>CM038796.1:270080187-270500081 GCA_021764765.1 Vicia sativa | reverse complement strand
CTTATATTCACTTCAATTTTCATCCTAATTTTTGAAGATTTATATTTACTTCAAATTTCATCGATTTTCCTTAAGATTTTATATTCACTTCAAATTTTATGATTTACTTGAATATATATTCACTTCTAATTTAACGGGGATTATCTTAAGATTTATATTCACTTCAATTTCACCAGATCTTTTGAATTTTTGAAGACTTATATTCAATTCAAATTTCATGATTTTATGAAGACTTATATTCATGAAATTCATAAAATTTTAAAATTTATATTCACTTCAATTTCATTGATTTTCTCAAGACTTATATTTAACAATTTTCATAGATTTTCACGAGACTTATATTCACTTCAAATTTCATTGAGTTTTCTTATATTTTACTTCAATTCCTTGATTTTAAGACTTATATTCACTTCAATTTCATTCGATTTTCTAAGATTTATATTCACTTCATTTTTACAGTTTTCTAAAGACTTATATTCACTTCAAATTTCATCAGATTTTACGAGACTTATATTCACTTCAAATTTCATGATTTTCTAAGATTATATTTACCAAATTTCATCAGTTTTCTTGAATTTATATTCACTTCAAATTCTATGATTTTTTAAAGATATATTTACTTCAAATTTCATCAAATTTTCTGATAACTTATATTCACTTCATTTCATCGTATTTTCAAAGAGACTTATATTTCTTCATTTTTTGCAGATTTTTGAAGACTTCTATTTACCAAATTCATAAAATTAGCTTAAGATTTATATTCACTTCAAATTTATTGATTTTCAGTATAGTATATTCACTTCTAATTTAGGATTCTTAAGATTTATATTCACTTCAATTTTGCAGATCTTGATTTTGAAGACTTATTTTCACTTCAAATTTCTTGATTTTACGAGACTTATATTCACTTCAAACATCATTCAGATTTTTAAAGATTTATATTCACTTCAATTTCATTGAATTATCTTAAGATTTATGTTCACTTCAATTTTCACCAGATTTTGGAGACTTATTTGCTAAATTTCATCAAATTTTTAGATTTATATTTACTTCAATTTCATCAAATTTTCGATAACATATTCCTTCAATTTCTGATTTTCAAGAGACTTTCATTTTTTACCTGATTTTTGAAGACTTATATTTACTTAAAATTTCATCAAATTAACTTAAGATTTATATTCACTTCAAATTTTATCAGATTTTCGAGAATATATATTCACTAATTTCGGATTATCACCAAAGATTAATGTTCACCAATTTTCTGCAGATCTTTTGAATTTTTGAGGCTTATTTTTCACTTCAATTTCTAAATTACAAGACTTATATTCACTTCAATTTCATTAGATTTTTTAGATTTATATTCACTTCAAATTTCATTAGATTATCTTAAGATTTATGTTCACTTCAATTTTCATCAGTTTTCCAGACTTATATTCACTTCAAATTTCATCGGAGTTTTTTTAGATTTATATTTACTTCAAATTTCATTGATTTTCTTAGACTTATATTCACTTCAATTTTAAATTTTTTAGATGTATATTCACTTCATTTTATTGATTTTATAAGATTTATATTCACTTCAAATTTCATTGATTTTCAAAGACTTATATTCTAAATTTGATTTTTTGAATTAATAATTACTTCAATGTCCTCAAATTTTCTGGATTATCTTCACTTCCTAATTTCATCATTTTTGAGATATATATTTACTTCAAATTTTCGAGAACTTATATTCACTAATTTTCCTCCAGATTTTTCTAGAGACATATTCTTTTCTTTTCACCTGATTTTGTAGACTTATATTCACTAAAATTTCATTGATTTTTAAGAATTAATATTTACCAAATTTATAGATTTTCTTGAAGATATATTTCACTTCTAAATTTCTACAGTTTTTTTAATTATATTTACTTAAAATTTCATCAAATTTTCGATAACATATTCACTTCAATTTTCACGATATTCAAAGAGACATATTCATATTTTTTTCACGGATTTTTTGAGACTTATTTCACCAATTTCATCAATTTAAAAGCTTATTGTATTCATTCAAATTTCTCGATTTTCATAAGATATATATTCAACTTTCACGAGTTATCTTTAAGATTTATGTTCCTTCCAATTTTCACGGATTTTTGAATTTTGACTTATATTCAATTCAAATTTCTCTCGATTTTCTGAGACATATTCATTAAATTTCATCAATTTTTATTTATATTCACTTCAACTTTCATGGATTATCTTAATTTATATTCACTAATTTTCACTAGATTTCTGAAGACTTATATTCCTCAAGTTTCATCAGTTTTTAAATTTATATTTATAAATTTCATAGTTTCTATAGACTTATACACTTCAATTACTTTGATATTTTAAAAGATTATATTCACTAATTTTGCAGTTTTCTAGAGACTTATATTCACTTCAATTTCATTGATTTTAGAGACTTATATTCACTTTAAATTTCATTAGATTTTTGTAAGATTATTTACTCAGATAATCGTCGGATTTTCTTAGATTTATATTCACTTCATTTCATCAGATTTTTTAAATTTATCTTTCTTCAATTTCATCAAATTTTGAAGACATATTCACTTCAATTTTCAGATTTTTGAGAGACTTATATTCATATATTTTCACGGTTTTTGAAGATCTATTACT
Organism: Vicia sativa; assembly: GCA_021764765.1. NCBI lineage: Eukaryota > Viridiplantae > Streptophyta > Magnoliopsida > Fabales > Fabaceae > Vicia > Vicia sativa. Next base: position 270,497,420 of record CM038796.1, on the reverse strand, counting down.
AAATTTCTCAAATTAACTAAGATTTATATTCACTTCAAATTTCATCAATTTTGAAGATATATATTCACTTCTAATTTAATTCTATATTAAGTTATATTCCTTCATTTTCACGGATCTTAGCATTCTTGAAGACATATTTCACTTCAATTCTTGATTTTGAAGACTTATATTCACTAAAACATCGATAGTTTTAGTTATTACTTCAATTTTCATTAGATTTTCTTAAGATTTATGTTCACTTCAATTTCACAGATTTTTGGAAGACTATATTAACAAATTTCATGAGTTTTTAGATTTTATATTGCCATTTCTTGAGTTTTAAGATTTATATTTACTTAATTTCATGATTTTCTATAAGTTATATTCACTTCAAATTTCATTAAATTTTTAGATTATTGACTTCATTTTACGGATTTTCTAAACATTTATATTCTTCAAATTTCATTGATTTTTTGAAAACTTATATTCACTTCAAATTTCATCAGTTTTAATGGTTATATTCACTTCAAATTTCATCTAGTTTTTAATAAGAATCATATTTCATTTCTAATTTCTAGATTATCTAAGATTTAAGTTCCATCAATTTTCACCCAGATCTTTTGAATTTGTGAAGACTTATATTCATTTCAAATTTCTTGATTTTTCAAGACTTATATTCACTTCAAATTTCCTAGTTTTTAAGATTTATATTCACTAAATTTCACTTATTTTCTAAGACTTATATTCACTTCAAATTTCATTAGATTTTTTTAAGATTTATATTCACTTCATTTTAACTTGATTTTATAAAGTTTTATATTCACTTTAAATTTCATCAAATTTTCAAAAGACTTATATGCACTTCAAATTTCATCAGATTTTTTAAGATTATATTACTTCAATTTCTCGTATATTCTTAAGACATATATTTACTTCTAATTTCATCAGATTTTTTTAAGATATATATTTACTTTAAATTTTCTGAGAACTTATATTCACTTCAATTTTCACCTGATTTTCTAGAGACTTATATTCTTTTTTTTTCACCTGATTGTTTGAAGACTTATATTCACTTCAAATTTCATCGATTTTTGAAGATTTATATTCACTTCAAATTTACTAAAATTTAATAAGATTTATATTTATCTTCAAATTTCATCAGATTTTCATAACTATATTCACTTAAAATTTCATTAGATTTTTTAAGATTTATATTCACTTCATTTTCACGATTTTAAAGACTTATATTCACTTCAAATTTCATCAAATTTTAAGATTTATATTCACTTCAAATTTCATCTATTTTCTTAAGATTTATATTCATTTAATTTCACAAGATTATCTTAAGATTTATATTCACTAATTTTCACTGATCTTTTGAATTTTTGAAGACTTATATTCACTTCAAATTTCGCATTTTCCAAGACTTATATTCACTTCAAATTTCATCTGATTTTAGATTATATTTACTTCATCATCAAATTTCTAAGACTTATATTCACTCAAATTTCATTAGATTTTTTTTAAGATTTATATTCACTTCAATTTTACTTGATTTTCTAAAGACTTATATTCACTTCAAATTTCATCGATTTTCAAGACTTATATTCACTTCAAATTTCATCGTATTTTTAAGATTATATTCACTTCAAATTTCATCGATTTTCTTAAGATTTATATTCACTTCAAATTTCATCATATTTTTAAGATATATATTCACTTCAAATTTCATCAAATTTTTTGATAACTTATATTCACTTCAATTTTCACCCTATTTCAAAGACTTATATTCATTTTTTTCATTCTATTTTTTTGAAGACTATATTCACTTAAAATTTCATCAAATTATTTTAAGATTTATATTCACTTCAAATTTCATCAGATTTTCGTATGATTATATTCACTTTAATTTGAACAGATTATCTTAAGATTTTATATTCACTAATTTTTCACCAGATTCTTTGAATTTTGAAGACTTATTTCACTAAATTTCATCAGATTTGAAGACTTATATTCACTTCAAATTTCATTAGATTTTTTAAGATTTATATTCACTTCAATTTTCATTAGATTATCTTAAGATTTATATTCACTTCAATTTATTTCACTCTGATTTTTTTAAGATTTATATTTACTTCAAATTTCACAGATTTTCTAAGACTATTCACTTCAAATTTCATTAGATTTTTTAAGATTATATTCACTTCATTTTTACATGATTTTCTAAAGACTTATATTCACTTAAATTTCATCAGATTTCAAAAGACTTATATTCACTTCAAATTTCACAGATTTTAAGATTATATTACTTCAAATTCGATTTTCTTTATTTACAAGATTTATATTCATTTCTAATTTCATCAAATTTTTTTAAGATATATATTTACTTCAAATTTCATCAAATTTTCTGAGAACTTATATTCACTTCAATTTTCAACTGATTATCTAGAGACTTATATTCTTTTTTTTTCACTGATTTTTAAAGACTTATATTTATTTTTCATCAAATTATTTAAGATTTATATTCACTTAAATTTCATCAGATTTTCGTAAGATATATTCACTTAATTTAAGAGGATTATCTTAAAATTTATGTTCACTTCAATTTGCACCAGATCTTTGAAATTTTGAAGACTTATATTCAATTCAAATTTCTATAGATTTTCTGAAGACTTATATTCACTTCAAACTTCATCAAATTTTTTTAACATTTATATTCACTTCAACTTTAATCAGATTATCTTAAGATTTATGTTCACTTCAATTTTCACTAAGATTTTCCGAAGACTTATATTCACTTCAAATTTCGTCGGAGTTTTTTTAGATTTATATTTAATTCAAATTTCATCAGATTTTCTATAGACTTATATTCACAGCAAATTACATTCGATTTTTTTAAGATTTATATTCACTTCATTTTTACCAGATTTTCTTGTAAAACTTATTCACTTAAATTTCATCAGATTTTCTGAAGACTTATATTCTATTCAAATTTCATCAGATTGTTATAAAATTAAAATTTACCTCGAATGTCGTCAGATTTTAAGATTTATATTCATCCAAATTTAATCAGATTTTTTTAAGATATGTATTTACTTCAAATTTCATCAAATTTTCTGATAACTTATATTCACTTCAATTTTCACCTGATTTTCTGAAGACTTATATTAATTTTTTTACCAGATTTTTTGAAGACTTATATTTACTTCAAATTTCATCGAATTAGCTTAAGATTTATATTCACTTCAAATTTCATCAAATTATCTTAAGATTTATGTTCACTTAAATTTTCACCATATTTTCTGAAGACTTATAATCACTTCAAATTTCATCAGATTTTTGAAAACTTATATTCTCTTCAAATTTCTTGAGATTTTTTTAAGATTTATATTTACTTCAAACTTCATCATATTTTCTGAAGACTTATATTCACTTAATATTTCATTTGACATTTTTAAGATTTATGCTCACTTCATTTTTACCAAATTTTTAGAAGACTTATATAGACTTCAAATTTCATCAGATTTTTTGAAGAGTTATATTAACTTCAAAATTCATTAGATTTTTTAAAGATTTATAGTTACTTCGAATGTCATGAGATTTTCTTATGATTTATATTCACTTCAAATTTCATCAGATTTTTTTAAGATATATATTTACTTCAAATTTCATGAGATCTTCTGAAGACTTATATTCACTTCAATTTTCACCAGATTTTCTGAAGACAATATATTCACTTTTCTTCACCAAATTTTTTGAATACTTATAGTCACTTCAAATTTAATCAAATTTTTTTAAGATTTATATTTCCTTCTAATTTGATCGGATTTTCTTAAGATTTATTTTAACTTCAAATTTCATCAAATTATCTTAAGATTTATGTACACTTCAATTTTCACCATGTTTCGAAAGACTTATATTTACTTCAAATTTCATCAGATTTTCCTCAAATGTATATTTAGTTCAAATTTCATTAGATTTTATTAAGATTTATATTCCCTTTAAGTTTCATCAGATTATCTTAAGATTTATGTTCACTTCAATTTTCACCAGATTTTTCAAAGACTTATATTCACTTCAATTTTCCCATTTCTTAAGATTTATGTTCATTTCAATTTTCACCAGATTTTTTGAAGACTTATATTCACTACAAATTTCTTCAGATTTTCTGAAGACTTATATTCACTTCTAATTTCATTATATTTTCTCAACATTTATAATCACTTCAAATTTCACCGATTATCTTAAGATTTTATTCACTTCAATTTTCAAAATATTTTGAAGACTTATATTCACTTCAAATTTCGCATTTTACGGACTTATATTCACTTCAAATTTCAGATTTTTGAAGATTTATATTTACTTCAAATTTCATCATATTTTCTTAAGACTTATATTCACTTCAAATTTCATTTGACATTTGTAAGATTTATATTCACTTCATTTTATAAGATTTTCCAAGACTTATATTCACTTCAAATTTCATCTGATTTTTGAAGACTTATATTATACTTCAAATTTCTTTCTTAGATTTTTTTAAGATTTATATTTACTTAAATTTCATCAGATTTTCTTAAGATTTATATTCACTTCAAATTTCATTAGATTTTTTAAGATATTATTTACTTCAAATTTCATTTCTAATTCTAAGACTTATATTCACTCAAATTTCACGATTTTCTCAAGACTTATATTCACTTTTTTTCATCAGATTTTTGAAGACTTATATTCACTTCAAATTTCATCATATTTTTTAAGATTTATATTTCCTTCAAATTTCACTCCATTTTCTTAAGATTTATATATTCACTAAATTTCACAAGATTTTTTGAAGACTTATATTCACTTCAAATTTCTTGATTTTCTAAGACTTATATTCACTTCAATTTCATCATATTTTCTTAAGATTTATATTCACTTCAAATTTCATCGATTATCTTAAGATTTATATTCACTTCAATTTTCACAATATTTTCAAGACTTTATTCACTTCAAATTTCTCGATTTTTGAAGACTTATATTCTTTTCAAATTTCATGAGATTTTTTAAGATTTATATTTACTTCAAATTTCATCATATTTTCTGAAGATATATTCACTTAAAATTTCATTGACATTTTAAGATTTATGTTCACTTCATTTTAATCGATTTTTGAAGACTTATATTCACTTCAAATTTCATCAGATTTTTGAAGACTTATATTAACTTCAAATTTCACTAGATTTTTAAAGATTTATATTTACAAATATCAATGATTTTCTTAAGATTTATATTCACTTCAAATTTCATTAGATTTTTTTCGATATATTTATTTCAAATTTCATCTTTTAAGACTTATATTCTTGAATTTTCACAGATTTTCTGAAGACTTTTATTACTTTTTTACCAAATTTTGGAAGACTTATATTCACTTCAAATTTCAACATATTTTTTAAAGATTTATATTTTCTTCAAATTTCATTGGATTTTCTTAAGATATTTATTCACTTCAAATTTCATCAATTATCTTAAGATTTATATTCACTTCAATTTTCATCAGATTTCTAAAGACATATTCACTTCAAATTTCATCATATTTTGTATAAATTATATTTACTTCAAATTTCATCTGATTTTCTTTAGATTTATATTCTCTTCAAGTTTTATCAAATTACCTTAAAAACTATATTCACTAATTTTCACTGATTTTCAAGACTTATATTCACTTCAATTTCATCTGAGTTTCTTAAGATTTATAATCAGATGAAGAACTTATCTCATTATTCTCCCATGCAACTTAAGCCCTTTTAGGAGGCAAGCGATTTTACATCTTGATTTCACACCCATTTTTGAAGACTTATATTCACTTCAAATTTCATCAAATTTTCTTAAATTATATTCACTTCAACTTTCATAAGATTATCTTAAGATTTATATTCACTTCAATTTTCACCATATTTTTTAAGACTTATATTCACTTCAAATTTCACTTATTTTTAGAAGACTTATACCTTCAAATTTCATGAGATTTTTTAAGATTTATATTTACTTCAAATTTCCTCATATTTTAAGACTTATATTCATTAAATTTCATTTGACATTTTAAGATTTATATTCACTTTATTTTTACCGAGTTTTCTAAAGACTTATATTCACTTCAAATTTCCCGATTTTGAAGACTATATTCACTTCAAATTTCATTAGATTTTTAAAAGATATATATTTACTTCAATTTCATCTGATTTTCAAGATTTATATTCACTTCAAATTTCATTAGATTTTTCGATTTATATTTACTTCAAATTTCATGGATTTCTAAGACTTATATTCACTTCAATTTCACAGTTTTCAAAGACTTATATTTACTTTTTTCACTAGATTTTTGAAAGACTTATATTCACTTCAAATTTAATCATATTCTTTTAGATTTATATTTTCTTCAAATTTCATCGGATTTTCTTAAGATTATATTCACTTCAAATTTCATCGATTATCTTAAGATTTATTTTCACTTCAATTTTCACATTTCTAAAGCTTATATCACTTCAAATATCATCTATTTTGTATAAATTATATTTATTTCAAATTTCATCATATTTTCTTAAGATTTATATTCTCTTCAATTTTCATCAGATTATCTTAAAAATTATATTCACTTATATTTTCAAGATTTTTAAGACTTATATTCACTTAAATTTTATGATTTTCTTTTATATTAACTTCAATTTCATCAGATTTTGTTAAGATTTATATTCACTCAATTTTCACAATATTTTCTGAGACTTATATTCACTTCAAATTTCATCATATTTTAAGACTTATATTTTCTTCAAATTTCATGATATTTTTTAAGATTTATATTCCTTCAAATTTCATCATATTTTCAGATTTATATTCACTTCAAATTTCATCAGATTATATTAAGATTTATGTTCACTTCAATTTCACCAAATTTCTAAAGACTTATATTCACTTCAAATTTCATGATTTTCTTAAATTATATTCACTTCAAATTTCATCGATTTATTAAGATTATATTCACTTCAAGATTCATCATATTATTTAAGATTAATATTCACTTCAATTTTCACCAAATTTTTGAAGACTTTATTCACTTCAAATTTCATCAGATTTTCTTAAGATTATATTCACTTCAAATTTCATCATATTTTTTCTTAAGATTTATAATCCTTCAAATTTCACAAGATTATCTTAAGATTTATATTCACTCAATTTTACCGATTTTTGAAGACTTATATTCACTTCAAATTTTCCAGATTTTCTAAAGACTTATATTCAATTCCATTTCATCATATTTTCTAAGATTTATATTCACTTCAAATTTCACAAGATTATCTTCAGATTTATGTTTACTTCAATTTTCACCATATTTTCTAAGACTTATATTCACTTCAAATTTCATTAAATTTTCTGAAGACTTTATTCACTTCAAATTTCATTAGAGTTTTAACATCATATTCACTTCAAATTTCATCAAATTATCTTAAGATTTATGTTCACTTCAATTTCACCAGTTCAAAGACTTATATTCACTTCAAATTTCATCGATTTTCTTAAAATTATATTTACTTCAAATTTCCCATTTTATTAAGATTATATTCACTTCAAATTTCATCAAATTATCTTAAGATTTATATTCACTTCAATTTTCCCCAGATTTTGAAGACTTATATTCACTTCAAATTTCTTCAGATTCAAGACTTATTCACTTCAAATTTCATGAGTTTCAAGATTTATATTCACTTCAAATTTCATCGATTTCTTAAGATTTATATTCACTTCAATTTTCACAATTTTTGAAGACTTATATTCACTTCAAATTTCATCATATTTTCTGAAGACTATATTCACTTCAAATTTCATGATATTTTTAAGATTTATATTTCCTTCAAATTTCATCATATTTTCTTAAGATTTATATTACTTCAAATTTCATCAGATTATCTTAAGATTTATATTCACTTCATTTCACTAGATTTCTAAAGACTTATATTCACTTCAAATTTTATCAGTTTTTTAAACTTATATTTACTTCAAATTTCATCGATTTTATTAAGATTCATATTCACCAATTTTCATCAGATTATCTTAAGATTTATATTCACTTCAATTTCACCAGATTTTTGAAACTTATATTCACTTCAAATTTCATCAGATTTTCTTAAGATTTATATTCACTTAATTTCATCAAATTTCTTAAGATTTATATTCACTTCAAATTTCAAAGATTATCTTAAGATTTATGTTTACTTCAATTTTCACTTGATTTTTTGAAGACTTATATTCACTTCAAATTTCTTCGATTTTCTGAAGATTTATATTCACTTCAAATTTCATCATATTTTCTTAAGATTTATATTCACTTCAAATTTCATCAAATTATCTTAAGATTTATATTCACTTCAATTTTCACATTATTTTTAAGATTATATTCACTTCAAATTTCATTAGATTTTCTGAAGACTTATATTCTCTTCAAATTTCATGATATTTTTTTAAGATTTATATTTCCCTCAAATTTCATCATATTTTCTTAAGATTTATATTCACTTCAAATTTCATCAGATTATTAAGATTTATATTCAATTCAATTTCACCAGATTTTAAGACTTATATTCACTTCAAATTTCATCGATTTTCTTAAAATTATATTTAGTTCAAATTTCATCAGATTTTATTAAGATTCATATTAACTTCAAGATTCATCATATTATCTTAAGATTTATGTTCACTTCAATTTTCACCAGATTTTTGAAGACTTATATTCACTTCAAATTTCATCAGATTTTCTTAAGATTTATATTCACTTCAAATTTCATTATATTTTCTTAAGATTTATATTCACTTCAAATTTCACAAGATTATCTTAAGATTTATGTTCACTTTGATTTTTACCATATTTTTTGAAGACTTATATTCACTTCAAATTTCTTCAGATATTCTTAAGATTTATATTCACTTAAAATTTCATCATATTTTCTTAAGATTATATTCACTTCAAATTTCACAAGATTATCTTAAGATTATTTTCACTTAATTTCACCAGATTTTTGAAGACTTTATATTCACTTCAAATTTCTTGATTTTTAAGACTTATATTCACTTCAAATTTCATCGAGTTTCTTATTATTTATATTCACTTCAAATTTCATCAAATTATCTTAAGATTTATATTCACTTCAATTTTATCAATATTTTCAAGACTTATATTCACTTCAAATTTCATTAGATTTCAAGACTTATATTCTCTTCAAATTTCATGATATTTTTGAAGATTGATATTCCTCAAATTTCATCATATTTTCTTAAGATTTATATTCACTTCAACTTTCATCGATTATATTAAGATTTATATTCACTTCAATTTCACCAAATTTTAAAGACTTATATTCACTTCAAATTTCATCGATTTTCTTAAATATATTTACTTCAAATTTCATCAGATTTTATTAAGATTATATTCACTTCAAGATTCATCATATTATCTTATGTTCACTTCAATTTCACGATTTTTGAAGATTATATTCACTTCAAATTTCATCGATTTTCTTAAGATGTATAATCACTTCAAATTTCATCATATTTTCTTGATTTATATTCACTTCAAATTTCACAAGATTATCTTAAGATTTATATTCACTTCAATTTTACCATTTTTGAAGACTTATATTCACTTCAAAATTTTCAGATTTCTAAAGACTTATATTCAATTCCAATTTCATCATATTTTCTTAAGATTTATATTCACTTCAAATTTCACAAGATTATCTTCAGATTTATGTTTACTTCAATTTTCACCATATTTTCTGAAGACTTATATTCAATTCAAATTTCATTAGATTTTCTGAAGACTTTTATTCACTTAAATTTCATTAGAGTTTCTTAAGATTATATTCACTTCAAATTTCATCAAATTATCTTAAGATTTATATTCACTTCAATTTCACCAGATTTCTAAAGACTTATATTCACTTCAAAATTCATCGATTTTCTTAAATGTATATTTACTTCAAATTTCATAGATTTTATTAAGATTATATTCACTTCAATTTCATGATTATCTTAAGATTTATATTCACTTAATTTTCCCAGATTTTTGAAGACTTTTATATTCACTTCAAGTTTTTCAGATTTTCTTAAGACTTATATTCACTTCAAATTTCATCGAGTTTCTTAAGATTTATATTCACTTCAAATTTCATCGATTTCTTAAGATTTATATTCACTCAATTTTCAATATTTTTTCAAGACTTATATTCACTTCAAATTTCATCATATTTTCGAAGACTTATATTCACTTCAAATTTCATGATATTTTTAAGATTTATATTTTCAAATTTCATCATATTTTCTTAAGATTTATATTCACTTATTTCATCGATTATCTTAAGATTTATATTCACTTCAATTTCACTAGATTTCTAAAGACTTATATTCACTTCAAATTTTATCGATTTTCTTAAACTTATATTTAGTTCAAATTTCAGATTTATTAAGATTCATATTCACTTCAAGTTTCAAGAGATTATCTTAAGATTTATATTCACTTCAATTTCACCAGATTTTTTGAAACTTATATTCACTTCAAATTTCATCGATTTTCTTAAGATTTATATTCACTTAAATTTCATCATTTTACTTAAGATTTATATTCACTTCAAATTTCAAAGATTATCTTAAGATTTATATTTACTTCAATTTTCACCGATTTTTGAAGACTTATATTCACTTCAAATTTCTTGATTTTCAAGACTTATATTCACTTCAAATTTCATCATAGTTTTTGATTTATATTCACTTAAATTTCATCAAATTACCTTAAGATTTATATTCACTCAATTTTCACATTATTTTGAAGAATTATATTCACTTAAATTTCATTAGATTTTTTAAGACTTATATTCTCTTCAAATTTCATGATATTTTTAAGATTTATATTCCTCAAATTTCATCATATTTTCAAGATTTATATTCACTTCAATTTCACAGATTATATTAAGATTTATGTTCACTTAATTTCACCGATTACTAAGACTTATATTCACTTCAAATTTCATCGATTTTCTTAAAATGTATATTTACTTCAAATTTCATCGATTTATTAAGATTATATTAACTTCAAGATTCATCTATTATCGTAAGATTTATATTCACTTCAATTTTCACTGATTTTTTGAAGACTTATATTCACTTCAAATTTCATTTGATTTTCTTAAGATGTATAATCACTTCAAATTTCATTATATTTTCTTCAGATTTATATTCACTTCAAATTTCAAAAGATTATCTTAAGATTTATGTTCATTTCGATTTTTACCAGATTTTTTTAAGACTTATATTCACTTCAAATTTCTTCAGATATTCTTAAGATTTATAATCACTTAAAATTTCATCATATTTTCTTAAGAGTTATATTCAGTTCAAATTTCATAAGATTATCTTAAGATTAATGTTCACTTCAATTTCACCAGATTTTTTGAAGTCTTTTATATTCACTACAAATTTCTTCAGATTTTCTGAAGACTTATATTCACTTCTAATTTCATTATATTTTCTCAACATTTATAATCACTTCAACTTTCATCAGATTATCTTAAGATTTTTGTTCGCTTCAATTTTCAAAATATTTTTTGAAGACTTATATTCACTTCAAATTTCATCAGATTTTCTGAAGACTTATATTATCTTCAAATTTCTTGAGATTTTTTGAAGATTTATATTTACTTCAAATTTCATCATATTTTCTGAAGACTTATATTCACTTAAAATTTCATTTGACATTTGTAAGATTTATGCTCACTTCATTTTTACATGATTTTCTGAAGACTTATATTGACTTCAAATTTCATCAGATTTTTTGAAGACTTATATTAACTTCAAATTTCATTAGATTTTTTAAAGATTTATATTTACTTCGACTGTCATCAGATTTTCTTAAGATTTATATTCACTTCAAATTTCATCAGATTTTGTTAAGATATATATTTACTTCAAATTTCATGAGATCTTCTGAAGACTTTTATTCACTTCAATTTTCACCAGATTTTCTGAAGACTTATATTCACTTTTTTTCACCAGCTTTTTTGAAGACTTATACTCACTTCTAATTTAATCAAATTTTTTGAAGATTTATATTTCCTTCTAATTTCATCAGATTTTCTTAAGATTTACTTTAACTTCAAATTTCAGCAAATTATCTTAAGATTTATGGACACTTCAATTTTTACCATGTTTCGAAAGACTTATATTCACTTCAAATTTCATCAGATTTTATTAAAATGTATATTTAGTTCAAATTTCATTAGATTTTGTTAAGATATATATTCACTTCAAGTTTCATCAGATTATCTTAAGATTTATGTTGACTTCAATTTTCACCAGATTTTCTGAAGACTTATATTCACTTCAAATTTCATCAGATTTTCTTAAGATTTCTAATCACTTCAAATTTAATCATATTTTCTTAAGATTTATATTCACTTCAAATTTCACATGATTATCTTAAGATTTATGTTCACTTAAATTTTCACCAGATTTTTTGAAGACTTATATTCACTACAAATTTCTTCAGATTTTCTGAAGACTAGTATTCACTTCTAATTTCATCATATTTTCTTAACATTTATATTCACTTCAACTTTCATCAGATTATCTTATGATTTATGTTCGCTTCAATTTTCATAATATTTTCTGAAGACTTATATTCACTTCAAATTTCATCAGATTTTCTAAAATCTTATATTCTCTTCAAATTTCATTAAATTTTTTTAAGATTAATATTAACTTCAAATTTTATCATATTTTCTGAAGACTTATATTCACTTAAAATTTCGTTTGACATTTGTAAGATTTATGCTCACTTCATTTTTACTAGATTTTCTAAAGACTTATAATGACTTCAAATTTCATCAGATTTTTTTAAGACTTATATTAACTTCAAATTTCATTAGATTTTTTAAAGATTTATATTTACTTCGAATGTCATCAGATTTTCTTAAGATTTATATTCACTTCAAACTTCATTAGATTTTTTTAAGATACATATTTACTTCAAATTTCATCAGATCTTCTGAAGACTTATATTCAATTCAATTTTCACCAGATTTTCTGAAGACTTATTTTCACTTTTTTTCACCAGATTTTTTGAAGACATATAGTCACTTCAAATTTAATCATATTTTTTTAAGATTTATATTTCCTTCAAATTTCATCGGATTTTCTTAAGATTTATATTCACTTCAAATTTCACAAGATTATTTTGAATACTTATATTCACTTCAAGTTTCTTCAGATTTTCTGAAGACTTATATTCACTTCTAATTTCATCATATTTTCTTAACATTTATATTCACTTCAACTTTTATCAGATTATCTTAAGATTTATATTCACTTCAATTTTCACAATATTTTCTGAAGACTTTTATTCACTTCAAACTTTCTCAGATTTTTTGAAGACTTATATTCTTTTCAAATTTCATGAGATTTTTTTAAGATTTATCTTTACTTCAAATTTCATCATATTTTCTGAAGACATATATTCACTTAAAATTTCATTTGACATTTTTAAGATTTATGCTCACTTCATTTTAACCAGATTTTCTGAAGACTTATATTGACTTCAAATTTCATCAGATTTTTTGAAGACTTATATTAACTTCAAATTTCACTAGATTTTTTAAAGATTTATATTTACTTCGAATATCATCAGATTCTCTTAAGATTTATATTCACTTCAAATTTCATTAGATTTTTTTACGATATATATTTATTTCAAATTTCATCAGATCTTCTGAAGACTTATATTTACTTGAATTTTCACCAGATTTTCTGAAGACTTTTATTCACTTTTTTTTACCAAATTTTGGAAGACTTATAGTCACTTCAAATTTAAACATATTTTTTTAAGGTTTATATTTTCTTCAAATTTCATTGGATTTTCTTAAGATATTTATTAACTTCAAATTTCATCCAATTAACTTAAGATTTATGTTCACTTCAATTTTCATCAGATTTCTAAAGACTTATATTCACTTCAAATTTCATCATATTTTGTATAAATGTATATTTAGTTCAAATTTCATCAGATTTTCTTTAGATTTATATTCTCTTCAAGTTTTATCAAATTACCTTAAAAACTATATTCACTTATATTTTCACCAGATTTTCTGAAGACTTATATTCACTTCAAATTTCATCTGAGTTTCTTAAGATTTATAATCAGATGAAGAACTTATCTCATTATCTTCCCATGCAACGTAAGCCCTTTTAGGAGGCAAGCTTGATTTTACATCTTGATTTCACACACCAGATTTTTTGAAGACTTATATTCACTTCAAATTTCATCAAATTTTCTTAACATTTATATTCACTTCAACTTTCATAAGATTATCTTAAGATTTATGTTCACTTCAATTTTCACCATATTTTCTGAAGACTTATATTCACTTCAAATTTCATCAGATTTTCTGAAGACTTATACTCTCTTCAAATTTCATGAGATTTTTTTAAGATTTATATTTACTTCAAATTTCCTCATATTTTCTGAAGACTTATATTCACTTAAAATTTCATTTGACATTTTTAAGATTTATATTCACTTTATTTTTACCAGATTTTCTAAAGACTTATGTTGACTTCAAATTTCATCAGATTTTTTGAAGAGATATATTAACTTCAAATTTCATTAGATTTTTAAAAGATATATATTTACTTCGAATGTCATCTGATTTTCTTAAGATTTATATTCACTTCAAATTTCATTAGATTTTTTTACGATATATATTTACTTCAAATTTCATCAGATCTTCTGAAGACTTATATTCACTTCAATTTTCACCAGATTTTCTAAAGACTTATATTTACTTTTTTTCACTAGATTTTTCGAAAACTTATAGTCACTTCAAATTTAATCATATTCTTTTAAGATTTATATTTTCTTCAAATTTCATCGGATTTTCTTAAGATATATATTCACTTCAAATTTCATCAGATTATCTTAAGATTTATTTTCACTTCAATTTTCACCAGATTTCTAAAGCTTATATTCACTTCAAATATCATCATATTTTGTATAAATGTATATTTATTTCAAATTTCATCATATTTTCTTAAGATTTATATTCTCTTCAATTTTCATCAGATTGTCTTAAAAAGTATATTCACTTATATTTTCACCAGATTTTCTGAAGACTTATATTCACTTCAAATTTCATCAGAGTTTCTTAACATTTATATTAACTTCAACTTTCATCAGATTGTGTTAAGATTTATGTTCACTTCAATTTTCACAATATTTTCTGAAGACTTATATTCACTTCAAATTTCATCATATTTTCTGAACACTTATATTTTCTTCAAATTTCATGATATTTTTTTAAGATTGATATGTCCCTCAAATTTCATCATATTTTCTTAACATTTATATTCACTTCAACTTTCATCAGATTATATTAAGATTTATGTTCACTTCAATTCTCACCAAATTTCTAAAGACTTATATTCACTTCAAATTTCATCAGATTTTCTTAAAATGTATATTTAGTTCAAATTTCATCAGATTTTATTAAGATTCATATTCACTTCAAGATTCATCATATTATCTTAAGATTAATGTTCACTTCAATTTTCACCAAATTGTTTGAAGAGTTATATTCACTTCAAATTTCATCAGATTTTCTTAAGATGTATAATCAATTCAAATTTCATCATATTTTCTTCAGATTTATAATCCCTTCAAATTTCACAAGATTATCTTAAGATTTATGTTCACTTCAATTTTTACCAGATTTTTTGAAGACTTATATTCACTTCAAAATTTTCCAGATTTTCTAAATACTTATATTCAATTCCAATTTCATCATATTTTCTTAAGATTTATATTCACTTCAAATTTCACAAGATTATCTTCACATTTATGTTTACTTCAATTTTCACCATATTTTCTGAAGACTTATATTCACTTCAAATTTCATTAAATTTTCTGAAGACTTTTATTCACTTCAAATTTCATTAGAGTTTCTTAACATTCATATTCACTTCAACTTTCATCAAATTATCTTAAGATTTATGTTCACTTCAATTCTCACCAGATTTCTAAAGACTTAAATTCACTTCAAAATTCATCAGATTTTCTTAAAATGTATATTTAGTTCAAATTTCATCAGATTTTATTAAGATTAATATTCACTTCAAGTTTCATCAAATTATCTTAAGATTTATGTTCACTTCAATTTTCCCCAGATTTTTTGAAGTCTTTTATATTCACTTCAAGTTTCTTCAGATTTTCTGAAGACTTATATTCACTTCAAATTTCATCAGAGTTTCTTAACATTTATATTAACTTCAACTTTCATCAGATTGTGTTAAGATTTATGTTCACTTCAATTTTCACAATATTTTCTGAAGACTTATATTCACTTCAAATTTCATCATATTTTCTAAACACTTATATTCTCTTCAAATTTCATGATATTTTTTTAAGATTTAGATTTCCTTCAAATTTCATCATATTTTCTTAACATTTATATTCACTTCAGCTTTCATCAGATTATCTTAAGATTTATGTTCACTTCAATTCTCACTAGATTTCTAAAGACTTATATTCACTTCAAATTTTATCAGATTTTCTTAAACTGTATATTTAGTTCAAATTTCATCAGATTTTATTAAGATTCATATTCACTTCAAGTTTCATGAGATTATCTTAAGATTTATGTTCACTTCAATTTCCACCAGATTTTTTGAAAACTTATATTCACTTCAAATTTCATCAGATTTTCTTAAGATTTATAATCACTTCAAATTTCATCAGCTTTACTTAAGATTTATATTCACTTCAAATTTCAAAAGATTATCTTAAGATTTATGTTTACTTCAATTTTCACCAGATTTTTTGAAGACTTTTATATTCACTTCAAGTTTCTTCAGATTTTCTGAAGACTTATATTCACTTCAAATTTCATCATAGTTTCTTATTATTTATATTCACTTCAAATTTCATCAAATTATCTTAAGATTTATGGTTCACTTCAATTTTCACATTATTTTCTGAAGACTTATATTCACTTCAAATTTCATTAGATTTTCTGAAGACTTATATTCTCTTCAAATTTCATGATATTTTTTTAAGATTTATATGTCCCTCAAATTTCATCATATTTTCTTAACATTTATATTCACTTCAACTTACATCAGATTATTAAGATTTATGTTCAATTCAATTCTCACCAGATTACTACAGACTTATATTCACTTCAAATTTCATCAGATTTTCTTAAAATGTATATTTAGTTCAAATTTCATCAGATTTTATTAAGATTCATATTAACTTCAAGATTCATCATATTATCGTAAGATTTATGTTCACTTCAATTTTCACCAGATTTTTTGAAGACTTATATTCACTTCAAATTTCATCAGATTTTCTTAAGATGTATAATCACTTCAAATTTCATCATATTTTCTTCAGATTTATATTCACTTCAAATTTCACAAGATTATCTTAAGATTTATGTTCACTTCAATTTTTACCAGATTTTTTGAAGACTTATATTCACTTCAAAATTTTCCAGATTTTCTAAATACTTATATTCAATTCCAATTTCATCATATTTTCTTAAGATTTATATTCACTTCAAATTTCACAAGATTATCTTCACATTTATGTTTACTTCAATTTTCACCATATTTTCTGAAGACTTATATTCAATTCAAATTTCATTAAATTTTCTGAAGACTTTTATTCACTTCAAATTTCATTAGAGTTTCTTAACATTCATATTCACTTCAACTTTCATCAAATTATCTTAAGATTTATGTTCACTTCAATTCTCACCAGATTTCTAAAGACTTTAATTCACTTCAAAATTCATCAGATTTTCTTAAAATGTATATTTAGTTCAAATTTCATGATTTATTAAGATTAATATTCACAAGTTTCATCAGATTATCTTAAGATTTATGTTCACTTCAATTTTCCCCAGATTTTTTGAAGTCTTTTATATTCACTTCAAGTTTCTTCAGATTTTCTGAAGACTTATATTCACTTCAAATTTCATCAGAGTTTCTTAACATTTATATTAACTTCAACTTTCATCAGATTGTGTTAAGATTTATGTTCACTTCAATTTTCACAATATTTTCTGAAGACTTATATTCACTTCAAATTTCATCATATTTTCTGAACACTTATATTCTCTTCAAATTTCATGATATTTTTTTAAGATTTAGATTTCCTTCAAATTTCATCATATTTTCTTAACATTTATATTCACTTCAGCTTTCATCAGATTATCTTAAGATTTATGTTCACTTCAATTCTCACTAGATTTCTAAAGACTTATATTCACTTCAAATTTATCATTTTTCTTAAACTTATATTTAGTTCAAATTTCATGATTTTATTAAGATTCATATTCACTTCAAGTTTCAAGAGATTATCTTAAGATTTATGTTCACTTCAATTTCCACCAGATTTTTTGAAAACTTATATTCACTTCAAATTTCATCAGATTTTCTTAAGATTTATAATCACTTCAAATTTCATCAGCTTTACTTAAGATTTATATTCACTTCAAATTTCAAAAGATTATCTTAAGATTTATGTTTACTTCAATTTTCACCAGATTTTTTGAAGACTTTTATATTCACTTCAAGTTTCTTCAGATTTTCTGAAGACTTATATTCACTTCAAATTTCATCATAGTTTCTTATTATTTATATTCACTTCAAATTTCATCAAATTACCTTAAGATTTATGGTTCACTTCAATTTTCACATTATTTTCTGAAGAATTATATTCACTTCAAATTTTATTAGATTTTCTGAAGACTTATATTCTCTTCAAATTTCATGATATTTTTTTAAGATTTATATGTCCCTCAAATTTCATCATATTTTCTTAACATTTATATTCACTTCAACTTACATCAGATTATATTAAGATTTATGTTCACTTCAATTCTCACCAGATTACTACAGACTTATATTCACTTCAAATTTCATCAGATTTTCTTAAAATGTATATTTAGTTCAAATTTCATCAGATTTTATTAAGATTCATATTAACTTCAAGATTCATCATATTATCGTAAGATTTATGTTCACTTCAATTTTCACCAGATTTTTTGAAGACTTATATTCACTTCAAATTTCATCAGATTTTCTTAAGATGTATAATCACTTCAAATTTCATTATATTTTCTTCAGATTTATATTCACTTCAAATTTCACAAGATTATCTTAAGATTTATGTTCACTTCGATTTTTACCAGATTTTTTTAAGACTTATATTCACTTCAAATTTCTTCAGATATTCTTAAGATTTATAATCACTTAAAATTTCATCATATTTTCTTAAGAGTTATATTCAGTTCAAATTTCACAAGATTATCTTAAGATTAATGTTCACTTCAATTTCACCAGATTTTTTGAAGTCTTTTATATTCACTTCAAATTTCTTCAGATTTTCTGAAGACTTATATTCACTTCAAATTTCATCAGAGTTTCTTATTATTTATATTCACTTCAAATTTCATCAAATTATCTTAAGATTTATGGTTCACTTCAATTTTCACAATATTTTCTGAAGACTTATATTCACTTCAAATTTCATTAGATTTTCTGAAGACTTATATTCTCTTCAATTTCATGATATTTTTTGAAGATTGATATGTCCCTCAAATTTCATCATATTTTCTTAACATTTATATTCACTTCAACTTTCATCAGATTATATTAAGATTTATGTTCACTTCAATTCTCACCAAATTTCTAAAGACTTATATTCACTTTAAATTTCATCAGATTTTCTTAAAATGTATATTTAGTTCAAATCTCATCAGATTTTATTAAGATTCATATTCACTTCAAGATTCATCATATTATCTTATGTTCACTTCAATTTTCACCAGATTGTTTGAAGAGTTATATTCACTTCAAATTTCATCAGATTTTCTTAAGATGTATAATCACTTCAAATTTCATCATATTTTCTTCAGATTTATATTCACTTCAAATTTCACAAGATTATCTTAAGATTTATGTTCACTTCAATTTTTACCAGATTTTTTGAAGACTTATATTCACTTCAAAATTTTCCAGATTTTCTAAATACTTATATTCAATTCCAATTTCATCATATTTTCTTAAGATTTATATTCACTTCAAATTTCACAAGATTATCTTCACATTTATGTTTACTTCAATTTTCACCATATTTTCTGAAGACTTATATTCACTTCAAATTTCATTAAATTTTTTGAAGACTTTTATTCACTTCAAATTTCATCCGAGTTTCTTAACATTCATATTCACTTCAACTTTCATCAAATTATCTTAAGATTTATGTTCACTTCAATTCTCACCAGATTTCTAAAGACTTATATTCACTTCAAAATTCATCAGATTTCCTTAAAATGTATATTCACTTCAAGTTTCATCAAATTATCTTAAGATTTATGTTCACTTCAATTTTCCCCAGATTTTTTGAAGTCATTTATATTCACTTCAAGTTTCTTCAGATTTTCTGAAGACTTATATTCACTTCAAATTTCATCAGAGTTTCTTAACATTTATATTAACTTCAACTTTCTTCAGATTGTGTTAAGATTTATGTTCACTTCAATTTTCACAATATTTTCTGAAGACTTATATTCATTTCAAATTTCATCATATTTTCTGAACACTTATATTCTTTTCAAATTTCATGATATTTTTTTAAGATTTATATTTCCTTCAAATTTCATCATATTTTCTTAACATTTATATTCACCACAGCTTTCAACAGATTAACTTAAGATTTATGTTCACTTCAATTCTCACCAAATTTCTAAAGACTTATATTCACTTCAAATTTCATCAGATTTTCTTTAAATGTATATTTAGTTCAAATTTCATCAGATTTTATTAAGATTCATATTCACTTCAAGTTTCATGAGATTATCTTAAGATTTATGTTAACTTCAATTTTCACCAGATTTTTTTGAAAACTTGTATTCACTTCAAATTTCATCAGATTTTCTTAAGATTTATAATCACTTCAAATTTCATCAGATTTTCTTAAGATATATATTCACTTCAAATTTCAAAAGATTATCTTCAGATTTATGTTCACTTCAATTTTCATCAGATTTTTTGAAGACTTTTATATTCAGTTCAAGTTTCTTCAGATTTTCTGAAGACTTATATTCACTTCAAATTTCATCAGAGTTTCTTATTATTTATATTCATTTCAAATCTCATCAAATTATCTTAAAATTTATGGTTCACTTCAATTTTCACATTATTTTCTGAAGACTTATATTCACTTCAAATTTCATTAGATTTTCTGAAGACTTATATTCTCTTCAAATTTCATGATATTTTTTGAAGCTTGATATGTCCCTCAAATTTCCTCATATTTTCTTAACATTTATATTCACTTCAACTTTCATCAGATTATATTAAGATTTATGTTCACTTCAATTCTCACCAAATTTCTAAAGACTTATATTCACTTCAAATTTCATCAGATTTTCTTAAAATGTATATTTAGTTCAAATTTCATCAGATTTTATTAAGATTCATATTAACTTCAAGATTCATCATATTATCGTAAGATTTATGTTCACTTCAATTTTCACCAGATTTTTTGAAGACTTATATTCACTTCAAATTTCATCAGATTTTCTTAAGATGTATAATCACTTCAAATTTCATCATATTTTCTTCAGATTTATATTCACTTCAAATTTCACAAGATTATCTTAAGATTTATGTTCACTTCAATTTTTACCAGATTTTTTGAAGACTTATATTCACTTCAAAATTTTCCAGATTTTCTAAATACTTATATTCAATTCCAATTTCATCATATTTTCTTAAGATTTATATTCACTTCAAATTTCACAAGATTATCTTCACATTTATGTTTACTTCAATTTTCACCATATTTTCTGAAGACTTATATTCACTTCAAATTTCATTAAATCTTCTGAAGACTTTTATTCACTTCAAATTTCATCAGAGTTGCTTAACATTCATATTCACTTCAACTTTCATCAAATTATCTTAAGATTTATGTTCCCTTCAATTCTCACCAGATTTCTAAAGACTTATATTCACTTCAAAATTCATCAGATTTTCTTAAAATATATATTTAGTTCAAATTTCATCAGATTTTATTAAGATTAATATTCACTTCAAGTTTCATCAGATTATCTTAAGATTTATGTTCACTTCAATTTTCCCCAGATTTTTTGAAGTCTTTTATATTCACTTCAAGTTTCTTCAGACTTATTGAAGACTTATATTCACTTCAAATTTCATCAGAGTTTCTTAATATTTATATTAACTTCAACTTTCATCAGATTGTGTTAAGATTTATGTTCACTTCAATTTTCACAATATTTTCTGAAGACTTATATTCACTTCAAATTTCATCATATTTTCTGAACACTTATATTCTCTTCAAATTTCATGATATTTTTTTAAGATTTAGATTTCCTTCAAATTTCATCATATTTTCTTAACATTTATATTCACTTCAGCTTTCATCAGATTATCTTACGATTTATGTTCACTTCAATTCTCACCAGATTTCTAAAGACTTATATTCACTTCAAATTTTATCAGATTTTCTTAAAATGTATATTTAGTACAAATTTCATCAGATTTTATTAAGATTCATATTCACTTCAAGTTTCATGAGATTATCTTAAGATTTATGTTCACTTCAATTTCCACCAGATTTTTTGAAAACTTATATTCACTTCAAATTTCATCAGATTTTCTTAAGATTTATAATCACTTCAAATTTCATCAGATTTTCTTAAGATATATATTCACTTCAAATTTCAAAAGATTATCTTAAGATTTATGTTCACTTCAATTTTCATCAGATTTTTTGAAGACATTTTTATTCACTTCAAGTTTCTTCAGATTTTCTGAAGACTTATATTCACTTCAAATTTCATCAGAGTTTCTTATTATTTATATTCACTTCAAATTTCATCAAATTATCTTAAGATTAATGGTGCACTTCAATTTTCACAATATTTTCTGAAGACTTATATTCACTTCAAATTTCATTAGATTTTCTGAAGACTTATATTCTCTTCAAATTTCATGATATTTTTTTAAGATTGATATGTCCCTCAAATTTCATCATATTTTCTTAACATTTATATTCACTTCAACTTTCATCAGATTATATTAAGATTTATGTTCACTTCAATTCTCACCAAATTTCTAAAGACTTATATTCACATCAAATTTCATCAGATTTTCTTAAAATGTATATTTAGTTCAAATTTCTTCAGATTTTATTAAGATTCATATTCACTTCAAGATTCATCATATTATCTTAAGATTTATGTTCACTTCAATTTTCACCAGATTGGTTGAAGACTTATATTCACTTCAAATTTCATCAGATTTTCTTAAGATGTATAATCACTTCAAATTTCATTATATTTTCTTCAGATTTATATTCACTTCAAATTTCACTAGATTATCTTAAGATTTATGTTCACTTCAATTTTTACCAGATTTTTTGAAGACTTATATTCACTTCAAATTTCTTCAGATATTCTTAAGATTTATAATCACTTAAAATTTCATCATATTTTCTTAAGAGTTATATTCAGTTCAAATTTCACAAGATTATCTTAAGATTAATTTTCACTTCAATTTCACCAGATTTTTTGAAGTCTTTTATATTCACTTCAAATTTCTTCAGATTTTCTTCAGATTTTCTTAAGACTTATATTTACTTCAAATTTCATCAGAGTTTCTTATTATTTATATTCACTTCAAATTTCATCAAATTATCTTAAGATTTATGGTTCACTTCAATTTTCACAATATTTTCTGAAGACTTATATTCACTTCAAATTTCATTAGATTTTCTGAAGACTTATATTCTCTTCAAATTTCATGATATTTTTTGAAGCTTGATATGTCCCTCAAATTTCCTCATATTTTCTTAACATTTATATTCACTTCAACTTTCATCAGATTATATTAAGATTTATGTTCACTTCAATTCTCACCAAATTTCTCAAGACTTATATTCACTTCAAATTTCATCAGATTTTCTTAAAATGTATATTTAGTTCAAATTTCATCAGATTTTATCAAGATTCATATTCACTTCAAGATTCATCATATTATCTTAAGATTTATGTTCACTTCAATTTTCACCAGATTGTTTGAAGAGTTTTATTCATTTCAAATTTCATCAGATTTTCTTAAGATGTATAATCACTTCAAATTTCATCATATTTTCTTCAGATTTATATTCACTTCAAATTTCACAAGATTATCTTAAGATTTATGTTCACTTCAATTTTTACCAGATTTTTTGAAGACTTATATTCACTTCAAAATTTTCCAGATTTTCTAAATACTTATATTCAATTCCAATTTCATCATATTTTCTTAAGATTTATATTCACTTCAAATTTCACAAGATTATCTTCACATTTATGTTTACTTAAATTTTCGCCATATTTTCTGAAGACTTATATTCACTTCAAATTTCATTAAATTTTCTGAAGACTTTTATTCACTTCAAATTTCATCAGAGTTTCTTAACATTCATATTCACTTCAACTTTCATCAAATTATCTTAAGATTTATGTTCACTTCAATTCTCCCCAGATTTCTAAAGACTTATATTCACTTCAAAATTCATCAGATTTTCTTAAAATGTATATATAGTTCAAATTTCATCAGATTTTATTAAGATTAATATTCACTTCAAGTTTCATCAGATTATCTTAAGATTTATATTCACTTCAATTTTCCCCAGATTTTTTGAAGTCTTTTATATTCACTTCAAGTTTCTTCAGATTTTCTGAAGACTTATATTCACTTCAAATTTCATCAGAGTTTCTTAACATTTATATTAACTTTAACTTTCATCAGATTGTGTTAAGATTTATGTTCACTTCAATTTTCACAATAATTTCTGAAGACTTATATTCACTTCAAATTTCATCATATTTTCTGAACACTTATATTCTCTTCAAATTTCATGATATTTTTTTAAGATTTAGATTTCCTTCAAATTTCATCATATTTTCTTAACATTTATATTCACTTCAGCTTTCATCAGATTATCTTAAGATTTATGTTCACTTCAATTCTCACCAGATTTCTAAAGACTTATATTCAGTTTAAATTTTATCAGATTTTCTTAAAATGTATATTTAGTTCAAATTTCATCAGATTTTATTAAAATTCATATTCACTTCAAGTTTCACGAGATTATCTTAAGATTTATGTTCACTTCAATTTCCACCAGATTTTTTGAAAACTTATATTCACTTCAAATTTCATCAGATTTTCTTAAGATTTATAATCACTTCAAATTTCATCTGATTTTCTTAAGATTTATATTCACTTCAAATTTCAAAAGATTATCTTAAGATTTATGTTTACTTCAATTTTCACCAGATTTTTTGAAGACTTTTATATTCAGTTCAAGTTTCTTCAGATTTTCTGAAGACTTATATTCACTTCAAATTTCATCAGAGTTTCTTATTATTTATATTCACTTCAAATCTCATCAAATTATCTTAAAATTTATGGTTCACTTCAATTTTCACATTATTTTCTGAAGACTTATATTCACTTTAAATTTCATTAGATTTTCTGAAGACTTATATTCTCTTCAAATTTCATGATATTTTTCGAAGATTTATATGTCCCTTAAATTTCATCATATTTTCTTAACATTTATATTCACTTCAACTTACATCAGATTATATTAAGATTTATGTTCACTTCAATTCTCACCAGATTACTACAGACTTATATTCACTTCAAATTTCATCAGATTTTCTTAAAATGTATATTTAGTTCAAATTTCATCAATCTTTATTAAGATTCATATTCACTTCAAGATTCATCATATTATCTTAAGATTTATGTTCACTTCAATTTTCACCAGATTTTTTGAAGAGTTATATTCACTTCAAATTTCATCAGATTTTCTTAAGATGTATAATCACTTCAAATATCATCATATTTTCTTCAGATTTAAATTCACTTCAAATTTCACAAGATTATCTTAAGATTTATGTTCACTTCAATTTTTACAATATTTTCTGAAGACTTATATTCACTTCAAATTTCATGAAATTTTCTGAAGACTTATATTCACTTCAAATTTCATCAGAGTTTCTTAACATTCATATTCACTTCAACTTTCATCAAATTATCTTAAGATTTATGTTCACTTCAATTCTCACCAGATTTCTAAAGACTTATATTCACGTCAAAGTTCATCAGATTTTCTTTAAATGTATATTTGATTCAAATTTCATCAGATTTTCTTAAGATTAATATTCACTTCAAGTTTCATCAGATTATCTTAAGCTTTATGTTCACTTCAATTTTCCCCAGATATTTTTAAGACTTATATTCAATTCAAATTTCTTCAGATTTTCTTAAGATTTATAATCACTTCAAATTTCATCATATTTTCTTAAGATTTATATTCAGTTCAAATTTCACAAGATTATCTTAAGATTAATGTTCACTTCAATTTTCACCAGATTTTTTGAAGTCTTTTATATTCACTTCAAGTTTCTGCATATTTTCTGAAGACTTATATTCACTTCAAATTTCATCAGAGTTCCTTAACATTTATATTAACTTCAACTTTCATCAGATTATGTTAAGATTTATGTTCACTTCAATGTTAACAATATTTTCTGAAGACTTATATTCACTTCAAATTTCATCATATTTTCTGAAGACTCATATTCTCTTCAAATTTTATGATATTTTTTTAAGATTTATATTTCCTTCAAATTTCATCATATTTTCTTAACATTTATATTCACTTCAGCTTTCATCAGATTATCTTAAGATTTATGTTCACTTCAATTCTCACCAGATTTCTAAAGACTTATATTCAGTTCAAATTTCATCAGATTTTCTTAAAATGTATATTTAGTTCAAATTTCATCAGATTTTATTAAGATTCATATTCACTTCAAGTTTCATGAGATTATCTTAAGATTTATGTTCACTTCAATTTCCACCAGATTTTTTGAAAACATATATTCACTTCAAATTTCATCAGATTTTCTTAAGATTTATAATCACTTCAAATTTCATTAGATTTTCTTAAGATTTATAATCACTTCAAATTTTATCAGATTTTCTTAAGATTTATATTCACCTCAAATTTCAAAAGATTATCTTAAGATTTATGTTCACTTCAATTTTCACCAGATTTTTTGAAGACTTTTATATTCACTTCAAGTTTCTTCAGATTTTCTGAAGACTTATATTCACTTCAAACTTCATCAGTGTTTCTTATTATTTATAATCACTTCAACTTTCATCAAATTATCTTAAGATTTATGTTCACTTCAATTTTCACAATATTTTCTGAAGACTTATATTAGCTTCAAATTTCATTAGATTTTCTGACGACTTATATGCTCTTCGAATTTCATGATATTTTTTTAAGATTTATATTTGTTTTAAATTTCATCATATTTTCTTAACATTTATATTCACTTCAACTTTCATCAGATTATATAAAGATTTATGTTCACTTCAATTCTCACCAGATTTCTAAAGACTTATATTCACTTCAAATTTCATTAGATTTTCTTAAAATGTATATTTAGTTCAAATTTCATCAGATTTTATTAAGATTCACATTCACTTCAAGTTTCATCATATTATCTTAAGATTTATGTTCACTTCAATTTTCACCAGATTTTTTGAAGACTTATATTCACTTCAAATTTCATCAGATTTTCTTAAGATTTATAATCACTTAAAGTTTTATCATATTTTCTTAACATTTATATTCACTTTAAATTTCACAAGATTATCCTAAGATTTATGTTCACTTCAATTTTCACCAGATTTTTTGAAGACTTATATTTTCATTATATTTTCTTAAGGCCTATATTCCAATAAACTTTTACTAGATTTTCAGAAGACTTATATTTACTTCTAATATCATCAGATTATTTTAAGATTTATGGTTACTTCAATTTTCACCAGATTATTATAAGACTTATATTCACTTCAAGTTTCATCAGATTTTTTGAAAACTTATATATTTACTTCAAATTTCATTAGATTTTTTAAAAATTTATATTTACTTCAAATGTCATCAGATTTTCTTAAGATTTATATTCTCTTTAAATTTCAACAGTTTTTTTAAGATATACATTTACTTCAAATTTCATCAGAATTTCTAAAGATTTATATTCACTTCAATTTTCACCATATTTTCTGAGGACTTATATTCACTTTTTTTCACCAGATTTTCTGAAGACTTATATTTACTTCAAATTTCATCAGATTTTCTTAAGATTTATATTGACTTCAAATTTCATCAGATTATCTTAAGATTTATGCTCACTTCAATTTTCACCAGATTTTCTGAAGACTTATATTCACTTCAAATTTTATCAAATTGTCTGAAGACCTATATTCTCTTCAAATTTCATTGGATTATTTTAAGATTTATATTTACTACAAATTTCATAAGATTTTCTGAAGACATATATTCACTTAAAATTCCATTAGATTTTTTTAAGATTTAAATTCCCTTCATTTTTACCAGATTTTCTGAAGACTTATATTCATTTCAAATTTCATCATATTTTCTGAAGACTTATATTCACTTCAAATTTCATTAGATTATTTTAAGATTTATATTTACTTCGAATGTCATCAGATTTTCTTAAGATTTAAATTCACTTCAAATTTCATCAGATTTTATTAAGATATATATTTACTTCAAATTTCATCAGATTTTCTGAAGACTTATATTCACCTTAATTTTCACCAGATTTTTAGAAGACTTATATTCACTTTTTCTTCACTAGATTTTTTGAAGACTTATATTCACTTCAAATTTTACCAGAATTTCTTAAAACTTATATTTACTTCTAATTTCATCAGATTTTCTTAAGATTTATATTCACTTCAAATTTCATCAGATTATCTTAAGATTTATGTTCACTTAAATTTTCACCAGATTTTCTGAAGACTTATATTCACATTAAATTTTATCAGATTATCTAAATATTTATATTCATTTTAGATTTCATCAAATTTTCTTAAGATTTATATTCACTTCAAATTTCATGAGATTATCTTAAAATTTATGTTCACTTCACTTTTGATCAGATTTTCTGAAGACTTATATTCACTTCAAATTTCATCAGATTTTCTGAAGACTTATGTTCTCTTCAAATTTCATCAGATTTTTTTAAGATTTATATTTACTTCAAATTTCATCAGATTTTGTGTAGGCTTATATTCACTTCAAATTTCATTAGATTTTTTTAAGATTTATATTCATTTCATTTTTCCCAGATTTTCTAAAGACTTATATTCACTTCAAATTTCATCAGATTTTCTGAAGACTTATATTCACTTCAAATTTCATTAGATTTTTTTTAGATTTATATTCACTTCAAATTTCATCGGATTTTCTTTAAGATTTATTTTCACATAAAATTTCATCAGATTTTTTTAAGATATATATTTACTTCAAATTTCATCAGATTTTCTAAAGACTTATATTCACTTCAATATTCACTAGATTTTCGGAAGACTTATATTCACCTTTTTTTCACCAGATTTTCAAATGTTAACAGATTTTCTTAAGATTTATGTTTACAATTACATCAAATTTTCTAAAGATTTATGTTCACTTCACATTTCATCATATTTTCATAAGATTTATGTTCTTTTCAAATTTCATCATATTTTCTTAAGATTTGTGTTCAATTCTAATTGCATATGATTTTTTAAAGATTTATGTTCACATCAAATTTCACTAGAATTTCTTTAGATTTATATCACTTCAAATTTCATTTGATTTTCCTCAGATTTATGTTCATTTGAAATTTCACAGGATTTTCTTTTGATTTATGTTCACTTCAAATTTCATCATATTTTCTAAAGAATTATAATCATTTCAAATTGAATTAGATTTTCTTCAGATTTATATTCACTTAAAAATTCTTCAGATTTTCTTAAGATTTATATTCACTTCAAATTTTATCAGATTTTCTATATGTTTATGCACTTCAAATTTGATCATATTTTCATAAGATTTATATTCACTTCAAATTTTATTAGTTTTTCTTTAGATTTATGTTTACTTCAAATTTAATCAGATTTTCTTAAAATTTATGTTCTGATCAAATTTTTTTAGATTTTCTTAAGAATTATATTTCCTTCGAATTTTCATCAGATTTTCTTTAGATTTATGTTCACTTCAAATTTAAACAAATTTTCTTAAGATTTATATTCACTTCAAACTTCATTAGATTTTCTTTATATTTATATTCACTTAAAAATTTCATCAGATTTTTTTAAGATATATGTTCACTTCAAATTTCATTAGATTTTCTAAAGATTTATAATCATTTCAAATTCCATCAGATTTTCTTCAGGTTTGTATTCACTTTAAATTTCTTCAGATTTTCTTTAGATTTATATTCACTTCAAATTTTATCAGATTTTCTTTAGATTTATGTTCACTCAAATTACATCAAATTTTCTAAAGACTTATCTTCACTTGAAATATCATCAAATTTTCTTCAGGTTTATGTTCACTTTAAATTTCATCATATTTGCTTAACATGTTTGTCGCACCCCAAAATTTACCCTCCTTACCATAATTTTCTTGGAACATTCGTTCATGCTTTATTTCTTGTGTCCACCAAGATTATTTGGAATGTCGGTTCAAGTTTGATTCAAACGACTCGAAACGAATAATTTGTCAAGGTTCATGGTTTTAAGTTTCTTAGAATTCATGATTTATGGTTTTAAAACACTAAACCAATTCAAGAAATTGTTATGCTTTAATTCAACAAGTTGGTCACAAGTTTGAGTTCAAAGGAAATTTTGAATTCTACTTAAGGAATAATACAAGATAGAATTGTCGGATTTTTTACATCTTGATAGCAACTCAAATGTTCAAAGATTGTAAAATCGAATTCAAGTCCTAAAGTTATTACCAACATTGGCAAAGTGAATTTCAAATACCATACAAATGCGAGTTTCATTCAAATGTTTCTAAACACATTACAAATTCATTCAAAAATTCTTACAAGCATGGAATGATTATGTTACAAGGTTCCTACGAGTTACAAAGAAACTAGGCTCGGAGTTTTTACAATGCAAACTCAATTGATTCCTAATCTAATCTTAGGATTGCTAAGTGAGTTCTTCGATACTGCTCGCGAATGCTTCCAATTCCTATTTCTTTTGCTTCTTCGATGTGAGCCTTCCATCTTTGATCCGTCCTCCTCATCTCGTTACATGAAACAAAGAAAAGAAAACAAATTAGAAGCATAAACATAAACGAATACAAGGAAAAGTATCGTATTATTCTTTTTGGGATTCATCATTAGGCGTTTGGCGGGAATCAGTTTTTAAACGCTAAACCTCATAATCTCGCGCAAGATTAATCATCGGTGACAAAGTGTTTATTTGCAAATCATGATTCGACTCAGTTCACAAATAAACTTCACTCAGAATAAATCATCACAGTTTAATATCCCGGGCAGCAAGCCTAAAATGAAGCGACAGTTTAATATCCCGGGCAGCAAGCATATATATCAGTTCATAGTAATCCAAGACCACGGCAAGCATCAATTAATCCAATAGTTTAAAGCCCCAAAAGTCAACATAACAGGCAGCAGGCAGACATCAGTTCACAGCCAGCATACAAAGGCAGCAGCAGCAAGTATAATCAGAGATAACAGGAAAAGCAAGCCACAAAAGTCAAGAACTCAGAATTCAGAGCAGAGCAGACAGTATGGTATAAGCAACAAAAGTCAAAAGAAACTCAGAAAAACCATCATTATAGCATGGCTCCTAATCTTCAAACACAAGCAATTGGGACAGAAAGATCAGAGACAGGCTGGAGATCAAGTTGATATCTGTTCAGATATATCATAAGGAGACAACCAGAAAACTCACACAGTTCAGGAACACGAATACAGACAAGAGAAAAAAGAGAAACTTTGTTTCAAACCCAGAAAACAAGTGTAGTATCAGTTCTCACAAAAACCAAACCCAGAAATCCCAACACAGTTTCCACAATCAAGCCGAAACACAAACCAAGAACCAAAATCCCAGAACACAAAATGTAACAGCGAACACATAAACAAAACAAAGGCAAGCCTAAATCATCATTTTCCAACCAAACCACCTTCAGATTTCTTTTTTCAGAAAACATATATTCTGTCATTTGATAAAGAAGAAGAGGAAAATCAGAAACGATCTCACCCGGAACCCACAGGAACTCGCCGTTAAAGCTCAGCCATCATCATCCTCAAATTGCTGACTTAGGGTTTCCAAACCTTTCTCACCCCAATCGGTAAGCTGTCTGCAAAACAATAATCAAAACAGAAATCAGAAACCAACATGCAAACAGAAATCGCGACCGATGAGGGTTTCGGTGAGAAATCGCGGTGAGAGAGGCCGATGAGGGTTTCCGTGAGAACGAGAGATGAGCGGCGGCGATGAGCCGTTTCTGTGAGGAAACGTGAGCCGCAGTGAGATCAATCGCGGCCAAACGAGAGAGATGAGCGACGTTGAAATCGCGAGCAGAGAGAAAACGCGTGAGAAGAGAGAATACGCGTGAGAGAAGAGAAGCAGGTGTCATCTGTTTTCTTTTCTTTGCCCTTTGGGCAATTATTGTGACCCTTTTTTATTTAACTTAATTTATCCCATTTTCTTTTTTCTTAAAAAAAATGTGAAAAAACAATTTAATGTTTTGTTTTACTTAAAAATCTGGTGGTGACAAGTGTCACCACCTTGTTTTTTTTATATAATAGAAAAAATCTGTTTTTTTATCTTTTATTTTGTTATTCTTAAATAATTTTATTTAATAAAAAATATTAATATTAGCTAGAATATATATGTGGTATTATATTATATTTTTTTGGGACCGTCGGAACGTTTTGGAGTGGAAGCATTGTACTCAGTTCGCTAACACGTGGAGGTATTTTGGACCAGTCAAAGATCAGATGGTTTTCTTTTATACTCCGCGGAATCACTGCAATACAGGCTATTTCTGAATTTTTATCTATTTTAATTAATTTATTTTGTGCAAATAAAATTTCGTTGCGATGTACTAAATAATTATTGGATCTGATAGTTTTTGTTTGATGATTTATCGATTAAACTATTAGCCGATTTTTCATCAAACAGAAAAAATCATCTCTAATAATTATTTAAATTTCCGATTGTATTGTATGGTATTTTGTCCGTTTATTTACTCATTCAGTATTTATTCACCAATGTACACTTTGCACACAATTAAAATCAAAATCAATTCGATTCCATCCTGATTGGCTCATATGCCGATTTCTTAAAGGGTCTCATGGTTGGGGATGGGCATGGCCATCCTCACGAGATTGGTTAAAGCCCTTGTTGCTTTAATCGATCATAACCCGAAATCAACATTGGTCTATATACCAATCACCATGCACCAGGGTCTCATAGTTGGGGATAGGAGCACCTATCCTCACGAGGTTAATTGAATCCATATATTTGATTAATCATAACCCGCTTCCATTTTCTCTCAGCACGCGTATCAGAATGCTTTCATAATTTAAGGTTTCAAACCTCGATCCAACGTCGAGTGCATTTTCAAAAAATTTTCATAAGAAAACTTAAGTGTTTAAGCCGTTGGATGCTAGTCTAATTGTTTAAACATTTGCAAAAAAATGAACTTCGAATCTTTAAGTCGTTGGATGCTAGACTGATTGCTTAAACATTCTTAATAACGTGAACTTTGTTTCACTTCACTCTTTCATAAGAAAAACTTTTGGGATGATAGACGACTCGTTGAGCATTGAGCTCATCTTGTTTCTAGTATTTGAATCGTAGGATGCTAGTCATATTGTTCGGTACTTTTCACCCGCATAAAAATCAATCCAACTCACTCAAGTCTTTTTATCGCTCATATGCGATCCTCAAGCTCTTTTCCGATAAAGAGTGTGCAATAGCCATTTCAAACACGAACGTGGACTTAAAGATTTTCAAACAAACTAAACAAGTCCAAGTTCAAGCATTTGAAACGTCTAAGCGCACGATTTTTCAGATAAAATCAATACAACCAATTAAAACCTTTTTTAAGAGGAACTACAGAGTTTTGACTTTTCCATTGCACAAGGGAATATGTAGGCCCGCGGTTCCGAAACCGTGCCAAACTCAAAATAATAATAAACAAAATCCGTTTCTTTTATAACTTAGAGATTAGCGAATATATACACAAACGCGTAGAATTAAATGGGTCCCATCGAGTACGATGGATGTAAGGGGTGCTAATACCTTCCCCTTACATAACCGACTCCCGATCCCACTTTTTGGTCACGTAGACCGCCTTATCCGCTTGTTTGGGGTTTTATCTATATTTCCCCGTTCTTTTTAGAACAAATAAAATTAGGTGGCGATTTCACTGTTTTCGAGAATTAAACGATTTTTGAAAATCGAGTTGCTACAATGTTATATTCACTTCAAATTGCATAACGTTTTGTTACAATCAACCATTAGATTAAAAAGAGAGAGAGGGTTGGACCAAAACAGCATGA
Source organism: Vicia sativa (assembly GCA_021764765.1). NCBI lineage: Eukaryota > Viridiplantae > Streptophyta > Magnoliopsida > Fabales > Fabaceae > Vicia > Vicia sativa. The sequence goes on along the minus strand of CM038796.1, from coordinate 270,462,858 downwards.
GAGGATCCAAATTCATTTTATTTGTATACAGAAGTTCATATTTTACTTTAATATTTAAACTGAAATAATCTTTATTTTATTTGTATACAAAAGTTTTTTACTCGTGTCTTATAAACTGTTAAAAAATATGTTTAAGAAAAAACATTATACATATGAAGATGGAGATAAACTGTACTTCCCAAGTGTGTTGGAGATGGAGAAAAGTCTCTCACACATAGGGCTGGAAATGAGTCGAGCCGAACTCGCCTCAGCTCAGTTCGATTCGTTAAGAATTAGTCGAGTTCGAGTTCGAGTTCATCACGAAGTTTTTTTCAGCTCAAACTCGACTCGTTAAGATTTGGCCGAGTTCAAGTCGAATTCGAGTTCATCACGAACTTTTTTTTCAGCTCAAACTTGACTCGTTAAGATTTGGCCGAGTTCGAGTTCATCACAAACTTTTTTTTAGCTCAAACTCTATTTGTTAAAACACTCTTATTTAAAACAATCTTATTTATCCTTATTGTATTCACAACAATTATAGAGAATACTTCTAACTTTCATATAATATAATTTTCATCTCAAAATAATATTTGTAATTCAAGATATTATCATCAAAAATAAATATGAGCAAATAATGAAATGTTATAACTTAAGTTTGTAACATATTTTTTACTATGTTGTATTTGAATTTTTTTTAATCAATAGAATTGTAAATTATTTTATCATCTTTCAAATGATATAAATAAATATGAAAATTAAGTATTGATGTCTACATGAAACTTACATATCGAATCAGTTGATGAACTAAAAGAATCGAACTATACATAGCTCAAGTTCAACTCATTTATTTTACGAACTTAATTTTGAGCTCAAGTTCGACTCATTTGGTTCATGAACCAAGTCCAACGAATTAATTACCGAATCGAATTTCAAACTAATTTTCGAGTTGGTTCAGTTCATTGTCATCCCTAAGTCACACACGATAATTCCAGTCCATGTAGTTTGAATTGAAGCCTGATACAATCCTTAAATGATGCTAAATTCACCAGCTTTCCCTGAACCACCCACTGAAATTTACCATCACATACTATGTATGATATACTAAATTCATCAACTTTCCCAACCAACTGAAATTCATCATCACATACTATGATACTAAATTCATCAAATTTCCATGAGCCAACTGAAATGATACCTATACATTTGGAACTGCTTAACAAAAAGCATGAAAGGATCACTAGGCCAAAAACATCTCTAGAAGGCACTTGAATCTAATTTCTAGGTGTAGTAAATACATATTCACATTTGTGAGCAAAAAAAGTTGTAGCACTGAACACAGAAATGCCAAAACCATAGTCCCCAGCTCAAAATTGATGTCCGTAGTCTCACAAAATCCACTTGGTTGGCTAGCACCTTTCAAAAATCTTGTATAGCTTTTCCAATGAAGCTACCTGTACAAAAATAGAAATCGGAAAATTAATACCAGAGAAACAGAAGGATTTTGGCCGTGCATAATTGGCCGTGAATATATTTTAGTAATATACAGACACACGTTACCTTAACAAATGTTCCGTTAGTAGCCATAGAAGCAGGTGGTTTGAAAAAAAGTCTCAGGGATGGAAAAAGCACATGTTGTACTGACCATTCACGCTGAGCCCAAGCTGTCTCAGCTTCAGAAAGCAGTTCTTGTTCAACATTGTTGTCAATAACATCACTCTCTGTAAACAAAATTCACTTATGTCATAATCCAGTAACATTCACCAAAAACTTTAATGGAAGAATAGTCTATTTTACTGCATCCCTCTGATGAAGTTTTCTCAATAAAAGTTTCCATAGATTTTTCCTAATTAAGAAGCAACATGTATTCAAGAATATTACAATGTGACACACCACATCCCAAACTTAACAAGAATAGTTCCAAAACTACATTGAGAGTGTACATTTTTCAATGACAATGATAAGTGTGGACATATATGGACATGTATGAAGTTCATACCAGTACTATCACAGATTTTCTCCAGGGAACAACTGTCGAACAGTTTTCTCTTCTTGTAGAAAAGCATTCCCTCGCCAGATGGATTGGGCAACAACGGTGGATGCATGGCATAGAAATTTCCTAGAGCAGCTGAAACTGCCTGAATGCAGTTCCTTTCATCTTCCCAATCAATCTATCATCAAAATGCATACCATGGTTTTCAATGTAAAGAAACAAATGAGATCGGAAAACATTGCATGTTCAAAATTAGCAAAAGGCAAGCACTTTAATGTTTAGATGGCAAAAACTTTAATGGAATAACTAGATTAAAAAAAATGTTTGCTCTCAAAATGTGTAATCAACATGCAGAGACAGCGTGTAGATGGTATGACAATATTTATCATTTTGGAGCGTAACTGAATTCAGCCAACATATAAATAGCTGATAATATGACCAATGAGTCAGACTGACATCTACATGAGGAAAACAAATTTGTGGAGACTTCCCATAAACAGATTAAGAGGTGGAGAATAGAGTTGTAAGACTAACATCATTGCCTATACTAAGCACAAACTCAGGAATGCGATCCATGTCAGGAGTATACTGATCAAGTATCACAGGAAGTCTAGAGATATTTCCATGATCATCAATATTAATGCCAAAATACTCCTCCAGCATTGCAGCCTTTTGTTTCAGCAGATCTCTGTTCATCTGGAAAATAGGAAAATAGGAAAAGAGATACCCATAAATAGGAAAATGAAAACATGCATGTCAAGAAGTTAAATTCTCTTTTTTGAGACTTATGAGTTTGTATGACTTCACCCAAAACCGGAATGGAGAAGTAAAATTGTAAATCTTGGAAATGTAACACTACAGGCACCGACACTTCTTAAGGAATTCCATATAGTAATAACGTCTTGGAAGTTGCCTAATCAATACTTTAAAAGTCTGAAAAAAATGTTAATTTCAACACAACTTTCTTTTTTGATTCCTAACAAGTTCCCTTAGCATGACCCTATTTATTATTAGAATTAGAATTAGTAAATCATATCAATTAGCATTTATTGTATTATTCTATATGCTATTATAAATGGAGGTGAGTGTAGCCTGAGTTGGACACACAGAATTACAATTTGAACAAATTAGAAGTAATAAAAAGCGAAAGTGAGATTACTTCTGCAATCTTCTCTTTAAATGCGTCATCATCATTACTTTCTGATTCTACATCCTCTTCCTTCAGTGCCAATATAATCAAGTCTTTCACGGGGGCTGGATCACTTAGCTGGATGGCATTGAAATGGCCAAAACGGCTCAGAACTTGCTGATACATAAGCTCTTTGCTGCAAACGAAATAAGGACAGAATGACAATGATCAATTTTCAAAAGCAGTTAGATAGATGGCTAAAGATATTGTATGTCACAAACATGCTCCATCATATAAGAGCTCATTGTTCTGGAGTCTGAATACTGACAGGCCTGTTAACCTCTTAACTTACAAACTAATAACAAAGACTGTCAATAACCAATTAAATTAACAAAAGCAAAATGTCTACCTCAAGTTTACAACATTTGCAAGATAAAGATGAGTTTTATGCTGAAGCAAAGCAAAAACATCATCTGCCATTCCAACATATGTGCAGTGCTTTACAATGTCCAACATTCCTACAAGGTAGATGTTTGTTAATAACTTTTTCCAAATCAACCGACATCACAGAACAGAGTTGGTGCAGCGGCAGGAGAGATTTGACCGGGAACCAGAAAATATTTGATTCAGATTGTTCACAAACAATAACACCTCAAAGGTTTTAAATAGAATGCATAATAATATGGAAACTAGTAGTAAACCGACATAAAAAAGAAAACTATTTTCAGAATGTAAGAAAATACCTTATAATATCTTGGTTTTATATTAGAGCATCATAGTTTATCTCTTGGGATTAATTTTAGAGTATCTCTTAAGATTATTTTTCATATTTCTTAATTTACTAATTATCCCAATGAATAGGGGTCGGCGCTTAGTCTTTTGTATCGAATTAGTATTAAATTGTTATCAATAATATTACATCATCATCATATTCAAGTTTTATTATAAAACCCATAACTTCAACAACTATGAAACTAACTAACTTGAAACATCACAAGAGAACTCTTAGAATTTAGGTAGGGTCTAACTCAAACCTACAAAACCGGTTTGTAAGGCGAGGGAAGCCTGCCACTTCTAAACTCCTATTCAAGTCATATCTCATCCAATTTGGGACTCTTAACACTGAAACTAATTATAGGAAACTAAGAAAAGCATTATCTTATAACAGAGTAGAGATTAATGGTCACATGCTGCATCAATAGTCATCATTATCATTAATCTAGAAGCATACCAGGGTCATAGGTCTTATTGATCTCTTCAAGAAGCTCTTCTACGCTAGTGAGTTCTACAGAATCTTTTAGGCTCCTTCTTTGTCTTACTGAGGACCTGACAAACAAATAAAAATACAAATTCATACATTCCAACAATTACATAGGAGTCCAATATTCATGTATTGCTAGGGCAATTGAGTACACAAAGTAAACATGAATACAGTATCAAATAATAATTATTTATCACAAGTCAACTAATTAAACATCAAATATAACCCAACGTCCCAAATAAGGGGAAGAAATTTAGTTTCATATTTTAACTTTTCGATTAGTTAAAGTGTACAGTTGAATATAATACTGTTTACTTTGTTAGCTCATTTGGCTAGGAGTTCATTAGAATTAATTTATTAATTAATAGATTGATTGATTATACAGTTGTCTTTCCTAGCATACGCAAGCCTGTAATCTGTAAATATTCTTGAGATATATGGAATATAGCAAATTCATTTCTGACAGTTTTCAATTTTTCTGTCTAAATGGTTTGTCTGCTTCAAGTTTATACAGTTTGTATAATCAATCTACAGATTCTATGCTTAAGAATGATAATAATTACAAGGATTAGTATGTTGGAATTATTGGAATTACAAATTATTGGAATATTGCATTTATGAGTCTATTCATGTATCTAGGAGTCTACGAATCTATGTCTTGTAAATTACATACATGTACCTAGGAAATAGCTTTAATCTTATCATGTAATTACTCTCTTGTGTGTATATAATCAAATCACTTGAGTGCTTTGTGACTCAAGCATTTCACCAAATATTCAATTATCAACATGGTATCAGAGCTCTCGATCTTGAGAGACTTGCTTCCGCATAAACCCTAAGTCACCTTCATTGTGACAATTTTGCTGCCTTCATTGCAGCCTTGTTACCCTTCGTTGCAGTTCCTTTTTTCTGTCCAGAAACCATCCAAAAACACCCTTATCCTTTAACATTCACCGAGGATGAGGTGAATCGTTTAAAGACTATACTTAACTCTCTTAGTAAGCCTTTTGGAAGTTGTTCTCTACCGACGAACGGCTTGAGTGTATGCTCTCAATCCTTTAGTGTTTGCGGTAAAATCTCTAAGAATGCTTGGATTTTGGACTCCGGTGCCACCGACCATATGACATTCAATCCTAGTTTGATTTCCTCTTACACCTCCTCTGAGAAGAACCGTTATGTTACGGCCGCTAATGGTTCTTATGCCCGTATTGATGGCTCTGTGAGTGTTAACTTGCAACCTCCACTTCAATTACAGGACGTGCTACATGTTCCCACACTCTCTCACAACCTAATATTTGTTCGTAAACTTACCCGTGATCATAATTGTAAAGTAATATTTTCACTTCTTATTGTGTTTTTCAAGATCTTACCACAGGGAAGACAATTGGAGTTGCTAAGGAAAAGGGAGGGTTGTACTACCTATCTGATGAACCAAATTGTTCGAAGGTGTTGGTTTCCTACTTGCAGACCGAGTCTTCTGTGTCTTCTTCTCATTCTGCCGCACAAATTTGGCTTTAGCATAAGCGCCTTGGTCATCCACCATTCTCTTTAGTTAAGTCTATGTTTCCTTCTTTGTTTTTACATCATTCAGTTGAGTCTTTTAAGTGTGACGTTTGTGAGTTAGCTAAACATCACCGTGTCTCTTTTACTCCTAGTTCCAAAAGAAGTGTTGAACCTTTTGATCTCATACATTCTGATGTTTGGGGACCTGCACCTATTTCTAATATTTCGGGTGCTAAATGACTTGTGTCATTTATTGATGATTGTACTCAAGCCACTTGGATTTTCTTGATGAAGAATAAATCAGAAGTACCAAAAATATTTATTAGTTTTTATAACATGGTACAAACACAATTTGGCAAGGGAAAAGAATTCGCTCTGACAATGGCAAAGAGTATGCAAATCACATCTTTTCAAGTTTTACTAGTCAATAGGGAATACTTCAAGAATTTACATGTGTCGACGCCCCACAACAAAATGGTGTTGCAGAAAGAAAGAATCGTCATTTACTTGAAGTTGCTCGAGCCATCCTCTTTCAAATGGCAGTTCCCAACTCATATTGGGGAGAAGTCGATCTGACCGCTGCCTACTTAATTAATCGGGTTCCATCTCGCATGTTAGATAATGTTAGTCCTATTCAGTTTATAACTTCACATTATCCTTCTGTTCCTATTTTGCAGAGTCTCGAGTATTTGGTTGTGTTGCCTTTGTCCGTATCCATAAACAACATCGAAGTAAGTTAGACCCCCGCGCAGTCAGATGCACCTTTGTTGGCTATCCCCCAAACAAGAGAGGATATAAATTCTATCATCCTCCTAGTCGTAAGTACTTTGTCTCTAAAGATGTCACATTTCATGAGAATTTGGCCTACTTCACTCGTCCTCAGCTTCAGGGGGAGAACATTCAGAATGTTGAATCCGATTCCGAGTTTTTGGTTCTACCTGAGTTGCCTGTGACTCCTCTCTTAAGTCCTATTACCGGTCCTACAATTGAGTCTCCCGAGTCGGCTGATCCTACAAATGAGTCTCCTGGGTCGATTGTGAATCCTGTGTCAACTATTACTGGTCCTCCCATTGATCCTACTTCTATTTTGGTCCCTCCTCTGTCGTCTGTTTTGCAGGAACCATCATCTTCCATACCAACAAAAACTAAGGCTGGTGAGCCAACCTTGGTGTATCACAGAAGAAGTAAGCCCGGCCTGCTCTAAACACAACTCCAATTGCCAGAACCGGAGGTAAGTATTGAAACTCACAATCCTATTAGTGATTCCCAAAGCTCTGACACTTGTGACACTAATACAGATGATTTGCATATTGCTTTGAGGAAAGGGAAAAGGTCATGTGCCAAATACCCTATATCTCAATTTGTCTCCACTAAAAATCTTTCCTTGCAGCATCAGAGTTTTATTTCTGCCGTTGACTCTGTGGTCATCCCATCATCCGTTCAAGAGGCATTGAAAGATAGAAATTGGGTCCAAGCCATGGATGAGGAAATGAAAGCTCTTGAAAAAAATGGAACTTGGGAGATTGTTGATAGAAGGGAAGGCAAGAAATTCGTTGGTTGCAGGTGGATCTATACAGTCAAACACAAATCAGATGGTACTCTTGATCGTTACAAAGTTAGACTAGTGGCAAAAGGATACACACAGACATATGGCATAGACTATGAGAAAACCTTTGCTCCTGTTGCGAAAATGAACACTGTTCGAATCTTATTATCTCTTGTTGCTCACTCCGGATGGGAATTACGACAATTTGATGTCAAAAATGCATTCTTGCATGGAAACTTAGAAGAAGTGTACATGGAGATCCCGCCAGGATTTGGCCCTACGTGTGGATCCAACAAGGTGTGTCGATTGAGGAAAGCTCTATATGGACTAAAATAATCTCCTAAAGCATGGTTTGGAAGATTCATAAAAGCAATGGTGTACTTAGGCTACAAGCAAGAGCCAAGGAGACCACACACTTTTCTTTAAGCACTCACATGAAGGAAAACTTACTATCCTTCTTGTCTATGTTGATGATATTATTATTACAACAGATGACCTGGCAGAGAAACAATTGCTAAAGGAAAAACTATCGGCAGAATTCGAGATGAAGGACCTTAGGCAACTCAGGTATTTCTTGGGAATTGAGGTTGCTTACTCAAACCAAGGCATTTTCATATCTCAAAGGAAGTATATACTTGATCTCTTGCAGGAAACTGGGAAACTGGGATGCAAACCTTCAAGTGTTCCAATAGAGCAAAATCACAAGTTGGGCTTCGAAGAAGAAAGTGTCAAAGTTGACAAAGTCCAATATCAGAGGTTGGTAGGAAAGTTGATTTACCTGGCACACACTAGGCCTGACTTGGCTTATGCAGTCAGTGTAGTGAGCCAATTTAAGCATGACCCAAGAATGCGACACTTACAAGTTATTGATCGCATCTTGCAATACCTCAAGGCTACTCCAGGAAGAGGACTACTGTTCAAAAGAGGTGGAAGCTTAACTATAGAAGCCTACACGGATGCTGACTATGCAGGATCAATAAGTGAAAGAAGATCCACTTCGAGATTTTGCACCCTCTTGTGTGGGAACCTTGTCACATGGAGAAGTAAGAAACAAAATGTAGTGGCTCGGTCAAGCGCTGAGGCGGAATTTCGAACTTTGGCTCAAGGAATCTGTGAGTTACTTTGGATGAGGATCATTCTAAATGATTTAAAAATACAATGTGAAGGGCCTATGAAGTTGTTTTGTGATAACAAGTCGGCAATCAGTATTTCTCATAATCCTGTTCAACATGACAGGACCAAACGTATAGAGATTGACCGCCATTTTATCAAGGAAAAACTAAATAGTGGTTTAATAGCTACATCCTATATTTCTTCTGGACATCAACTAGCCGATGTGTTGACAAAGGGCTTGCCACCTGATCGTTTCAATCAATTGACTCGCAAGTTGGGAATGATTGATATTCATTCTCCAGCTTGAGGGGGGGTGTTGGAATTACAAATTATTGGAATATTGCATTTATGAGTCTATTCATGTATCTAAGAGTCTAGGAATCTATGCCTTGTAAATTACATACATGTACCAAGGAAATAGCTTTAATCTTATCATGTAATTACTCTCTTGTGTGTATATAATCAAATCACTTGAGTGCTTTGTGACTCAAGCATTTCACCAAATATTCAATTATCAACATGGTATCAGAGCTCTCGATCTTGAGAGACTTGCTTCCGCATAAACCCTAAGTCACCTTCATTGTGACAATTTTGCTGCCTTCATTGCAGCCTTGTTACCCTTCGTTGCAGTTCCTTTTTTCTGTCCAGAAACCATCCAAAAACACCCTTATCCTTTAACATTCACCGAGGATGAGGTGAATCGTTTAAAGACTATACTTAACTCTCTTAGTAAGCCTTTTGGAAGTTGTTCTCTACCGACGAACGGCTTGAGTGTATGCTCTCAATCCTTTAGTGTTTGCGGTAAAATCTCTAAGAATGCTTGGATTTTGGACTCCGGTGCCACCGACCATATGACATTCAATCCTAGTTTGATTTCCTCTTACACCTCCTCTGAGAAGAACCGTTATGTTACGGCCGCTAATGGTTCTTATGCCCGTATTGATGGCTCTGTGAGTGTTAACTTGCAACCTCCACTTCAATTACAGGACGTGCTACATGTTCCCACACTCTCTCACAACCTAATATTTGTTCGTAAACTTACCCGTGATCATAATTGTAAAGTAATATTTTTCACTTCTTATTGTGTTTTTCAGGATCTTACCACGGGGAAGACAATTGGAGTTGCTAAGGAAAAGGGAGGGTTGTACTACCTATCTGATGAACCAAATTGTTCGAAGGTGTTGGTTTCCTACTTGCAGACCGAGTCTTCTGTGTCTTCTTCTCATTCTGCCGCACAAATTTGGCTTTAGCACAAGCGCCTTGGTCATCCACCATTCTCTTTAGTTAAGTCTATGTTTCCTTCTTTGTTTTTACATCATTCAGTTGAGTCTTTTAAGTGTGACGTTTGTGAGTTAGCTAAACATCACCGTGTCTCTTTTACTCCTAGTTCCAAAAGAAGTGTTGAACCTTTTGATCTCATACATTCTGATGTTTGGGGACCTGCACCTATTTCTAATATTTCGGGTGCTAAATGACTTGTGTCATTTATTGATGATTGTACTCAAGCCACTTGGATTTTCTTGATGAAGAATAAATCAGAAGTACCAAAAATATTTATTAGTTTTTATAACATGGTACAAACACAATTTGGCAAGGGAAAAGAATTCGCTCTGACAATGGCAAAGAGTATGCAAATCACATCTTTTCAAGTTTTACTAGTCAATAGGGAATACTTCAAGAATTTACATGTGTCGACGCCCCACAACAAAATGGTGTTGCAGAAAGAAAGAATCGTCATTTACTTGAAGTTGCTCGAGCCATCCTCTTTCAAATGGCAGTTCCCAACTCATATTGGGGAGAAGTCGTTCTGACCGCTGCCTACTTAATTAATCGGGTTCCATCTCGCATGTTAGATAATGTTAGTCCTATTCAGTTTATAACTTCACATTATCCTTCTGTTCCTATTTTGCAGAGTCTCGAGTATTTGGTTGTGTTGCCTTTGTCCGTATCCATAAACAACATCGAAGTAAGTTAGACCCCCGCGCAGTCAGATGCACCTTTGTTGGCTATCCCCCAAACAAGAGAGGATATAAATTCTATCATCCTCCTAGTCGTAAGTACTTTGTCTCTAAAGATGTCACATTTCATGAGAATTTGGCCTACTTCACTCGTCCTCAGCTTCAGGGGGAGAACATTCAGAATGTTGAATCCGATTCCGAGTTTTTGGTTCTACCTGAGTTGCCTGTGACTCCTCTCTTAAGTCCTATTACCGGTCCTACAATTGAGTCTCCCGAGTCGGCTGATCCTACAAATGAGTCTCCTGGGTCGATTGTGAATCCTGTGTCAACTATTACTGGTCCTCCCATTGATCCTACTTCTATTTTGGTCCCTCCTCTGTCGTCTGTTTTGCAGGAACCATCATCTTCCATACCAACAAAAACTAAGGCTGGTGAGCCAACCTTGGTGTATCACAGAAGAAGTAAGCCCGGCCTGCTCTAAACACAACTCCAATTGCCAGAACCGGAGGTAAGTATTGAAACTCACAATCCTATTAGTGATTCCCAAAGCTCTGACACTTGTGACACTAATACAGATGATTTGCATATTGCTTTGAGGAAAGGGAAAAGGTCATGTGCCAAATACCCTATATCTCAATTTGTCTCCACTAAAAATCTTTCCTTGCAGCATCAGAGTTTTATTTCTGCCGTTGACTCTGTGGTCATCCCATCATCCGTTCAAGAGGCATTGAAAGATAGAAATTGGGTCCAAGCCATGGATGAGGAAATGAAAGCTCTTGAAAAAAAAATGGAACTTGGGAGATTGTTGATAGAAGGGAAGGCAAGAAATTCGTTGGTTGCAGGTGGATCTATACAGTCAAACACAAATCAGATGGTACTCTTGATCGTTACAAAGTTAGACTAGTGGCAAAAGGATACACACAGACATATGGCATAGACTATGAGAAAACCTTTGCTCCTGTTGCGAAAATGAACACTGTTCGAATCTTATTATCTCTTGTTGCTCACTCCGGATGGGAATTACGACAATTTGATGTCAAAAATGCATTCTTGCATGGAAACTTAGAAGAAGTGTACATGGAGATCCCGCCAGGATTTGGCCCTACGTGTGGATCCAACAAGGTGTGTCGATTGAGGAAAGCTCTATATGGACTAAAATAATCTCCTAAAGCATGGTTTGGAAGATTCATAAAAGCAATGGTGTACTTAGGCTACAAGCAGAGCCAAGGAGACCACACACTTTTCTTTAAGCACTCACATGAAGGAAAACTTACTATCCTTCTTGTCTATGTTGATGATATTATTATTACAACAGATGACCTGGCAGAGAAACAATTGCTAAAGGAAAAACTATCGGCAGAATTCGAGATGAAGGACCTTAGGCAACTCAGGTATTTCTTGGGAATTGAGGTTGCTTACTCAAACCAAGGCATTTTCATATCTCAAAGGAAGTATATACTTGATCTCTTGCAGGAAACTGGGAAACTGGGATGCAAACCTTCAAGTGTTCCAATAGAGCAAAATCACAAGTTGGGCTTCGAAGAAGAAAGTGTCAAAGTTGACAAAGTCCAATATCAGAGGTTGGTAGGAAAGTTGATTTACCTGGCACACACTAGGCCTGACTTGGCTTATGCAGTCAGTGTAGTGAGCCAATTTAAGCATGACCCAAGAATGCGACACTTACAAGTTATTGATCGCATCTTGCAATACCTCAAGGCTACTCCAGGAAGAGGACTACTGTTCAAAAGAGGTGGAAGCTTAACTATAGAAGCCTACACGGATGCTGACTATGCAGGATCAATAAGTGAAAGAAGATCCACTTCGAGATTTTGCACCCTCTTGTGTGGGAACCTTGTCACATGGAGAAGTAAGAAACAAAATGTAGTGGCTCGGTCAAGCGCTGAGGCGGAATTTCGAACTTTGGCTCAAGGAATCTGTGAGTTACTTTGGATGAGGATCATTCTAAATGATTTAAAAATACAATGTGAAGGGCCTATGAAGTTGTTTTGTGATAACAAGTCGGCAATCAGTATTTCTCATAATCCTGTTCAACATGACAGGACCAAACGTATAGAGATTGACCGCCATTTTATCAAGGAAAAACTAAATAGTGGTTTAATAGCTACATCCTATATTTCTTCTGGACATCAACTAGCCGATGTGTTGACAAAGGGCTTGCCACCTGATCGTTTCAATCAATTGACTCGCAAGTTGGGAATGATTGATATTCATTCTCCAGCTTGAGGGGGGGTGTTGGAATTACAAATTATTGGAATATTGCATTTATGAGTCTATTCATGTATCTAAGAGTCTAGGAATCTATGCCTTGTAAATTACATACATGTACCAAGGAAATATCTTTAATCTTATCATGTAATTACTCTCTTGTGTGTATATAATCAAATCACTTGAGTGCTTTGTAACTCAAGCATTTCACCAAATATTCAATTATCAACATAGTATAAAAAAAATGTTGAGATGCATAAAGCCATAAACTGCGTGAATAGCACAAGAAGTTTCAATAGCAGACAATAAAAATAAAAGGGCACATACATAGAGAAACTTAAACATGCTGAAAGGAGTAAGTTACCGCAAAGTGCAGTTTGTGCAAACGAAAATCAAATTCAAAATGAATATTAGCTTGTTATATACAAAAATTAACAAGAAAAATAATCATAGTCACCTTACTGCACTCAATGTGACATTCTTTTCTAGTTGTCCACTAGGCATAACTTGCATGTAGGCATGTAATCTTCCTGCAGGATCTAATGAATCTGTTCTAATGAACTTGTTCACTGGCACTTTCGGTGCTCTTGAGCCTATCAACGATAAAAAGATGAAACACATTATGAGTATAAACCAAAAAAAAAAAAAAACATAAGGTGTGCAATAGAAAATGACAGGAACATTTCCCATACCCAGTGGGGTAGGGCTGAGATTATCCTCCTTGCTCTTATTAGTACGAGAAATTGAAGATTGTCCAGCTGTCTGCCACAAGTATGAGACAATACACAGAAAATACAGGTACTACGTAAGACTTTGATTTAATAGAACATGAAGAAAAAAGCAGAATCTGCATTCATGTTTACCAGGAATTTGTTAATAATTAAAAATGGAGATATTTTAGAAATTTAAAAACATGATCCAAGTTCAAGATATATTAGATGGGATTTGAGAAGGAATACATAATAAAGAATGGAGAAAACTAAATTGTGAAGCAAATCATTTCAAGTAAAACTTTTCATAAAGTTTGGTTTCACTATAAAGAGAGGAATTAACCTATTTATTAGTGAAACAAGGCACTGTTAGATACAGCAGTGTTCTAAATGATCACGCCTAGGAATTGGCCTATAGTCTTGAACAACCATATCTTGATTCAACTAATTATATTGCTAATGGTGCAGGCTGCAATAGTGAAGTTGAAAATGGTTTTCCATTCTAATTATTATCAAGGCTTCTAAAAAGAGACTACGCTGTACAGCCACGTGTTCTAGTGATGAAAAATCGGTGAAAGCAAGATCGTGGAAATTGAAAAAGTTGATTTGCAAACAGTTCAAGGAATTGTTCACTTACTGCCAGTGTTTAAAAAAACAATTTCACACCTACCTTTTTTATTCACGAATTCCATTGAAGGAAAAAACAATATACTCAAAATCAGCAATTATTTCTAACTATATACTAAAACAATAGAAAGCGTTGTATTATGATGTAAACATACTTGATCTTGAAATGTCCGTGCTTCATTGGAACTTCTCAATGTTGATTCAATCACCGATTGTATCTTCTCAATGATAACTTCCTGATTTAAGAGGCTCACCTATATGCAAACAAACACATTGTTTTCCATAACAAAGAAGAAATAACTAATAAATGTTGTGTTTAAAAGTTTAACAAAAGCTTAAAATCAATGCTAGTTACATAGTAGGGTAACATGGTATCAATTCCTTGGTAATAGAACTTTTATCCACAATTTTTAAAATAAGATTGTTCCCTAGCTTATTTAACAACTACTAAAGACCCTCTAGATTGTGTCTATGTCCAACCTGTAACTGTTTGATTATTGGCACACGCACACCGCTGTTGATGGCTGTCCACAACTCTAAAAGAGTCAAATTTCATATCAAGCTAAAGTGGGCTGGTGGATGCTTTTGGAAAAAAATTGGGCCTATGTGTTGTCTACGCTTCAAGCATAGAGGGTTCTTGCAAGCGAGGATGTTAGATATAAAACCATTCACGGGCCTTTGTCTAACAAACTAAGCTCTTGGGAGAGTTGGTTCATGGCATGATATATCAGAAAACAAAGACTACCTAAAGCTTTATTCATTGGCTTGCCAACATAAATAAATGAATAAACAAATAAAAGTCAGGAGAAACAATTGTCGCTCAAACGAGTATATAATGGGTAATTATGTTGAGAAAAGACTAAACTAACACAATCTTTCAAAATTACAACTAAAAAGAAAGTAAAAAGAAATGGTTAACCAACTTTAGAACAACACTGCCAACATTATATTATATAAAAAAGGTATGAAGTTTAGAAGACTTTTCAGATCCACATCATAAAAAATAAAGGACATTGCCGGCAGTTACATGGAACTTTGTTTCGGCAAGAAAGTGGCTTCATAAATAATTATGACAAATAAAGAATGTGCACTATACACAATCATATTCTGGATTACGCTCGTACCTCTCTCTTTGTTGGATGCACATTGACATCAATATTCTCAGGTGGTAAAACAATTGAAATATATATAAAAGGCTTAGATGCTTTAGGTAGTGTTGCTGCATAAACAATTTCTATAGCTCGCTTCAATGCAGACCACTCAACCAGTCTATCTGAGGAAAATAGAGAAGAAGACTTTTATGAGAATGTGTAAGCAATTAGTCATTTGCTTGTAAGATTTCAGATTAAATATTAAATATTCTTCAATGAAAAAATTGAAGTAAAATTAAGTACTTGAGCAGAATAGCTCGCTTTGATGTTTTATATAGCTAATGTATACCATTGATGAAAAGCACCATAGTGATTTTCTTCGCAGCATAGTTAGCATTAGACACATAACCATTCATCTCAAAAACTGAAGAAGACGGATCATTGTCTGAAGCTTCAACTTCAACCAGATTGCGAGCAGCTGATACCCCATAAACTGTTCTGATGGAATCAAGCCTCGAAGATGTGGCCATGGTGTGAACATCTGCTTTAACAGCTCCATGCTAATAGTAAAAATAGTCGCAAATGATCAATGAAAATTAATTAACATATTTAACTCAACACATGTGCCCATAAGATGTAGTGGTAAATAAGCTTAGTTTTATCGTTCAAGATACAAAAACCAACCTTTCTGCAAGAGAAACTGACTTTAGTATGATGAATCGCAAATCGACTGACAACGTCTACTATCTTTGAGTAATCATCCGAAGAATTTTGTAGTGTCTTCTTCCTTGCAGCCATGTTATAGAATAGATTCTCAACCTGACAGCACGAGCACAGGTAGACACAACCTCAATCATTTAAACTCAAAATTTTTATTCCAAAATTTTTATTCCAAATTGAGTGAATCACTAAATTAATCCCTGATATTGTAAAAGTCAAACAATTCTTAGATATTAACAAAATTTCAAAAAGATCCTTAAAATGAAAATTTTCTCAATCACATTATATATAAGTAACTGAAATCACTAATCTAAAAGAACAAATGGGATCGATATTTGTAAATTTCAAGAACCAAATGGCTCACCACCTAGAATGATGATGAATCTTATTTCAATTAACTATTTATAAGAGCCAAGCATTTAAGCATTGCGTTTTCAATTGCTTATTTAGAAGAACATAAGCACTTAAGTACTGCATAATACCAAAAAGTCCTAGCATTTCTATCAATTAGTAATTAACATACAATACCCCGATAAACTTCGATTTTGCTTGATTATTAAGACAATTAAAATCAAACATTGATGACAATATATATAATATAAAGATAATATAGTATACCATTATCTGTGTTCCTTTTACAGCAGCACAGGGTCTTGGTTCATGCTCCATGACACCGTCTCTATAGGATACTCTAAACCATAATAAACAAAACTAAAATCATCAATCAATACTCGATATCATCATAGTTATAAGTTTATTCGAGCTTATTTGGATTGCCATTTTGAACCTGTTTGGTAGGCTTATTCAATCTTATCTACTGCATAAGTTTTGTGACCCTATTCAGGAGACTTAATCAAAACAGCTTATGACATTTTTCATAAATCTTTTTAAACTTATTTTTACAAATTCTTCAAGATAGCTAATGAAAACAACTTATAACATGTATAAAAACAACTTAAATTTATTTTATCTTTTGTCATAAAAATAGCTTATGTGAGCTTATTCATAAGCGCTTATTTTGATAAGCACATGTACGGATGTACCATAAGCTGCAAACAAGCTGTTTATCCAAACAGACGCTTGATCAGAACAGCCTGTGACATTTTTCATAAATTTTTTTGAACTTATTTTTACAGATTCTTCAGGATAGCTAATGAAAAAAAACTTTATTTTATAAATTTATTTTATCTTTTATAATAAAAATAGCTTATGTGAGCTTATTCATAAGCGTTTATTTTGATAAGCACTTATACTATAAGCTGCAAATAAGTTGTTCATCCAAACAGACCATTTATCTATTGATATAAGTACATATGAGGCTGTGAGAGCTTATGGAAACAAAACAACTTATGGCATTTGCAAATGCTGTTTCCAGCTTATTTTCAAAAGCTCTCAATTATAATTGCTACGAAAACAGCTTATAGCTTGTATAAAAGCAGTTTGATTCCGTTGTATCATTTATTATAGAAACTACCTATACATAAGCATAAGTAATTATATTTTTAAGCGCTTAATTTAATTGTTCATCCAAACAATGTCTTATTATACATTTATACATGATTCAAAGAGAGAGAGTAACCTGTAACCGTGCAATTGGCCTTTGGTAATGGTAGTAACGGTGACATGAGCAACATAGGTCATGCTAGCGAGAGCTTCTCCTCTAAACCCCATCGATTTGATGCTCTGCAAGTCCTCGAACGCCGACAACTTCGACGTCGTGTGCCGCTCGCATAAAATCGGAAGATCCTCGTGGCGGATGCCGTGACCGTCGTCGGAAACTTGGATGAGTTTGAGGCCGCCGTCTTTGATGGAAAGATTTATGGAAGTGGACCCGGCGTCAAGGCTGTTCTCGACGAGCTCCTTGGCGGCGGACACCGGACGCTGGATTACCTCGCCGGCGGCGATTCGGTTAACCACCGACTCACTGAGTCGCTGGATTTTGGGTTGCTCTTCCATTGCCTCCGTCATTCGTACGGACAGGAAATCAAATTAGTTCGCGCGAGTGAGAGTGTAGCTGGCGGGAGGGAATATTTTCTTTTCTATTTAAAATATAAGTTTTTCCGGAACATATATTTCAATGGGTCTGCATGGTAACCAAGAATTTGGGGTTTGACATTGTAATAAGAATATCTGACAATGATTCAAATATAATACAAGCATTTGTAACCATGAAGTGCGAGAGAACTGACATGTATTGATCGTATCTAATCAGGAGGATCGTCGATGGTCTAAGCTGCTACTGTGATTGGAGAAAGATAGAGGTACCTGCAAGATACTTTGATGCCAAAGTAAGGAAGGGCAAGAGGAGAAAGCAAGTAAAGATTGAAGAGAATATAATAGAATACTTGACCCTCTCGAATGAGAGGGTATTTATAACCCCCAACGTTGGGTCAAGGTCCAGTTAGTGGGCTGCTTCAGCGAAGCCCACTAAGGGACTGTCAGGGCAAGTGTGAGCAAGAAGTCCAGTACGTGGTCTTCTCTCTGGTTGCAGCTCCAAGATATAAGGGACAGTTGACCCTTTATTCTCGGAGGGTGTGGTAACGGTTAAGTAATCGTTGGCCACGTGGCCCTAACGCACACGTGGGGACGTCCCTAGCAGTTATGGGCATATGGGCCTACGGGTCCTTAATGTCAATTGGACTGGGCCTTAATAGACGTGGGTCAGATGCTGGTCTAGTCCATAACATGTATGTTCCCCCAATTCAAAAGTTGAAACATGATGATACCGGAACGAGAAAATGTGGTTATCCATTTAAATTGCGTGGGTATTGTAACGTGGAAGAGATGTGGGAATTTAATGTGATTTCTTAAATACATAACCATGTCTTGAAAACAAAGTTAGTCGGTCATCCCGTCAAATGTCGACTTAAATCGGAGGAGAAGATAATTGTTTCAAACATGTCTTTAATCAGAGTAGCGCCAAATAACATACTTGCATGTTTAAAACGAAAACTCCCAGAAAGTGTTTCAAATATTAAGCAAGTATACAATGCGTGTCATTGAAACCACATGACGAAAAGGGGTCCAAGATCCGAAATGAAACAAATTATGAAACTTTTGGATGAAAATCCCTATGTTTATAGGTACATGGTTTGTGATGATAAAGTAATTGTTCGTGACATATTATGGACTCATCTCAAAATTATTAAGTTGTTCAACACATTTTCCACTATCCTCATTATCGATTCAATGTACAAGACCAACAAGTATAGGTTGTCGTTTCTTGAGTGTTACTTTTACGGAGAAGACTTTTTCAATGGGATTTGCATTTTTAGAATTTGAAAAAGAGGTCAACATTACATGGGCCTTGAAAGTGTGCAAGACTTTGTTGAAGGACCAAGAAAACATGTCAAAGGTAATTGTCACTGATCTAGACACTACACTAATGAATTAGGTTGTAAAGGTGTTTCCTACACCCTACATGTTACTTTATCTATATCACATTACAAAAAATGCGAGGAGTCAGCTAAAACCCGTGGTAGGCACCAAACAAATAAAGGGTGAAGACGAAAAAATGGTCAAACCTAGTGTGGTGGTGGAAAAGATAATGGATACATGGAGTGATATATTAAATTCATCCACAAAATAATAGTATCTTGCCTTTGTAATGCAATTTAAGAGCATGTGTTTCTAATATCCAGATTTCTTGAAATACGTTGAGGGTACTATTTTGGACCAAGTGAATGAGAATATTGTATGTGCATGGACTGGTCATGTTAGACACCTCGACAATACAACAACTAACAGGGTCGAATCGACACATTGACATCGAAGAATTTTCAAAAGCTATAAATTATATAAAGAAATTATTTGAGAAGAAGGACTTGGAAAATAAAAAGGCCTTACTAAATGAACATTTAGACAATAGACCTTTCAGACACCAATAATGTTATATAGACATTAAAATATTTCTATATGGACAAATATCTCATGTTATGTAGCATAAGTGCTAAAACATTTGTATATGGACAGATCTCGTATGTCGTGTACCCCGATGATGTTAGATCATTGGACATGTAAAAAATTCTTTTAGACCTCGAGAAGAGGATGAAAATTAATTGGTCCTAAAGTCATATCTCAGTGTAATTCAAGCACTAATCTATCTTCCTAATTATACAAACCTCGATATATCAATTTCTATTACTCTATTAGTAAGATATATTTCTTCACCTATACGGGAACATTTGAACGAGTCCAACACATACTTTGTTATCTTAAGGGTAAATGGACGTGAGTTTGTTTTATTTTAAAGTATCCAAATTATAATTAATAAATTATGCAGAAATAAGTCACTTGTCAAATCCTCAAAATGGTACACTGCACAAATTATTTGTTTGTCAAATTCTCATAATGGTACAACTATTTCATGGAGACCTGTGAAACAAATTACCTCAACAACTTCATTAATTATGAAGAAATTTTCAGCATTACACGAGGAAAATCAATAATGTGTTTGGTTGAAATCTCAAACTCAACACACACAAAAGACTTGTGGGTTGACTTCTGAAAAAAGAAATACAACAACCATATATGAAGATAACACTACATGCATTACTGAATTGAAAGATGATTACATTAAAGGAGATAAAAGAAAACATGTTTCTCAACACAAAAAAAATTCACCCATGATCTTTAAAAAATTGGTGATATAAGCTCTAACAAATTTGTTCATATTGTAATCTTACAAACCTTTTAGTGCAAAAGATTGACCTTCATCATAAAAGAAATGATTGTTCAACTGATGTGGATAACTGAATTCGTTCAGTTGAGGGAGAAATGATTTTTTTTAAAAGGATATGTAGTTTTTTTTCTTCACTAGATTTTTTCTAGTAAAGTTTTAACAAGGCATGTCCTGAACAAACATCTGAGGAGAACTGTTACGAGTAATAGATGACTGTCTCCTTATATTTTTCTTTCTTTTTTTTTCACTAAAATTTTTTCCATTAAAATTTTTTTCACTAGATTTTTTCTAATAAAATTTTATCAAAACATTTTCTTTATGGACATCAAAAAAAAAAAAGTGTTATAAATAAGATAATTATGGATGTACATCAATTATAATAAATTTCATATTAATTTTTTTATTTATTAGTTATGTACTATAAATATGACTAACTTAAAATATGAATAATAAAATCTACTTTATTCTTCTTTTTCTCTCTTGTTTCATAACAAAGAGAATAATGTTTAGTATTAGAAAATTAGGTATTACAATTAACAAATACACCCCACAATTAACTTTTATTTTCAAAATACTTAGTTTAATTTCAAAGAATAAAATGACAATTGGCCCATGAAAAAAAAAATCAAAAAAATGAAGATAAGAAAAGATGAGTGACTCTGATTTATTCCATTGTACTGTACGGTATAGGTTAACACTATTCCCCAGTTGGTATAAATAGTATAAATACAATGAGAAGACAGAGTGTGTGGTTGTTGGTGAGGAGGAGCAAATCTTTGTTTGCACAAAATCTGCGTCTTTTATCGACAAAAACCCAGGATCCGAGGTAATTGTTATGTTTCTTTGTTTTTTTTTAATGTTTTGTTCTTGTTGGAATATTATTATCATATTTATAATGTTTCATTTCCTTCACTGTTTGTAATTCACACTGTCTTGCTTGAATGGATGAACCAATGATAGTTTTAAGTAATTTCACTCACACAATTGACCTAATTGGAATTGATCCAGACACTCTGAAAGTTAGACAAGTGTCCCAAGAAATTGGTTTTTTCCTTTGCTCACACATTTTGAATCGGTGTCCGATACCCGAATGAACTTTCATAAAACATCTGTCGGACAATTCAGACAAGTTTTTTTTTATAGTTATCCATGAATATTTTTAACTCTTTTAATATGTAGCTGTGTCGGCGTCTTAGGTTTTTAAATGAAACTCAAATGGTATGACATATGTAGCGGTGTTGGAGTGTCCGTTTCAGAGTATGTGCTTGATAGATAATTTCAATATTGTCGTTGTCGTGTAGGAGAAAAGTGATGGAGAAAAATGAGAAGATGATAAAGGATGTTGAGAAAAAAACGACTCGTGTTTTGTTTTGTGGATATCATTTTCCAGCTTCTAATCAATATACAGCTGAATATTTGCAGAATCATTCATCTATAAAGGTACCTTTCTGTTACAGCAATATAAGTATATGTTTTAAGGCAGAATCGTTTGGGAACACCAGAGTTTCGATTCTTGACTGTCTTTGACTAGTGTTGTCAAATATTGGCCATGGCGTGATATATGTGGCGGGTTTTAGGCTTTTTGCCATGGCCAAATATGTGAAGGAGGGCAGCGCCACGACACTATATGTCGCGCTTTATTGCGGAATTTTGGCTCTCCTCCATCGATAAAAATTTCCTTGAATAGGTTTTACTGATCTCCCGTTTGGATTTCAAATACCAAGGCTCCATGGCCTTGTGGACAGAAGAGATTTATAGAATTACAGAGCAAAAGAAAATATGTTTCGTGAAGCTGAGGCAACCCGATTCCTATTTTGACAATGTATTTGAATTCAAGCGAAAGTTCTATGATTCTACTGTCTACAATTTGATATAGTTTAAGCCAATCTAGTCCTAGATCGTTCTAGCTTTATACCAACTTTGTATTTCAATGCGAGAAAAATTCCAATTAATTTTAGTTTAGACGAATAAGTTATCTATTACATTTTCAGGTTGATGTTCTACCTTTGGAAGATGTGCCGAATGCTATTGGCAACTATCATGCTTGCATCGTAAAAAGTATGAAGCTAGATTCAAACATAATATCGCGTGCAGTTCAGATGCAGCTTATAATGCAGTACGGTGTTGGGCTCGAAGGTACCGTAATATTCTGAGTTGAGCTCTTATTGACGAGTTTCAGTAAGTTTCATTTTTATTTCTTTGATCAACTGTTAATTTTCCTCCTAGGCATTGATATTGATGCTGCAACAAAGCATGGAATCAAAGTTGCTAGGATTCCTGGTGCTGTAACAGGAAATTCGGCTTCATGCGCTGAAATGGCCATATATCTAATGCTGGGCCTCCTCCGTAAGCAAGTATAGTAACTTTAGTTTTGCAAATAAAGTGTCCCTTCATTCTTTTAAATGCAGCGACACGAGACTTGTTCTGTTAAGCACAAGAGTTTGAAGTTTGGAGAGTTTACTTGTTATACAAGTAACCTCTCCAAACTTCTAACTCTCATGCTTAACAGGTCCACAACAAATCTACCATGCTACGGGATTTTGTGCTCGAGTTTCAACTTTCTTACTCTAAACATTATGTGAAACTTACGTACAAATATTTGCGTTGAATGTTGTTTTATTCATGAAAAAACGAATTTGTCTGTGCAGAATGAACTCCAGATTTCCATACGACAAAGAAAGCTTGGAGAGCCTATCAGCGATACTATATTTGGGAAAACGGTGAGTATATTTAATCTGTTTGGAAAGCAAATAGTATTCTGCATCGCTTACTACTATCTCATGATAATGTAGATATTCATTTTGGGCTTCGGGAACATTGGAATGGATTTAGCACGGCGATTGAAACCATTTGGTGTAAAAGTTATTGCTACAAAGCGAAGCTGGGCTTCATCTGCACAACACAGTAGCGAAATCAGAAGTATTTTTCTTCCCTATTATCGTCGATTATTACTTTTCAATAACATTAGTTTGTTGTTCTATTTCTCACCGAGCTCTATATTATTTGTTGAAGACGATGTTGATGATCTTGTTGATGAGAAGGGTACTCCCAAAGATATCTACGATTTTGCGGGGAAAGCTGACATTATTGTTTGCTGCTTAAGCTTAAATAGCGATACGGTTAAACCTTTTCAAATCTTTTTTTAGCGATGTTCCAAGCTTCTACTTTCTTCTTTTACTTCTAGCTAGTTTGCTTGCGCATTTGTTATATCTTTACAATTTGATTGTGCTGGAAATTTTGGATTGTATACTAAAATTACTCGGATACGATGTTTTTTCAGGCTGGTATTGTAAACAATAACTTCATATCATCTATGAAAAAGGTTTGTTTACCATCTCAAATTAACTTCTTGAATTTACTTAACTTTTTCGGCCAGGTTTCTTGTTAAACAAGTATACTAAATATTTCAGGGTGCCCTTCTGGTGAATGTTGCTAGAGGTCGTCTTTTAGACTACGAGGCTGTGGTCGAACACCTTGAATCCGGTCACTTGGGAGGGTTAGGCACCGATGTTGCATGGACGGAGCCATTTGATCCTGACGATCGGATACTGAAATTTAAGAATGTTATCATGACTCCTCATATTGCAGGGGTTACAGAACATTCGTATAGATGCATGGCTAAGGTTGTTGGTGATGTGGTTCTTCAACTTCATGATGGGCTTCCTTTGACCGGGATTGAGTTAGTCAGTTGAATTACTGCATAAACACTTGGCATAATTGAGATGAGACAATGGTTGTGTATTAAACATTTTGTATCTCTATTAGTGTAGTCTATATAGCACGAACATCTCTAATAAAGGACATGTCTGTCATCTTCAATTAATTCACATCTCTAAAAAATGCGCAAAATGTGTGTCTGATGACTAACAATGTCGTGGCAGTCATCTTCAATTAATTCAGATAAAATGCGTGTCTGATGACTCTCAGGATCATGCAGTTCAATTATTTATTTCTTTTTTTCCTTCAAATTACAACGAATCAATGAATGTGTCTATCATGCAGTAGTTACCTTCAATTAATTCCTATCTCTAATAAAATGTGTGTATGATGACCAACAATATCATGCAATTACCTTTAATTAATGCTTTTTTTTTCTTTCAAATTACAACAATTAATTCATTTTTATTCAAATTACAATGAATCATTCAAATTACAATGAATCAATGAGTGTGTTGGTGCTTCATAAGTTATATTTGTCACATGCACTAATCAAGAAAGTATTCAACTACGTTTCTTATCTCATTACTTCTCTAATATTGGAACCATAAAACTATGACAAATTTTTTCAGTCTATTCAAATAATTGACAAACAAAGGGAACAAATTCCAATCACAAAAATCACAAGTTACTCAACAAGAGAATAATCCACTTCATAATGTAGATGTCTAAAACACCAATCCAACAAGTAGTAGGGTCTTCCTTCAGGAGAATTACTTAGTCTATCATTGCTAATGTATTCTGGCAATTTGTTATCATTCCCTATAGACACTTTGCATAGTGTAGATGAAAGATTGATGGCATGCAAAGAATTGCTTTCATAGCCCCGTCTTTCCGGGTTGCTCAACGCGTAGAAGGGTTCCCCAGAAACATAAAATAATGCAATGTCGTCTGGAGTTTTCATCTCGACAAAATTCTTGATTGACAAGTCTATCTCGTACACGTACCATATTCTCCGAGACAAAATATGAATCATTAGAAGCTTTCCATCGTCACAACTAACCAATCTTAGGTTCGAGGAAGATGTTACCTTGGGAGTACTCTTCAATTTTAAAAAATTTATATTTGCAGAATTCAAGCGGAGTACACCTATCCTTGCCTTGTCGGTTACAACATATATAGTATTATGCAAAACATTCCCTGGTTTTCCCTTTGTAGAATAAGTAATCCAATCAGAGTTTCGAGATTGATAGACATGTAAACTGTTAGAACTTGTACACAAAGCCACTAAGACAAATTCCTCCGAGCCTTTACCAAACGCCAGTAAGACATGGTAAGCAAAAACAGAAAACTCGACTTTAAAGGCTGTTGTATTGATTTCCATCATTTTTCTTGTAAATGGATTCATTAGTATAAATGAATTATTCTTGGTTGTCATGATCAAATATCGCTAGAAAACCCGGAATAGGCCAAGTTCCAGAAACGATTGATTGTCTTTGAGTGATAAACTCTTTGATCATGTATGCTCATGAAGGAAAAAGATTCTTTATCATGGGAAGACTTTTGAAGAAGTAATGGTTCTTGGGATGCCATGAAATTTCTCCAATAAATTTTATGAAATTCCCTCCAACTCTTGCACACACCAGAGAATCCGAAGAGGTCGTCAAAATCTAGTTTCCTGCCGATGATATCAAGCAGGTCCCAAGGAATTTCACAGTTCTCTGCTACCTTCATTTTTTTCCCTTTGAATTCTGATGAAACTGAAAATTGAAATAGTGAAAGTGATATGAAGAAAAACAATAGTGCGGAATTATTGAAGGGATGAAAACAAATAGCTTAAACAATTTATGCATCCCCCAATTTAAAGCTCTATTTTTTAGTGAGATTAAAGCCATTGGATTCCAAACATCCATATCTACATTTGTTACGAAGACGTGAATACTAGATTCAATTGTTTAACTTGTAAAAATGTTCATTTATCTGAGAATTGATTCAAGTCACAACTTATTTTTCAGCATTTTGGCCGATTTGAACAAACTCATGCTTATACGGAATCAATTTGAATCAATTCATGCTTATTTTTCAGAAGCACATCTTATAACGACTCACATGCTTGGAATCGATATCAACCTCTAAAAATGCTTATTCTAAAACAAGAAAGAGACAGAAAGGGACACACGAGATAGATAAAAGCCACAAGAGTATGAGATGAATGTGAAGTTCAAATGAAAACAGATCTAGCTCTTCACATCCACACCAATTTAGTTCTTCAGCGATGCTATTAGAACAACAGATCTAGTTCAAATGAAAACAGATACACAAACAGAAACAAAGAACACATGAAATTTGATCAGAGCACTGCCATTTGTGTCTAAATTTCATACTAGTTCAAATTACAACTCATGTTTACAAGATTACCCTTAAACCTCGAGCAACCTCCCCACTTAACCGTAAACTATAAGTCATACCCTACAAGTTCGGACTGTCACAACTTAATCTCTTAATCATGCAAAACACCATCAAATTAGTCAACATATGTCAAGAACTAACCAATTCTCTCAATACACCAAAGACACTTTATGCAACTAGATAACTAGGGTTTGGCATATTATAGCAAAAAACTGCATAAAAAATAATCAACACATTTCAAGTACTAACCAGTGTGAAGCTGAAGTGGAAGTGTGATTCGATAATTCTTTGGCAAGAAGGCATTGAATTCCAAAATCAAATTTGCATGCCCATTAAACAGCTCCTTCACTCTCTCGACAACAACACTTTTATCAATTCTCTGAGCCTTGAAATCCATCATCATTTCTGAAAACTCATCATACTTTTCCTTATTCTCACCTTGAAACACATCTCTTACTCTCTTGCTAAAAGCTCTTCCATCTTCTAGTCCTACCTCTACTCGACGACAACATTGTTGTTGTTTATCGTCACGATCTAACGGAAGTTTGATTACATATTGAGATAGCACAAAGGTGTTGAACATCAAAATTAAATCTTTATGGCCTTTAAATAATTGATGCACTTTTAATCTAGCAACCCTTGAATCATTTCTTTGAGCTCCTTAATCTTTCATAATTTGTAAAAAAGATTGGAACTTTTCTCTATTCTTATCCTGAAACTCATGTTTAATTGCTGATACTAACTCTAATACATCATTAGTGGTGCAATTCTTCATCTTGATGGAAAATAATCAAAATGAAAGAAAAAAAAAACCTATTTCAAAATTACGAAACCCTAATTCAAAATTGAAACTATAGTGATATTGTTATGATGTATATGTAAAATGAAAGAAAGAAAAACGAAGAAATTGAAGAACACAAACAGTGGTTTCTTGTTCGGGTTTGCACTTCCGCCGCCACGAGTGGCTATTGTTGCGTTTTCGCCACCATCACCGCCACGAACAGTACTCTGTTTCTTTTTTCAGGATTCAATAATTTCAGAAAAATGTTACTATACTTAAATTTTAAAAGAGATTTGAAAAGACTAAAACTGAAATCATAAGAATAAGAAAATTGTTCGCAATCATTAGACTAACGTATAATAGATTTAGGTTTTAGTTAAATATAAGTTAAATAAAATTTAAGTATAATAGATTTAGGTTTTAGTAAATGCACACATTAACATTTTTGTTGAAATAGTAAATTATTAAAAATAGGCTCGATTAATTTGAAAGAAGAAAAAAAAAACTCAAACTAGTTGGGGGAATCGATGAAGATACTATGAACCATCATACTTTAGATCAATGACAGAGACCAATTAAAGTATGTAAATGTTTATATTTACAACATGGATTCAATCCACATTACATGACACGTTGATTAAGATCGTGAAGATGACACATTAATAGTCGAGATCAATTAATGTGTGATGTATTTGCAAAGGAATTCGACATTTGATCATTTTCTATGAACCTGTTTTATCAGAAGAATTTGAAGAATCCATCCTCCTTTACAACCAGAGTACATCAATTTCAGCTCATAAACAGTTACAAGTCTTCTATAATTATGTACAATTTGTGTCAAGAAAACACATATTTATAACTGATTACTACATTTTTCCCCCTCAAATTACCTTCAAGCTTACTTCTGAGTGAGAATGAAGAGCCTTTGGACTTATAGGTACATTTGAGAATTTCTGAAGGAGAATTCTGAAGCATGGTAAGAAAATTATGTATAGTGTTCCTAGAATAAAAGGCGATGCTGCAAGCCACCCAAATACCTGCAAAAGTTTGATAATTGTATCAACATTAAGCAATTCAAGCAACCTAGAGAACCAGGAAAAGGAATCTAGATAGGCTCTGATATCATCTTAAAATATGAATTGGGTTACTAAACTTACAAAACCGGCTTTTAAAGTGAAGGGTATCTGATCCACTATGAGAATCTTAACAATCATAAGCATATAAATTTTGTGCATTCATTAAGTGCCTAATAAGGACCGGGAGTTCATAAAGCTCATGTACGAGTGTCATACAATTGCCGGACACCACGACACACCTACTTTTAGATTAGTTGTTGGATCATCGACCATATTATCCAATCATCTAAGGTCTACAAGATACAAAATTTGCCATTCAGGAAAGGTGGAAAGGATCAAGAGAGTTCAACTTGAACCTAAGTAAAACACGCATTCGGTGAAAGAGAGATCCTTAAGACAAATCAAGAGGAAAATATTATGGTAAAGTGGCACGTACCGCATGGACAACACTTAATATGACTTCATGTGAAG
Source organism: Vicia sativa (assembly GCA_021764765.1). Taxonomy (NCBI): domain Eukaryota; kingdom Viridiplantae; phylum Streptophyta; class Magnoliopsida; order Fabales; family Fabaceae; genus Vicia; species Vicia sativa. The sequence goes on along the minus strand of CM038796.1, from coordinate 270,433,930 downwards.
CTTGACCGGTAAGAACTTTCTTCAACGCGTCAGATGTCAAAGGGAATTGAGGTCCACCAGACATAAATTCACCGAGACGTAGAAAGGGTACAATCAGACTGAAATTATCAACAACAATGTTGCTCATGAGAATAATAAGAACATGATATCAAATTTATTTGCATAAAATATTTTGATTGTAACGTGATCAACAAAATACAAACATTGTGATTCATGATAGGGTGAAAAGTATATGCAAAGATAGATCTGGTTTTTGAATGCGCATTACCTCAACTCTATTGGAGTAGCCATAAAGTTTGCGAGCATCAAAGTTGGAGCATGACAACGTGATCCAAGCATTGCCATAGCCACTCCGCAGAGAAATACAGTGACACCTATTTGAAAAACATTAGCCTCGTATTATACAAATCGTAGAAGAATTTCCATATTTCATGTTTCTATGCTTCCTACGAAGACTTTAACCTGTATGAAGAGCTACTGCTAACATGTATGCTATGAAACACGGACACTGACACCGGTAATAATTTGAAAAAATTAAATAAATTAAACACAATTACAAGTGTCGGTGTTGGTTTCGAATACCGACACTAACACAGACACACTTTTTCCAGAGGTGTCATTGCTACATAGCCTGTATGACACCTATAAGGTAAACTTAAATCGAACTAAAAATACACTATTGGTGTAAAAAGTTTTAGACTGTCAACAAATCACAAGCAATCGTATGTGTGAGTGTGACTTTAAAAATAGTTATGATCGAAGTCAAACTTTTTAATGATGTGACGATTATGATCGGATCGGTTGAGAGCATAAAATGTTTAGACTCTGAATGAAATCCAAATTTGAACAACACCTATAAAAAAGGGGGTTAATTAATTACAACATACCACATATAGGAAATACTCCAAATGTAATGCCAAGAGCAGCAGAGAAAGCCAGCTGCTTTGGCTCAGCTCCTCTGCAAAAACCATAACAAACTAATTGCCACCAATATAATTCATAAACAAACATTTCCAAATGAAAAACATCACAAATTATGAATCCCTTCTTTACAATTTATTTTTCAAAATAATCACTTTTAATTATGTTTGGTTTAGTTTTTGGAAGAGGGAAAAACAACTCTATAGGTGTAGAATTGATTTTGAAGTGATTTTGAGATGTCTGGTTGTTCAAAAATAAAATTGACTCTGCCTCCAGAATTAATTCTGCTTTATATAACTTGTCAGTTTAAATGTGATTTTATTGTTCAAATAACTTCTACATAAATTTATCAAAACATAAATCACTTTACCTTCAACTTAGTTTTAACTATAATCAATTTTACAAAATCGATTATTTTCGCCGCAAAACCAAACACATGCTCATTAAAAAAAAAAGTGATTTTGATCATGAAAACAAACACCCAATAACTTATACTTTCCTTAAAAATCTCTAAAAACAAAGCACTAAATAATTAATTACTAAAATCACTTATTTAACAATCCCTACCAAACAAAACCTACAGTTTCAGAATCAGAATCCAGAAACAGATCTGATAAAATGGAAATGAATGAGTACCTTTGGAGAATGGCTAGAAGAGGATCAGTGATTTTGGTGTGGAACCAATTGGAAATGGCCGTTTTCCCATTCGCCATTTTGGTTCAAAGTTTCAAAATTTAAGGTGGAAAATTGAAAGGGTATGCAACAAAATTGAAATCAAATGGTTCCAAATAACAGAATCTCAGTTTCTATCTTACCACAAGAAATCCACCTCCAAACACAATTATTATTATTATTATTATTCTTTTTTATTTTATTACTATTATTATTATTATTATTATTATTATTATTATTATTATTATTATTATTATTATTATTATTCTATTTTTATTATTATTATTATTATTATTATTATTATTATTATTATTATTATTATTATTATTATTATTATTATTATTATGGTTAAATAAGTTTTTGTTCGTTATAAATATTGAAGTTTCATTTTTAGTCTCTCTTGGATTTTGGCAACTGTTTTAGTTGGTTTTGGCAATAGTTTCTTTTTTAAAAACCGTTGTCTAAAGGTAGGAAAGAACTAAAAATGAAAACTGCAATATTTATAGGGATCAAAAATTTATTTTACTCTCGTTATTATTATTATTATTATTGTTATTATTATTAGAATTAATATCTATTTTGCCCCTACCATATATGGCGCATTTGAAAAATCTCCTGCAAAAAAAAAATTGCATGGATTCCCTCAACATTTTGAAAAAGTTTGTTTTTAAACCTTGGTCAGGCCACATCACTAAAAATAATGATGTGACAACGTTTTCTATTTAGTTTAATTTAAAGGATATGCCACATGTGTAAAATGGCTCATGGAAAGATCAAATTGCCCTATTGAAAAACAATCTGAATGTTAACCTAATTTGTCAATTCGTCTTCTTCTTCCGTTTGCTATTAGGAACAACCCTTTGAGTTAAGTATGCATTTTAGTTTCTTTTGGGTTAGAGTGTACGACCTCCCACTCATGCTCAGATCTGAAACAATGGCGAGAAAACCAAATCTGTGGATGTTGAATCGGTAGCAGAATCGCTTGGAGTGGTGGCTCTGTCTTCAGAACATGGCCAGCAACAAGGAAACAATGTTGCAGGGGAGTCTAGAGGAAGAAATGGATTAGGAGAAAGAACACAAAGAGCATTAAAGGAGCTGGTGGTGGTTTGCAATTACCAAAACGGAAGAAGAAGAAGATGAAATGGCAAACTAGGTTAACATTCAAATTGTTTTTCAAGAGGGCAATTTGGTCTTTCCATGAGCCATTTTACACATGTGGCATATCCTTTAAATTAAACTAAATAAAAAACGTTGTCACATCATCATTTGTAGAAATGTGGTCTGACCAAGGTTTAAAAACAAACTTTTTCAAAATGATGAGGGAAACCATGCAACTTTTTTTTTACAGGGGATTTTTCAAATACGCCCTATACGGCAGGGGGCAAAATAGGTATTAACCCTTATTATTATTAGTATGGTTAGTATTATTATTGTTATTATTGTTATTATTATTATTATTATTATTAGTAGTAGTAGTAGTATTGTCAGTATTATTGTTATTATTGAGGTTAAATTATAATTTTGGTCCCCCTATTTTAGTGTTTTTACGATTTTCGTCTCCCTATTTTGTTTTTAAACACTTTTGGTCACACATCCCTACTTTGGCTAAAAAAACGCTTATATGTCACTTTTTAAAATACATATTATTAGTATCACTATTAGTATTATTATTATTATTAGTACTATTATTATTATTATTATTATCATTATTATTATTATTATTATTATTATTATTATTATTATTAGTAGTAGTAGTATTATTATTATTATTATTAGTATTATTATTAGTATTATTATTATTAGTAGTAGTAGTATTATTATATTTATTATTATTATTATTATTATTATTATTATTATTATTATTAGTTGGATCTAATTGTAAGAGATATAAAAAGGAGAAATATAAGGATAGTAGAAAAGTGGTTGGTGGCTAGTACGTGAGAATTGAGAAGCAGAGGAACAAGAGTTTGGAGAAAATTGTCGTCTGGAGAAGGTCGTAGACCGAAAAGCTAAATCGGAATTCGACCGAAATTATAGAGAGACCGTCAATCCAAGATAACGGTGGGGTCCAATCTTTATAACTGGGTTTGTGATAAATTGTACGTGGGGTTAAAGTTTATGAATTCTTGCCATTGATTAATTATTATCGTGTGATTGCGGTTGCTATGTTGATTTTGTGAAAATAATTATTGAGGCGTCGATTGTTGTTATTGTGTGGATTGTGGTTGTTTGATTAACCCTGAATATAAGTAAAGATTGAATTAATTGGTAACATAGTATCTGTGTATAATGCCTTAGTGTGAAAAATATTTGGGATCAAAGAAATATGCAGGCACCTGAAAATAGAAAGCTAAGTCGAAGAAAAACAAATTATTTCTCTCGTGAAGCCCTGTCGAACGACAGAAAATATGGGCAAGGCATGTGTCGATCGACACATGTTGTGATGAGAAAAGTAAGCATGTCGAACGGCAGTATCCTTGGTGAAGGATGTGCCGACCGGCACACCAAATGTGACGACCGACACAAGTCTCTCTTTTGTTTTTTGTGTCTGTTTAGTGGATTGTTGCGGTACTATGGTGTGTGTCACGTATCACTATATACATTGATATATGTTATTATACATTATACATATAGTTATTTTGATAGGAGTTATATATTTACATATACTTTGTCATATAGATTTAAGTTATTATATAATATACATATATGTTTAGATAATTTACAATGTTGTAGATTTAGGTAAGAATTATGTTTTCAAGTACCTTATCTATGCAGAAATATTAATAATAGTAACAATAATTTAGTTTATGAGTAAAATATAATTATTATTATGACTATAGTTAGTATCTAGTTAGATAAGGGGAGTAATTCTGATTTTGTCTAGTTTTTATGCTATATTGGAGCTATCTTGTGTGATGTCAGACCACATGTTTTGACATCTGATTTATAGAGTTTGAAGAAGAGTTGCATGTGAGGTTGTTTCTCTTTATAGTTGCATGTTATCTCTGACATATTTTTATGTTTGCAGTTTATACAAAGTTTACATGTTTTTATGTAGCTTGTGTTGTGTGATTATAATTTTATTCCTCTCTCTAGTTTGATTGTGCTAAAGTAGTTTTAACCAAAATTTACCAAATGTGGAGATTGTTAGATCCATGATTTCATGGTTGATATAAATTTTGCTAAAATATGGTTCTTAGCTAATGTTTAGCAAGATGTCACAACATCTTGATCAACTTTCATGATATGTTCTGCTGTCATGAATATCACACAGATATTAGGCCAAATATCTTGACATCTTGGCCTACTGTACAACATGTGTTGCTGTTATTTTTCTTGATATATTTGATTTAATTTTGTGATATCATCTTGAATATATCTCACTTATTTTCACAGGTCAAGGAGATTTAATTTTGAACAACGCATATTTAATTTAGTTTTATTAAATGATCTTAGAGATTTTTTAAAAAATTTTAAAGATTTATTTCTATTTTTTTTGTGAAGATCTTACAACTGATTCAAAATTAGGGGATTGGATTTGATTGAAGAGTCAAAGCTCATTCTGCAAGAGTATATAAATAACGAGTTGCTAAATCTAAAATAACAAACATTCACAACAAACAAATTGTGGGAGTATAAGAGTTTAAAATTTTTAGAGTCTTTAAGAGTTTTTGTATTTTTCTTTGTATGTCACTCATGTATCTTTGATACATTGAGGTTGACTGATTGTTCTTAGTTATAAGTTTTTAAGCAAAAAATTGAGTATTATTCTCACTCGTAAGCTTTTAAGTAAAGAATTGAGTATTATTCTCACTCGTGAGCTTTTAAGCAAAGAATTGAGTATTGTATTTGAAGTGTAATCTTCTAATTGATTTTATTTTTATTTTGTCACATGATTTGTGACTGGTTTTATCACTATGGTGATTGTGGGAAGTGAGATGGTGATCTCTTATCTATAACGTGTCTAGGTAAAGTTGCACAAGGTAGGGATTATGTGATAAGTTGGAAACTAATGTTGTTTATCTTTGAACTAATACTATCATTGTAGATTTTTTTTCCTAGTTTGGTAGCTCCCAAAGTAGGTGACGTTGCACCGAATCAGGTTAACAACTGATTGTGCCATTTATATATCAGCAATTTATTTTCTGCACAATCTACTATTTTATCAAATATTTTTTTGTCAGCAAACTGATATCTTAACATCTATCTTAACATTGTACTATGGATCATCAATATTAACATCTACTTTTTAAAGTATCAAAATTTCAAGAATACTTATATGTGACTCAAAATCACACTTATATAAAAAGAGACGATTATAATCGTTCTCAGTTGATCCAATTGTAAAGTGCGAATAAATCAATGACTTAGATAGAGGAGGTTATGGTCATATAAGATGTTCAAGAATAAAAAATCATCAATATTATTGAGTTTATATTTTTCAAACTTAATTGTTACTCTCTCTGTCTCATAATAAGTGTCTGATTTACAATTTTTCTTTGTCCCAAAATAATTGTCCATTTACATTTTCAATACATCATTTATTATTATTTTTCCACTACTATACTCCTATTTATTAACTTTCATTTTATTCAACTATTCTACTAACTATAATTAATAAGAATATTTTCGTAAATGATACTCTCTCCGTTCCTTTTTAAGTGTCATTTTAGCATAAAGCTCTTCAACCAAGATAGTGGATTATTAGAGTTATATTTTCTATTATACCCTCATTTATTTTCTCTTTCCTAATAAATTCATTCATGCTCTCTCTCATTTATTGAGAAAGTAAGGGTATAATTGATAAATAATGACATTAAACTCTAAAACGACACTTAAATAAAAACAAAAAAAATTCTTCTAAAACGACACTTAAAAAGAAACGGAGGGAGTATTAATTTTTTCACTAACATCAACACATCAAATATTTTAAAAAAACCACGCGCTATTCAAATGTGACATTTATTATGAAACGAAAGAAGTAACTTAATTCTTTTTTATAATTTTTTTAAGTCATATATATTTAAACTTTATATAAATATAAAATTGTCTAAGAACACGTCTTTCAAAAAACAAAGATCACTGTTCGCGGCGGCGGCGGTGGCGAGACCGCGACAAAAGCCACTCGTGGCGGCAGCAGTACAAACCCTAACAAGAAACCACTGTTTGTCTTCTTCAACTTCTTCCTTTTTTTTCCTTCATTTTTCATATGCAAAATACCAAAATTATCACTTTGAATTTTGAATTAGGTTTTTTTTTTCATAAAATTGTTTTGAATTTTTAATTTTTTCATAATAACAAGAAACCCTAATTTTGTTTTTTTTTTCTCTTGATTACTTTCCATGAAGATGAAGAAATCCTCTGCTGATGCATTAGAGTTAGTGGCAGCAATTAAACATGAATTTCATGATAAGAATATAGAAAAGTTTCATTCTTTTCTACAAATTATGAAAGATTACAAAGCTCAAAGAATTGATACAAGGGTTGTTAGATTAAAAGTGTATCAATTGTTGAAAGGCCATAAAGATTTAATTTTGAGGTTCAACACCTTTGTGCCAACTCGATATGAAATCAAACTTCCATTAGATCGTTACGATAAACATCAACAATGTCGTCGTCGATTAGAGGTAGAAGATGCATTAGATTTTCTCAAGAGAGTAAGAGATGTGTTTCAAGGTGACAATAAGAATAAGAAGTATGATGAGTTTATAGAAATTTTGAAGGGTTTCAAGGATGGAGAAATCGAGACAAGTGTTGTTGTGGAAAGAGTGGAAGAGCTGTTTAAAGGGCATACGACTTTGATTTTTGGATTTTATGATTTCTTGCCAAAGGAGTATAGAGATGATGAGCTTCGATTAGAGCAAAAAGATACGACTTTGATTTTTGGATTTTATGATTTCTTGCCAAAGGAGTATCGAGATGATGAGCTTCGATTAGAGCAAAAAGATGCATTAGCTTTTGTCAAGAAAGTAGGAGATGTGTTTCGAGGTAACAATAAGGGAAAGTATGATGAGTTTTTAGAAATTCTGAAGGATTTCAAGGCTCGGAGAATTGATACAAGTGTTGTTGTGGAGAGAGTGAAGATGCTGTTTAAAGGGCATACGAATTTAATTTTGGAATTCAATGCCTTCTTGCCAAAGGATTATCGAATCACACTTCCACTTCAGCTTCACACTGGTTAGTACTTGACATGTGTTGATTATCTTTTATGAAGTTTTTTGCTATAATATGCCATAAACTTAGTTATTTAGTTGTATAAATTCTCTGTAAATTTGTCTGTCTTTGTTGTATTGAGAGAATTGGTTAGTTCTTGACATATGTTGATGATGTTTCGCTTATTTGTTTATGCAGTTTTTTGCACTAATCTGCAGTCAATTTAGCTATCTAATTATTTTGAGTTTCTGTAAATTGGTCTGTGTTTGTTGTATTGAGAGAAATGAGTGTAATGAACTTTTAACTTTGGGACCAATTTGATAGTGTTTTGCATGATTAAGAGATTAAGTTGCGATTTTTTTTCATTTGTGGGGTATGACTTATAGTTTATGATTAAGTGGGTAGGTCTCTTGGGATTGAGGAGTAATCTTGTAAAGTGGACCGTAGTTTAAACACAAATTGTAATCTGTGACCCTAAGCTTGAATTATAGAAGAGTACTGCAACCACTCTCTGGTTGAAGACATGGGCACAATTGGCCGTACTCTGATAAAATCTCGTGTGTTCTTTGTTTGTGTTTTCGTATCTGTTGTTCTAATAGCATCAGACACAATTGGCAGTGCTATGTGATCAAATCTCGTGTGTTGTTTGTGTGTGTTTTCGTATCTGTCTTCATTTGAACTAGATCTGTTGTTCTAATAACATCGCTGAAGAACTAAATCGGTGACAGAAATATTTCATGTAACAAACTGATGGAGGCACTAATGTTTTTCTTCAAATCATTTTCACTATTTCAATTTTCAGTTTCATCAGTATTCTAATAATCTAAAATTTCCATTTTATTGATGTGATTCAAAGGGAAAAAAATGAAGAAGGTAGCAGAGAACTGTGAAATTCCTTGGGACCTGCTTGATATCATCTCCAGGAAACTAGATTTTGACGACCTCTTCGGATTCGCTGGTGTGTGCAAGAGTTGGAGGGAATTTCATAAAATTTATTGGAGAAATTTCATGGCATCCCAAGAACCATTACTTCTTCAAAAGTCTTCCCATGATAAAAAATCTTTTTCCTTCATGAGCATACATGATCAAAGAGTTTATCACTCAAAGACAATCAATCGATTCTGGAACTTGGCCTATTCTGGGTTTTCTAGCGGATATTTGATCATGACAATGGAGAATAACTCATTTATACTAATGAATCCATTTACAAGAAAAAAGATGGAAATCAAAACAACAGCCTTTAAAGTCGAGTTTTCCGTTTTTGCTTACCATGTCTTACTTGCGTTTGGTAAAGGCTCGGAGGAATTTGTCTTAGTGGTTTCATGTACAAGTTCTAACAGTTTACATGTCTATCAATCTCGAAACTCTGATTGGATTACTTATTCGACAAAGGGAAAACCATGGAAGATTGTCGACTTTGTTGTTTTGCATAATTCTATATATGTTGTAACCGACAAGGCGAGGATAGGTGTACTCAGTTTGAATTCTGCAAATATAAATTTTTTAAAATTGAAGAGTACTCCCCAGGCAACTTCTTCCTCAGACCTAAGATTGGTTAGTTGTGACGGAAAACTTCTAATGATTCATATTTCACCTCGGAGAATATTAAATGTGTACGAGATAGATTTGTCAATCAAGAATTTTGTCGAGGTGAAAACTCTGGGCGACATTGCATTATTTTATGCTTCCGGGAAATACTTCTATGCTTTGAGCAACCCGGAAAAATGGGGCTATGAAAGCAATTCTTTGTATGCCATCAATCTTTCATCTACACAATGCATAGTGTCTATAGGGAATGATAACAAATTGCCAGAATACATTAGCCATGATAGATTACCAAATCCTCCTAAAGGAAGACCCTACTTGTTGGATTGGTGTTTTAAACATCTACACTTTGAAGTAGATTATTCTCTTGTTGAGTAACATAACATTGTTATTCATTTTATAACTTGTGATTTTTGTGATTAGACTTTGTTTTGTTTGTCAATGATTTGAATAGACTGAAAAAATTGTCATAGTTTATGGTTTCAATATTAGAAAAGTAGAGATAAGAAATGTAGTTTGAATACTTTCTTGATTTGTGTATGTTTGTTTATCTATCTATACTATTATTAGTATTATATAATCCTATAAATTAATATATAAAATAATAAATTAATCAAATAACAAATATTGCTACCATTGTAAAGTAATACAATTATTCAATTAAATATAAAATAATAATAATTAAATAAATAACAGTCATTAACTTTAAAAAATTGCCAACCTCATGATTTCAATAACTCATGCAGTAATTTTCTTTTTAATTACAGTTTAGGTCTCTATTTTATTAGATTTACAAAATTAATTCTCTATTTTAAATTTAAAGAATTTTTTGGTCCTCTATTTTAAACTTAAAACAGTTTTATTTCTTTCTCATACTTTTGCAATTAAAATTAACAATATTGTTATTTTAATATTTCGATTTTTTTATCGTATTATATCGTATTTTTGAATTTGTCCATTGATTCTCTCTCTCACACACAAGTAAAATTATTTTCATGCATAAAATAAATTTTTGACTAAATTCAAATTTTGATGATCTGATTTCAAGTTTCTCATGAGTCGATTCAAATTGAATATCATGATTGAATCGACTCATAAAGGTGCTCCAAAAATCTTGTTTGCCTCCATTTGTGGAAATTGAGTCAAATGTTAGCTTGATCCGTTTTAAAAGGCTAATATGGACTGATACAAAAGCTGATTTGACTTGGTTTAAGAAATAATTTGAATTGATTCAAAATTACTTTGATAATAATCATTTTTAACCTAACTTCCAACATTGGAATTGATTTATTTCTAACTTTGAATAGGATCATTCAAGGTTATTTTTCTCATTTTAGAGTTTTATCTTATGCACATATAATTAAGTTTTTCATTTTAAAAATCATTAAAAATTTAAACAAGATAACTCATTTAAGACTTTATAGTGTCCTTTACTATACCAGCGTGTCTTATTTTTTGACACTTTGACACAACTCCTTGGAAGGTAGACATTTTTAACTAACTACGTCTACACTTACTTTGTGAAGAACAAATGACCTGGCTATGCAAATATGTTAAGATTTGAATCAAATGCAATGCGCGGCATGACATCCATGCAAACCTCTCTTAGCTTAAATAAAAATAAAATTATAAATAAACAATTTATTTTTTTTGCAAAGCATTGCATTGCAAAAATGATTAAATGACCTTTGTAAAGTAACATCAAAAACAAGTTATTAACTTCACTAAATCTAGCCAAACTAATTATAAGTACAAAAATTAGATTCATCTATATTTAAGAAAAGAAAACTACATAGTTGCATAATACTCTTTTCTCCAAGCATAATGTTAATTTGTAATCAAGAGAATAATGAATGTTACACATGAGATTAGAGTTTTCTACTCATCACAAATCACAATGTACAAGGAATCTTTGAATCAGAGATATATGTTGTTGAAACAAATGTTAGTTTTATAACGAATAACCTTCTTCAAAACATTGTGTTTTGATATCCTGCATTAGGCGTTGAAGTAAAGTGGGGTCACTCGAAACAATACCATCAACCTGCTGAAACAGTAGCTTTTCCATGGATTCTGCATCATCAACAGTCCATGCAAAAACCTTTTTTCTCCTTCTGTGCAAAACTTTCATAAGCTTTTCGTCAATCAATGGGTGGTAGACACCAACTACCTCCGCACCTTTCATCCTCAACAGTTTTGATCTAGCTCCGGTAGAAGGTTCCATCATGACTATATAGCCAACCTGCATTGTTCCAAACTAAATCGTGTCGATGTTGAAGTTGACAATAAAACCTAAGTAAAAGCAACTTCTACGAGGCAACAACAGAAGATTTTCATAGGTAAAACATTCTAGTCATAAAAACATCAAGTTTTGCAAATGAAACTAAATGAATTGCCTCTTACTGCAATTTCAGATGAGAGTTTAATGACGTCCCTTGCTAAATTGTCACTTTTAGCCCATAGGAGGCAGTTTTTGCACCCTGTCTGCTCCACCTGAAAGATTACATTGACACTTGGAAATTACATGGTTGCAAAAGTAGAAATGTATAGAAGAAATCATCTTATATTCTGTATCGGAAGCTGTTAGAATTTTGGTTGAGTCTCATTCAACCCCTATAAAACTGTCTTGTAAGGTAACACTATAACCACTTATATGCGCGTTTTTAAGCCTTGTCTCATCCAATGTAGGACCCTTAATATAATCTATGTGAGTTCTACCTATGTAACATTGACACGGACACTGGACATGATACTGACAGTGACGTTGACACTGATAATAATTTAAGAAAACACAAAAGTGAGTGAATGAAATTACATGTATCAGTGTCGTGTTAGAGACCGGACATGCCTTTGATCCATAGCGTCGGTGCTACAGAGAGTTCTACCATCGGGTATTAACAAAAAAGTATACTTGCTAATTTGATGTTAAATGAACAAGAGATTGCTACATTTGCAGCTAAAAGTGGTGCAAAGTATCCCAGGGTTCTCACATTTAAATTTGATGGATGTTCGTAAACAAATTATAGTTAGTCCATCAGTTACCGATTTCATCATTAAGACCACCTCATAACTTTCTTTCTTCCTTTTATTTACTCGCAAGCCATAAAAGACCCGGTAAATTGAAGACCATGAGGCACAAAAGAATGTAGTCAGTATTGAAGTCATGCTATTACGACAACTAATTAGGAGTTATTGAAGTTATGTTAGGCTTCCAACGAAAATAAAGATGGTAGTAGTTCGCACGTGTCACTTGATTTTGAATGTAAGTGGCGATGCACAGGGAAGGTAATGTGTAAAATAAAAAGGAAGGTCCATACTGAGATAAACACGAGGAGAATTCAACTCATCATAATGGAGAAACTAACATTTCAACTAGAGTCAAGATAAAAGGGGGGGTTTCATTTAGGTTTTCAAACTTGGTTTTTAAGTCTGGCAGTAGTCTTTGATTTCAAGCTGAAAAATACATTTTACCCATATGGAAATTACATTTTGATAGGAACCAACTGGTTGAATATTGTGCTGAAAATCGGGGGGAAATCCCTAATTACCGATTATTCCCGGAGTATTCGAAAAACTTTAGACTCTCCTGATTGCCTAAAAGGACCCAAGTCTGTAAAAATGACAAGACTGAACATTCTCTAAGGCTCTCTTCTTATTTATAGGCAACATGCCTTATTTCCCAATTACCTAACTATCTTATTAGGCTATTAACAGAACATAGGCTTACTCTGGACCCTGCTTATCACATTTAAGATAGTTTGGAATTTGGATAAATTTTTTTTTGTTGAGATTTTCAAATAATAGTTTTGCACACGAGTTGAAAAAGCTTTTACAACTCAATTTTTTTAAAAGCTCTCATATTTAACTTCTCCATTAGAGAGAACAAAGAAAAAATTAGAATGCAAAGCAGAGATAACTTCTACATGAGCTAGAGGCCGTATCAACATGTAACATTCAACAGTAAAGGGACAGAAACATTATTATACTTACAATAGAGAGAACATCTTTGGCAAGTCCTTTCTCATACAACGGGGGTCCAACTTTAACATCTAGAATTATCTGTCGTACAGAACTTGCAGCCAACTAGAAACATACAATGCAACTCCAGTTAAGAAAAATGTGAGATAATGTTGTATAGAGTAAACTATTCATTCATCCTCATCAAAAGCCCCTCCCCTTGTGAACCAAACAAAGATAATGTTATCTCCCCTCCCCCTCATTTGAACCAACAACTGCATTAGGGAAGAAAAAGGAATAGAATTTACTGAATGATAAGTCATACCATCAGAGCATCTTGAATTGTGGTTATACTTTCATCATTAATCTTCTCAGTAGATTGGTGTGAAGCACTAAGCTCTCTTATCTACAGAAATAAAATGAAGACACCTAGTCAATGTTACTCATTTTAAGAAAACAATAGCAACGCCTAGGATAGGTTATATTTATATATAAAATGAAAATGAAAAGATGTTCCAGCATCACCTGTTTTGAGCTCATATGACCAACTCTAGAACTAGTGTTTCCAGACAACCGCTGCAAATCCCTGCCTGCATCATATGAGAATTAATCTCAACAATGGCTAGATATAAAATAAGAAAATACATGATCTGTTAAACTTTCAGAAAATATTTTCTACATCCATGTTCTATTTTTATGAATTGAATGCAAGGACAGAAGGTGCAAAAAGTTTTAACATAGTAGCCTAAATTCCAATAATATCTCACTATGTTGCCACTTTTTTTGTGGTAGAAATCGCATATCTTCTGTGGGCAACTACAGAGACTAATTCCTCGAATCGGGGAGGACCAAAATGAGTATTGTTATATAGTATCTTAAAATATCAGGTGATATTGTTTCTATTTTATCTGGTGAAGTAGCCAAGTACTAAACTCGAACCTGGCCCTCCACATATGAGTTCTTGCCGCTGCTAACTAAAGTGTATTTATTGTAACTGTTTTTCTTATCGGTAAACAAAGTGACAATAAATTCTGAGATTCAAACACGGTATCCATCAACACTAGACATCGGCATTTGCCATGAGTTAAGACTTGCAGACTTAGTGTGTGTTTGGTTCTGCATTGACGAGAATTGATTCTGAGCGAATTTGATTTTGTAGAACACATTCTGATTAAAAGTGAATTGGATGTAAAATGGTTAACGTTTGCATACATTTAAGTAAAAGTGAGTTAAACAACAAATTTCATCGTAAAAATCACGTCTAAATTCAAATGCTACAAGTTATATCTTCAAGTAGAATCAATTCTCGTGGGCATAATCAATTCTACTTTATAAGAACCAAACACCTTAAAATCATTCCAAAATCAATTCTCCACCTCTTAGAATTGCTTTCGGTTCTTCCAAAAGTTAAACCAAACATATACTTATCGTAAACGTTTTAAGACGTAGTCATTAAACAATTTTTTCATTATGAGTTATGAAATCTAACTATATTTCATTATCTTCTAACATCAATTAGTTATTAAACTATTTAATCGTCATTAATCCGCTATAAAATTATAATTCAAATGTAACAAAATCACACACATACATAAAAGCAAATTCTGAAGAAAATTACCTATCATGAAGAGCAAACAAAACTCCGTCCGAAGAACGAGAAACATCAATCTCAATACAGTCAACTCGAGAGCTAAGAGCAGAGTGATACGCAGCCATCTATAACAACATTCACATTTCAAATTCAATTTCAATTTCAATTCCAATTCAAATTCAATTTTCAATTTCAATTTCAATTCCAATTCAAATTCAATTTTCAATTTCAATTTCAATTTCAATTTCAAATTCAGTTTGAAAATGAAGAATCCGAGTACAGAGTGTTTATGCATACGTACGGTGTTAGGGAATGCGACGGAGGAATCACCGCCGTGAGCGCAAACGAGAGGAGGATTTTTCAGCCAAGCGCATCGGCGGAGTTGAATCTGGTTGAAGCGACGGAGACGGAAATGGAAGAAGATCGGAGGCAAAATAGCGAGAAAGATGAGAGAGAAAATGATGAGCTTCCGCGAAAAGAATGTTTTAGAAATTGATTTTGATTTTGATCTTGATTTTGAGTCTCTTGATTTATGCAACATTGTTGAATTATGTGAAGATGAAGAAATACCATAAGCAACTCTCAACTCTCAACTAACCTTCATAATAAAAACCTAGCTCCCAATTTTGCTTTTAGGGTTTCTTAATGTGCCCTATAGCCTCTTAAAATTTCAAAAATGCTTGTGGAATTATTCACAACAAAACACCTCGTCTTAATTGAGAGTCACTCTTAATTAATTAAGAAACTCAAAAAGAATCTAAAAAAACAATACAAAAGTTAGAATATCCACCGCTATGTAGAGCTTCTGTTATACATAGAATATCATAATAAACATAATTTATATATAAAGTTAAACTTTTATATAAGTTTATTTGTCATTTCATATAATTTATCTTATAAACAAATTTAAAATATAAATATAATATTAGTAAAAGAGCTTTAAGGTTTAGCGTGTTTTTGTTTGTATGTCAATCTTGTATCAGTTATGATGCATTGAGTTGATTGATTGTTCATTGTTCACGTATGAGTTTTTAAGCAAGAGTATATTGTATCTTGGAAGTGTGTACTTCTATTTTGGTCTTGTTGATTATCACTGAGGTGATTGTGGGAAGCGAGAGAGTTCTCATATTTAGGAGTGTTCTAGGTAGAAATTGCATGGATAGTGATTAGGCGATAAATTATAAACAAGGGAGTTTAGCTTTAAACTAATACTATTATATTAAATTTCCTTCCTGACTTAGATGCCCTCATAGTAGGCGAGTTTGCACCGAACTGAGTTATCATTTAATTGTGTTATTTTTCTCCTACAATTTACATTTACTACATGATCTATTATTTGGTAAATTGCTCTGTAAGTCCCGTGATGTCTTAACATCGTGTTAGATATTATGACATATGTCTCATCATATTTATAGTGTGCCAAAATTTCATTATTTACTTTCTACAAATTACTTTAAAGTATTAATTGGTACTTGGTTGTTATGATGTCTTGACACTGCATTCGACATTCTGAAAGTCCTGCCGTCATATACGACATTTGTTATTTAAGTGTCACAATTTCACCACTCTTCACTAGATTGGACTCTATCTCGTACGATCACCCTAATATTTTCTTTCGAACACATTTCTACAGCGTTCCCGCAACTGTTGCAATCCTCTTTTGTGATCATCACCAAGAAAGTATTCTCTTCATCCCTCTCTCACCTAGCAACCTTAGCCTCGTCTCCTTGAGTTTACCTCGGTTTCACATTGCAATCTCTTGCAAAATGACCAAGCCTTTGGCAATTATAACATTGCGTTTTACTTATGTCAAGTTTCTTGGCGTAGTTGCCTTGACCACCATTTTTCCAGCTGCTCTCCCTCTTTTGATTTGTCGAATTTTGTGAATCTTTTCCATCAATATTACAAAAATTCCTCTTTCCTTTTGTGGTCCATTTTCCTTTCGACTTCTTACTCTTCTCATTGAACTGTGCTTGCAAAGTAATCTGTGTTTTTACATTTTCATTGCTCATTTCATTCATCTTTTGTTCATGAACCTTAATAGAGCTTTGAAGCTCATCTTTGTTCAATGTTAAAAGATCCTTTGACTCTTCAATTTCTACTACAATATGTCGAATCTTGAAGTAAAGAACGCAAGACCTTCGACACAATGTTTTCCTCCGAAACAATTTCTCCACAAGACTTGATTTAGTTCACCAATCGTGTAATTCGAGTTACGTAATCGTTTATCGTCTCTTTCTCTCCCATGCGAGTCAATTCAAACTGCTTCTTGTGAGTCTGTAACCTCACAACCTTTGCTTTATCAGTCCCTGCATAAGTCTTTTCCAAAATATCCCAAACTTGTTTTGCCGAATCGTATTCGCCAATTTTCTCAAAGTTGTCACCATCCACACAAGAATGGATCAAAAAGAGGGCTTTGTAATACTTTTCTTTTCTTTCTTGAATGCAGCCTTTTGAGACTCACTAGCCTTTGCACCAAGAGGAGTTACTCCACGTTTGATCACTTCAAGAACGTCTTGATACCTAAATACCACTTTTATTTGTTTGGACCATTTATCGTAGTTCTTCGAATCAAGAATTAGTAGATTTGTGGGGAATCTATCATTGGAGACGGTGTTCATCTTTGCACAATGGATTATGGATCAAAAGCAAGGCTCTTGATGCCAAATGTTAGAACATACAAAATGAATTGGTGAATCAATGAGGTTTGAGTGCAAGTGGAGAAGATGAATTGAGAAAGAAGAGAATTAGAATGAAAGAGAATAATTAAGAGTGAGAAGATAAAATTTTATTAGATTTGCACACTGTATCACTAAGAGTATTTATACAAACAAACTACAATTATTAGGATCCAAAACATATCAACTAAACTACTGAAAAACAAAATCTATCGCACTCAACTGGTTACATCATTCATATAACCGGTTACTACTGAAACTAAACATAAAAATAATTAAATTCTCAATACGTATAACCGGTTACATCATTCATATAAACAACTACCATTGATCAGAATTAACTGTTTTACTTTCCATAAGGGCTTATTTCTTATTTTATAAGTTGTGATCTTCTAACAACTTCCAATAGTCTATTACATATTTGAATTATTATTTACAACTAACAAAATAACTCGACAAGCATGGTATTTTTTGACAAAAGAAAAGTCAACAAACATAACAGAACATATGTCAGAATGCAAGACATTTCTTACTTTTTAAGCTCGAGTAGTATGACATCGTGTTAGATATTCGTCCATAAAAAACATAAATAAATAGGAGTAGGTGTCGTTGCTTCTAAATATTTGCTCTTTGTCCACTACCATGATATCTATGAATATGATTGGGTGATGTTGCATTTGTTTAAAAGGAGCATAACCATTGACCATTAAAC
The DNA here is from genome assembly GCA_021764765.1 of Vicia sativa. NCBI lineage: Eukaryota > Viridiplantae > Streptophyta > Magnoliopsida > Fabales > Fabaceae > Vicia > Vicia sativa. The sequence goes on along the minus strand of CM038796.1, from coordinate 270,415,701 downwards.
TCATAAATTAAACTAATAGAAACAAATAATAATTGACTATATAAATGACATTATCACTCTCTCATGCTAAGACTTGGTATGGCTACTCCTCTTCAAACTCTGAGCATCAAAATGTTGTTGACTCCATTACAAGTACCTGAATTAAACAAAGAAATGTATTATGAAATACCAGCAGATGAAGAACAACAGACAACATTACCGAGTTATATCCAAAGATATCCTGAGAGGGGACTTGTTCAAATGCAAGGCATTCACCTCCTGCAACTTTAATTGCTGGCACATCATATTCTAGAGAAGAATCATCATCACTTACAGCACCAACAACAACACCAATTTTTCCCTCATAATAAATTTTATTAAATAAAATTTATGGAATACAAATGAATAATATAAATAAAAACTAAAATAATTTATTATTGTATTAAATAATTTATTATTGATAAATTACAATTCTTCCAGGTAGTTATTATATTATATTTTTATTTATTTATAATTATTTGTCATGATTTATGTTAAATAAAAATATTTTTTTAACTAATTATTGATAATTCTATGTGAATATCTTTAACTATTAATTAATAGTTATAAAGTAATACAAAAAATATATAGGGGTGAGAACATTCTCATATTTAACTGTGCATAAAATAACAAATGATATAATTAGGATAATCAAATCAATCATACAATCCATCCACAACAATGATCATGCATAATATATGTAATATATTTATCTCCTCTACTCCAATGCATGTGATATTAAAATTTGGATATTCAGAGATGTGTTACTAAAGCATCCCATTTGTCACTGGACTGAAGTACTACTCACCACTTTACCAAAGTTCTACTCATCACTACATCGAAAGCCTACTCGTCAGTGACCATAAATCCTATCTATCTACAATGTACATAAAGTTCTACTCATTACGATAGATTGCAAGCCTACTCGTCAGTGAACATAAGTCGTATTTATCTCCAATGTACATATTGCATGGATTCTACATAAATATATACAATACCCGTCTCAACCTCCAACTTCAAAACTTTTCACTGGTTCCTCTCGAAGCTAAAACTTAGCATAATGATCGCTAATGTAAGGCCACATCAATGGTTCCGCTAAATCGAAATATCTCAGCATAACTCAAAACACTTGAAGCAATAATCAAAAACTCAACATAATAATTAAAAATATATTTTATTATCATTACTCAATAAACAACAACAAACAACATCGAACAATCATCGGGAACAAAATCCACTTGAAAGATTGAGTCAAACGACCAAAAAAATAGTTAAGATTGGGGTTGACGGTCAACCCTCCGCAGGGCTGAATATTGTCACTCCACCCGTCACCCTTCATTCTCACATCTCTTGTTGCCACTAACGGCTCCAGGGTCCATCACCACCATCACCATGTACAACCACATTGTTCCTTTGAATTCCACCAGTATCGCCTCCGCCTGCTCCCACTTACTGAGTACCCAGCTTCTCCGGACACCCCTCCTTATAATATCACATCCTTCCACATGTTAAACACAACATATGCAAACCCTCATATTCAATCTTAAACATCTTATCCTCTATAACAAGCATGGCCAATAGAGGTTTAAATATATTAACTTCCACACACAACCTAATATACTTCCCCTTCTTCATTTGAGTAACATTCTTATCAACCTTCATTGTGTGCCCAATGTGATTACCCAATGTCGTCAATACCCACACATCGTAATATTCAATTGGAAAACCTACTATGCATACACAAACCGCCACTTCCTCTATTGTTTCTTTGTTTGGTTGGAACTTTGGAGTCCAATCCTTAACTGTCAAGTAATGATTCTAAATAAACCACTGACCATCTGACAAGGCAACATCTTTATCTTCTTCATTCGAGAACGCGACAAGATAATGGTCATTACCTAAATCAATAATACTGATAACTCCCTTCTTCACCCACATCTGCTTCGATCTTATTTATAACGCTTTGTACCTAATCTTCCGGCCGAACAACTTGACGATTACTCCCTATTGTGTAGAATGTAGAATTCTAGATTTCTCCATTAGAGCACTTTCAGATCTTCGATTTTGATTCCAAACCACCAAAAACACACAACAAATTATCATACATGAATAATACAACATTAAACACAACAAACACACACAAATTTGACATAAGCATCATTAATCCATCAAAAGCCATCAACATTTTCATCAATTCAAAAGCATATGCACATGAACATCTAAACTTAGAATTACCCATACTAATTCATACGAAAATCAAAAGACGAAAATATATTTAAATCACAATATAAAGAGATTTTTCCCAAACCATCTCAAGATTCAAAACCATCACTAATGAAAGAAAAAGGAAAGGAAAAGGAAAAGAGGTTAAGTATTCATCTCTATCGCTCATGCTTAAACATCCATAAATGAACAATTCATCTCCCCTATTATCTTGAATTTACATCAAAGACTTGAAGCTTCTAAGTATAGAAGTTATCTTCAGTAAAAAATTATCCTAAGTTTACCTCTTTCACTCTTTAGCCTCTTTTCACTATAACCATTAAATAATTTATCGAAATTATAACTAAATTCTACTTTAATATTAAAATTAATATCTTTCACTTTTACACTAATCTAATTATTAAAATATAAATAAATTCTACCCAAAACTTATTAACTCATAAAAAATAGTCAAAAACAATTAAAATGCTAAAATAAAAAATCGGGATGTAACATCATGTGAGTGAGTTTCTACCCTCTTGCACATTTTATTATTCATTTTTTCTCTTTTTTTTTTGTCAATGAGGGAGTGTATATCACCTAAGAGAGTGGATCTCAAAAAAGTGTAAGGAATCACAACTCTTGAATCATTGTTGTGTCTTCTTGTTGAAGAACAAGAAACCTAGAGAAAGTGAAAGGGTTGATTAATCAAGTGAAAAAAATTGATCAATCTTTAGACAATCACCAAGAAACTAAAAATTCATTTTACAAAGAAACTTGAGTATTTTTCATTTACCTTGTGATTAGTCTCCTATAATGTAGATCTTGTGAGTTTTATATGTGTTGAGATTCTTCACATGATATTCATTATTTTCAACCTTTGTCAAGAATAATCTTTATAGATCTTCAACTCTAGAGATTGAATATGAGAGGTAGACCAAACATACATCATGGAATATAATATATTTTTTTCGTAGTTGTATTTTTTATTTTGTATCAGGTGTTTTTTTTATGTTCTTGTTTGCTCATGTTCTTAATGATAACATTGAAATACCTTCTTATCATTCTTAGTAATGAGATTATATGTTTTTATTTTATGTTGTTTTAACTTCGGCCCGCTAAAGTCTGATTTTGTATGAAAAGTTTTTAAATTGTTTTTTAAAAGGGGAGCGGTTCATTCAACCTCTCCCTTTCTAGACATTTTCTTTAAGCAACAATTTGTGCTCCTCCTAAAATTTTGTCTTCTCTTTTCAGTTTTTGCAAGATAAATTTCCTTTCAGAGAAAACATATTTAAAGTTGGGTGATCGTTAATTCTTGTTAATTCTATTGGAATCTCATGTCTCAGTGTGAAAATTTAGTTGAGTCGACATACCAATCTTTTTGTCACTTGTGAGTTGACTCTATTGTGTGGTATAGATTCTTCGAGTGATTAGGTTATCCAGCGGTTGTTTATAGTGATCATAGGGGTTTTTTTGAGATTTTTCTCTTTATGGTGATCATAGGTTTTTTTTGGTGGTAGGGCTAAGGTTATTGGTGGTTTCGCTATGATATGACACGTTATGGTCTCATCTATTTGGAGAGTTTCTAATAATCTCATTTTTAACTATGTTAGAAAACATGTAAAAGAGATGGAGGAGAAATGTATTTTTTTAATCTAAAAATGGTATATAAATCAAGGATGAAATCAAATACTTTATCTGTCTGACTTCAAAAATTTATCATCTATCTACCTTAACTAATAGTGGATAGAATGTTTGTCTTAATTTTGCTGTCCATATTGGTTTATGGTTTTTTTTGCCCACTAATTTAAAGTATAAAAATAAGGTGTAACTTAAGACAAGAAAATGTCAAAAGGACTATAGTAAAGTAAATAAAATACAAAAGAAAAACCGAACAACTACACTTAAAATATATACTTTAAAATTACCACCATTTTTAAATGAAAAAAAAAAAAAAACAACATTAAATTATCTAAATGAAAACATTTCATTATTTCAATTTTTATTTTACAATGTGATATTTCTCAACAAAAAAAAACCACTAACTAAACCTTAAAAAAATGTTTTGGGATCTATATAAAATGTGACCAATACAATCACCTTAAAGATAAAAGAATCTTAAATATAATTTAAAATATTTTATTAAGAAGTTAATATAAAAATAATAATGTTACAACTCAATGATAGGATAAACCATGAAGAACTACCTTGGCAAAATTTTCTGGATTTAATTACTCCATATATGCTCATAATCATATCCAGAGATATCTTTAATATTGCAAACAATGAAAAAATAACACATACACAAAACACTGTTACACCTTTGTTTTCCAAATATACTTGATTTTCTAGCACCCTTTCAACTTCATTCCTGCATTTTAAAAATAAAAATATATTAATTATTTATATAATAGCAATCATCATAATCCAACTTCCTCAAATACTTAATTTTCAATGATAAAAATCATATTTTTATTTAACTATTTCAAAATATTTCTCGAATATATAATCAAGCAGTATAAGTTGAGACGCTAAAGTGTCAAGAAACTTTGGAAGATAAAAATCATATTATGGTTTAACTATTTCAAACATTTTTCGAATTTCTCGAATATATAATCAGGTGGTATGAGTTGAGACGCTAAAGTGTCAAGAAATTTTGAAAGATAAAGATCATATTATGATTTAAGTATTTCCTCGAAAATGTAGTTGGGTGGTATGAGTTGAGACGCTGAAGTGTTGAGAAATTTTGGAAGATAAAAATCATATTATGGTTTAACTATTTCAAACATTTTTCAATTTCTAATATATAATCAGGTGGTATGAGTTGAGACGCTAAAGTGTCAAGAAATTTTGAAAGATAAAGATCATATTATGATTTAAGTATTTCCTCGAAAATGTAGTTGGGTGGTATGAGTTGAGACGCTGAAGTGTTGAGAAATTTTGGAAGATAAAAATCATATTATGGTTTAACTATTTCAAACATTTTTCGAATTTCTCGAATATATAATCAGGTGGTATGAGTTGAGACGCTAAAGTGTCAAGAAATTTTGAAAGATAAAGATCATATTATGATTTAAGTATTTCCTCGAAAATGTAGTTGGGTGGTATGAGTTGAGACGCTGAAGTGTTGAGAAATTTTGGAAGATAAAAATCATATTATGATTTAACTATTTCGAAAGTTTTCTCGAAAATAAAGTCAGGTGGTATGAGTTGAGACGCCGAAGTGTTAAGAAGGAAGTTTTAGAACTAGATTTTGCCAATAAAAAAACCTAAACCATCCGATTTATCCCTAGAGGCGCACCAAATCAAGACCGACTACTAAATATCGTAAACGCACCTCAAAATCGCATTGTCTCTATGTATATGATCCATTTGCTGAGAAAAATGGGACTTCCAAGAATCAAGATCTCGAACATCTTTCATCTGCAAGAAAAAAAAATCATTACTAAAATGAATACACAAAGTAAAATCATAGTGAAGTTTCATAATTTATGTAAAAGAATTATAATCAAGGAAGAGATTTAACATACTATAGTTTCTTGTCTTGCAAGGAACCTCCTAATGTCCTCTTTGATCATCTGCAGAACTATATCGGTTTCGCTTACCTCTTTGTTATAATCTTTCAAAATTTTAACATATCTAGAATTTAAGTCCTCTAAATATTGCTCCAAAATCGACAAATTCACGTCGAGATAACGGACTTTCTGCATTAGAATCTTTAGGACAGTATCCCCCGGCATCCTGCCAACTTGTTGACGGGTTTCATCAATCGGACCGGGAGTATTTCTGTTTACAGTTTCGTCTTTCGCAGAAGAGGTTTCTGAAGTAGTAGTATCAGAATCGATTTTCCAAATATCATCATTATCATCGGATGGTTTATGATCAGGCGGTGATATTGCTACCTTCTTTTCACCGTTTTCTTGAGCATATATCAAATCCTCGAGCATTTTCTCGACGGCGTCAACACCGTAAACTTCAACTATGCTCAATGTGCAATAAAATTCAAATCCGTAATGACTTTGAAGATTGACTTTGAGATATCGAACCCATTTTGGTTCCTGAAGAACAAACCGTTGCGCCTGTTTCACATTCGAGGCAGTAAAGTTTCCGAGAAATATCCAAACATCGGTCGGATAAACCAAACTACCATGCAATTCAAAATCTTTTAAGTTAGAAGAATAATGCTCAAAGTTGGCTATTTCTATCGTATCCACCAAAGTTTCTTCGGCAAGTTCTATAACGACGAATTTCTCTTCCGAAGAACACGGATTCCGAAGATATTTGTCTTTGTTTCTGGTTAAGATGTTAGAAGCTCCTTTAGCATCTTTGTTAGAAGCTAAAATTTTTGCACCTTTCGACGATGAAGCATAATTGTATTCATCGCCACCGGGCTCTACTCGATGTATTACACTTCCGGATGGACTAGTACTCCAATTAATTTTAGAACTAACTGCCCTGCTCTTGAATTCATCGAGACCGACAGGCACGGCCGAAGCCAAGCGATCAATTTTTTTCACAGAAGATTCAGATTTCTCAACGTCATGTTCCTTTCTAATAGACGAAACGTACTTTTCTTTACCATTGTGTTCAAAATGGTCCGTGTTTTCTTTGTCGAAAAGTGAGTCACCCGTAAAATCATCAGTTTTAGCACCTTCAGAGCATACAGTATTAGAAGGAATGTAAGCATCAATCCCCTTAGTTGAATATTCATCATCAAATTTGGAGCTTTTACGCTGCCGCTGGTCGTTTTCTTTCCATTCTGATACCACAACTCGAACTTCTCTGGAAACATCTGCATAAAAAGAATACAAACGAGTTTAATTTATATGCATTGTCAGTATAAAAACGAATTACACGTGCATTCAATCATGTCTCGCAACGAAGATAATTGTGACGATATTATAGGAACTAATTTAAACAAAGTGATGTAATGATGAGATGAGATCGTGTAACACGTGGATCACCGATGTCAAACCCGAAATTTCAACACAAGTCTACGAAGATCACGGCTCTCGATCCACACAGCTAACAAATTCTCCATCCCATAACAAATCAACTACTAACACTTTCCTATGATAAGAAATCCAAAACAAGAAATCAATTTCAAAGATCTATTCTCGAAAAAACATCACATAGGCCTATTAACGGAAAAACTTGTCGCAACTCAGTCACGAAACAAGGTCATCTAGCCATCTCTCGAAGAGTTAAAGGATCAAACTAAGTTCAAACTCCGGTGAATGAGAAAATATACCAACATTTGTCTATAACAAAACAAAGTATCGGAAAAAAGGCGATCGGAGAATAAAAGATACCTCGATATCCATTGCCATTGCCATTGCCATTGCCATTGCCATTGCCGCGACTTATCCATAAGCTAAAGAGCAAAACAAGTCCCCACAAAACAAAAACCAAAGACAAAGAAACTTTATAAACACAGTTTCTTCCACTTGCAGCTTTCTCTATAGCTCTTCTTTGTAGAAGAGCTTTACGCGATCTCTGCATTGTTCATCAATCCAGTTCACTTCAACTTCCCTGCAAAAAAAGTGCTTAAATTTTTCAATTACATGTAAAAGTGCTTAAATTTTTCAATTAACTTTCAATTCAAAGCCAATCTTCAAGGCACAAAAAAAATCAGAAGTCTTGATAGTAAAGTAAAAGAATAACCTTTATAGCAAAATGAAGCAAATGTCACCAAAGAAAGATAATGACAGCAAAACTTCAACCCAAATTCCCAATTCAACACAACTCAATCAGCAAAAGTAAGATCCTAAAAAATCAAAATGACCCAAAATTCAAATTGAATCAAAATTTCAACTTTAAGAAAAAAACAATAAGCATGCAATAAAAAACTGAAATGGGTCATCAAAAAGACATTGAATTCAAGCAGAAAAATAAGAAATTCAGATGTAGAGTTGAAAGAAACATTGAATTGGGACCTTATTGGGATTGAAGAAGAAGAAAAATGATAATGATCTCTAATTGAGAATCATTGAGATGAGTGAGAGAAGCAAAGAAAAACAGCAATCCAGGTTGTCTTCTCCACTGTCTGTTTTTTGTTCTTCTTTTAAATTCAAAAAATGTTTTTTTCTTCTTCTTCTTGTATTTTATATGACAACGGAAAGCGTTACTGTTGCTAAAAGTAATATATATTCAAGTTTAAAGTAAATTTAGTTTAATGGTAAAAAATTCTTTATTTGATTTGACCGCAATGAATATGCATTTTAAATTAGTTTTACACTTTTATCCAATAAAAAATAAATAAAGTATTCAACCAATAAAGTTTTTTAAAATTTAAATACTATTTGGTAGGATATACATAATAATGCATATCCATTTTTCTCACTTGATTTTGTAAACAAATACAAAATGGTAAAAATAATATTTCTTTTGAACAGGATAAGTATGTTTTTTAATTAATTAATTAGCTAATATAAATATTTTTTAAATAGTAGTATGTTGGAATTTTCTATTTCAATTTGTATTTTTATGATTAATTTTTATATTAAATTGGATTTATTTGATAAATATTATTTTAGGGCAAAAATAATATATTAATAATGAGGAGAAACATGAAATTATTATTTTATTGTTTTATTTATTTTATATACATTTAGTATTGATATGATAAGAAATAAATTATTTTATAAAATATTATTTAGACTTTTATAAAATAAATTTTTATATTTTTATATTTAATAAAAAATTAAATATACTAAAAATATAAACATGATTAAACAAATTTAAATAACTTATAAAAATCATCTATATTAGTAAATATCCAATTTCAGTTTTTACTAAATAAATTATGAATAAATAAATAACTATATTAATTATTTAGAAAAATTAATTAAATTTTATTTATAAATAACCCATATCAATATGTATTAACTTTGAGAATAATCAAAAAAGTTACTCCAAATCTTATTTATCAATTTTAAGTTAATTTATCGGTCTATATTAAATATTTAATCAAGATTATTGATATCTTAGCTCATGTAATTATGTCACATTCCCTTCTTAAACTAGACCATAGAAAATATTTTTATTATTTCCTATACAAAAAAGTGTTTTTTATAGATATTTTCTTATAATGTATAATTCCAATTTTAATTTATATTATAATAAATTTTAATCTTTAAAATAAAAAATATTGAATCGTTTCTTTTTTTTTAATGAAAAGAATCTCTCATTCAACCTCTTTAATTATAGATTTTAAGTTATTAAAATAAAAATAAAATGTATAAGTATAGGAAAAATGCAATAAAATTATTTTTTGAAATCTGAAATAAAAAATCAGAAAAGTAAATTAAAAAATGTCGCCAAATAATCAAAACTTTGTCGTGTTTAATTTAAATTATATATTATATTTTCTGTCAAGTTAAAATAAAATATTTTATACACTATACTGAAATTTTTATGAACTTAAAATATAATAATTCAATTTAATTTATAAAACTGTATTTTTATACACAAATCTTTAATTTTAATTATATTTATAATTTTTAGAGAATATAAATATGTTATTCAGACCAAAACAATCAAGCAATCGCAATCAACCTTGATAAACAATGTTGTCTACGATAATCTTGAAATGAGTGAGACGATTCAATAATTTTTAATTTAAGGATTGAAATCTATCATATTTTAATAAAAAAATTTATTACTTTTAAAATAATATATCTAGAAAAACACATTATTAATATAGAAAATAAAAATAATTGAAATATTTTCTATCATATATTTTAAGAAGAAAATGTAACGAATTAAATGAAAAAGATATCAATACTTTATATATATATATATATATATATATATATATATATATATATATATATATATATATATATATATATATATATATATATATATATATATATATATATATATATATAACTTAGATTATTAGATTAAACTAAAATTAATGGATAAAATTTGGAGTAACTTTTTGAGATACTCTTAGAGTCTGTTCTAGCTTATATCTTATTGTTTTTTCTTTCTATTTTATCCTTATTGTTTTAACAAAAATTCACTTTTATCCTCAATAATTTATTTTAATTTAAAATAAAATAATTATATATTAAATATTTTTTATGTGATTATACATTTATAAGTTAGTTGAACCGTTAATGTTATCAACACTTCAATTAGCTTATTAGTCATCCATCTCAACTAATAGCTATAAGATATCATCAGTTATCAGGTATAAGTTATCAGCTATATTTTTATTCCAAAATTAAATTTAAAAGACTTAAATATTTTGAAAATTTAAAAGACTTAAGTTATCAGTTAGATTAATGAAAATAAAGGATATATATATATATATATATATATATATATATATATATATATATATATATATATATATATATATATATATATATATATATATATATATATATATATATATATATATATATATATATATATATATATATATATATATATATATATATAATCCTTTATTTTCATTAATCTAACGACTTTTGGTTTGTTTGTTTCACCTATAAAAAATGGATTTTTCTTTGTATTTTTAAAAATTGATTTTACAAAATTATTTTTCAAAATATTACATGTTTTTTTATATTTGTTTTTCTCTAAATTGAAACACTAATTTTAACATTCTATAATATAAACATATATTATTGAAAACCAACTCATAGTCAAAACTTCAATTATTTAAAATATTTTATTTAAAAAATATTTTTTTATAAAAATATATTTGAAATAGTTTCAAAATTAAGTGATTTTTTAAAATTTTGATATCCAACAAAAATTTCAACAAGAAATAAAATATTTAAAATAATATTTTAAAAACAACTATTCAAATCAAATTTTCATTTGAAACTTTTATAAAAACGTCAAAACAAATGAACCCATAATTATTTTCAAAAATAAAGTCGAAAGATCGTTAGATTAATGAAAAATAATGGTTAATATTTAAAATAACTCTTGTAAACTTACTCTTAGAGTAAGAATATATATATATATATATATATATATATATATATATATATATATATATATATATATATATATATATATATATATATATATATATATATATATATATATATATATATATATATATATATATATATATATATATGCATGTGAGTAACTCACTTAAGTTATGTTTTAATTTCAGATACATGATTTAATTTTAATGTTGATTTTTTACTCTCATAGTTTTCATATAAAGAAGGCATTACATAATTAAATAATTTGCAATAAAATTAAATCAAATATTTTAAGAAAAATAATATTTATATTATTGAAACTTTTGATAATTATTATTATTGTACTTAATCTAATTTTAATAAATTAATTATTATTTTTTAATCTATATATTTTTGTATGTAAATCATATTAAAACTCATTTTTAATCACACTATATTTTTTGTTTTATCATGATTTCGAACAAGGTTCATATTAATAATAAAAATTTTACTTGGAGAGACATGATATCATAAATTTTAAAATTAATTTATATTAAACTATTTTATCAGACACTAATTAAATATGTTATTTTTTGAGCTTAACCATTAATTCTTAATTTGAACTCAATTTTAATACTCAACAATGTTAAAGTTTTTCAGCAATAAATTTACCGTCTATTGTAATTTTCTTTGAATAGAAGAATTAGTCCCTTGAGTTTTTTTTTAAACCAAACGATATATTAATTTAAAAAACAATATTTATAACGCGATCTCTTATGATTCATTCCAAAAACAAATAAACCAATAATCAACACACTTAAAACACGAAACCATAAGAGTAGTTAAATGGTTCTTAACTTTCTTTATCAAGTTAACTCTATTTTTGTGAGATATTGGATCGAACTCTATTCTTGTGAGATATTGGATCGAATTCTATTGGGTCGAAGGTAGTGTCTTGGTTCAACGATTCGACAAAGTTTAGCATGTAGTCGAAGGTTGCTCACATGCTGTTGTCGAAGTGTTACAAGTTGTATTTAAAGTGTGTTCTAGTTTGTAGTGTCGAAGGACGCTAGGATTATTAGCATGAAATTGGGTCTGTTTGTTATGTCTAATTGGTTAAGTTAGCTTGTACCTTAAGTTTGTAATGGGTATTTGTGATAAAAGCCCATTAGTTTAGTATGTTAGGTTTATTATAAATAGCATACTAGTCTCTCATTATTGCATACTGCAAATCCTATTTTAGGGTGAGAGGTTTATTTGTTATTCTTGTATACTTGTAATCTTATTTCAAGAGTAAGGAAAGAATAACAGTTAATAACCAATCCTTATGTTTATCGTGTTCTTCATTCTTTTTCTTACCCTAATTGTTTCTGGATCATTAAGCAACAAGTTTATATTTTGTTCTAAGGCATCCGATTCACAACAAATTAGTGCGGTGAGCGTGGAGAAGATGCGTTCGACGAAGTATGTAACACCCATTTTCTACCTAACATTTATAATAGAATTAGAGTGCCAAAATTTTAAAACATAAATAGGTGTCACATTTCAACTTATTATCAAACACTTGTGTTTCATTTAATATAGATACATAACATTCGGCCTTCACATCTTATAAGTCATATACCACTTTATTCGACTAAATCAAAACTTTAATTTATAATTATTTGAGAATTATTGTAATGACAACAATCAGAAACAATTCTAACAACAGGTAATAACAACTATTCATCATCTTATAATCACAATAACATAAACATCCCCCTGAGTGCTACGTATCAGAGCAAGACCATTTGACTTATCATAAAGCGACATACAGACTTCAAGAATTAACTCCAACATCCACAGCTATGCTTGAGTACCTGCCCATTTCTCATGGTAGGGGAAATATCAGCAGAATGGGTGAAATATCTAACAATATAAACAAGTGTACGATAAATACTATGCTAGGATTAAATCATACAAAATTATCACATCGCAATTAACACTTCACCACCACTCCCTAATTAACAACAACACAAAACACTTCACCGTTAACAACAACATAATTCGCTTCACAGTTAACTACAAATGTAATTCGCTTCATAGTTAACCACAACATAATCATCAACGTAACAACTTAGATCAACACAACATAACAACAACAACTTAATAACAACACCAACTTATAACAACAACTTAATAACAACACCAACTTATAACAACAACAACTTATAGCAACAACAACTTATATCAACAATAGCACAACGAAAATCAATAAACAACGAATAATAACAACAACTTTAACATGCGACTCAATATGTGACTCAACTATGCAAATGCATGTGGTACCATTTGGAGCAGAACTCCCAACTTAAATATATGTCGGTTTATCGAGGCATTAACAAGGCATAAGCCTTCAACGTGGTGCCATTAAGGTCAAGGCATAAGCCTTCAACTTTCAACTTTCAACATGGTGTCATCAAGACCAACTTAATCATGCAATGTATGTCATGCGATCTCAACTTCAATAACAAATACACAACAATGCAACAACAACAATAACATACTACAACAACAACTTAAAATATGCATCAACGACATCAACTTAGATCAACACTGGTCATTCGACCTACAACTCAAACATGTCCATAAATCAGGACGATTCAACTTAATCAACTTTGACCCTAGGCCTACAACTTCAACAACGTATCAACAACAATAATAGTTTGTCAACTGCAACTTCACAATTTATCAACAAAATTAATACAAGCAAACAACAATCAATTTCATCCCAACCTGCAACTTCACAATTATTAAGAACATCATTGCAAGGTACAACAACAACAATTCAATGGAAACAACACAACACAATTTATCACCAGAAAATTCATAATTTATGACAAATATATAATTTATTCTATACTCTTAACTCATAAAAATGTCATAATAATATATAATAATAACTTGACATAATTCTCAATGAATTATAAATTACTCTACCACAATCCCTACAATTCCAAAATAGCTCTAAGGTGCTCAAAATTGCTCTACCGACAACTCTTGTATATAAAGTAATATTTATGAAAATAATTGGTTAATGGTCTGACTCAAGTAATAGCAAAATAACTCTAAAGGGTCAAATACATTTACCTTTAATTCTATGACTTATTAGATTTTGTGACACCCCAAATAATTCAATTATTAAATAATTAGAATTTTAATTATTAATTTAATTAGAAGTTTAATTATTGGTATTTTTGAATTATTGAATTTAATTAATTAATTAAATAAATGGAAGTGTTGGGGTGTGAGGAGTAAAACACTCTAATTAATCTAATTATTTTATTTCTATTATTTGGAATAATAAAAAGGAATAAATAAAGGAAAAAGGGAAAAAAGAGAAAGAATTAGAGTTTCACTGTACGTACATTGGAGAAGAGAAGAGAAAGAGGAGAAAAAGTCAAATCATCAGAATTCGAAGAATCATCACAAGGTAAGGGGTGATTTTGTCTGGTTAATATGCCTTATAGGTTTTGATAATCAATAGGATTGAATAATACGTTAGGAATCTCGAATTAGGATTTTCTATATTATGCCCTAACGTTAGGATTCGACGTAAAAACCCCAATTAGAATACGTGATGATCGTTACTATGTGTGGAGTTATGTTGTAGATTGATTAGGGATGTAATTCTACTGTTAATTGGATGTAAGAATGCATAATTTTTACTCCATATGATGTACCTTGTATGTGGGAAGTTTCTGGTTGATTGGGATTGCAAACAGTGGGAACAGAACTAGTTTTTGGTGGAAAAATGCAGCATGAGTCGACACAAGGACCTTTGCATCGATACAAGCTGCATTGGTTTAAGAAAACAGAAGCTGGAATAAAGCTTGCATCGATCCATAATCCTTTGCATCGACTCATGTGGCATTTTTGGGACTCTTGTATCGACACAAGAGAGTTATGTGTCGACTCAAGATGCTTTTGTATTGACACAAGAGAAGCATGGATCGACTCATACTGAAGAAAAACTGAAAAATGGGATTTTGCAGAATGTATGAGTCGACTCATACGAAGCTTGTGTCGACACAAGCTGGTCTTGTATTGACACATGAGCTTATGTATCGACCTAAGCTGGACAGAATTGAGCAAATACTTTTGAAAAACTATTTTGGTCATATCTTTGCGACCGTAACTCCGATTTAGTCGTAGTTGGTACCGTTGGAAAGATGGAAGCATATACTTTCCTATCAAAACATTCTTAACACCTAGTAATTGAATCTTGTTGGATTAATATGACTTTCCGTATGAGGGATTCGTTGTTATTCGTGATTGTTCGTCGTTGATGTTGTAAATACTTGATAGATGTTAATATCATGTGTTGTGATTGACGTTGTATATGCTGTTATCATGTACTGTTTATTGGTGTTGGCTGGTATGGAATGATTTGGTGATATCATATTCCTTATTTGAATGTTACATGCTTTATGTTGTGCATGCATATGCATTCTAGTGGTGGTTAATTCCCATTGTGTGGAATTGGACCTGCAGAGCCAATACCGTACCCATAGGTTTAGTGGTGATGAGGCTAGATTCGTGTTCCAGTGGTGTATGGGCGAATCGTTGATTAACGTTGTTTCCGAGGTGTAAACAGAATAGGGTGTGAATTGAGTTCACGTTTGGTACCACATGCATTGAGTCTTTATTGCATATGAAGTTATAACATGATATGATGGTTTCCAGTGTTATAATTTTCATTGTTGTTATTATTGTGCATTTTGATCTGTGTGAATTATAAATTATGCACTGCAAATCTGATTATGCTGATGAGGGTGAATTAATGTATTGAACTGTTTTATTGTTTTAGAAATGTATAATGCATTTTAATTGTTGATGAAATCTCACCCTTACTTTAATGCTTTCAGATTAAAGTTAACAACTCAGGAGTTGGTGAGGATGGCTTATAGAGCTGTGCTATTTTAGTTATCCACATGTCAGTGTCATGCTCTGGTAGTTGTAATACTGGGGAACATTTTGCTGAGAGTTTTATTTTATACTATATTATTATTGATTTATTTTGGGAATACTTATTAATTGAAGTTATTCTGAATTCTTATTGGTATTTTTCCGCTGTGTAAAACATAATTATTGGTTTTGACTATCTTTAATAAAGTTCTTTAGTAAAAGCATGACATTGTAAATGATATTTTTTGTATTTAAACAAATTGTAATGCCCTTTCGTTTATGTTAACTCTGATTTAATTACTAATTCGCGGGGTATTTTAGAAGGGGTGTTGAAGAGAAATTTAATTTCTTTTGGTGATTTCGACAAGAAAAGATATGTTTTTCAAGGAGAGAAAAGTATCCTCAGAGTCATGAAGGGGTCTAAGGAAGTCTTGAGAGGCGTGAAGAAACAAAGCTTGTATACCCTTGAGGCTGAAGTTGTAAGTGGTTCGACAAATGTTGTATTTACAAAACCTTTATCGAAGACAGAAATTTGACACATAAGATTAGGCCATGTCAGTGAAAGGGGTCTGGTTGAATTGAGGAAACAAAATTTTCTTGGTGGAGACAAAGTCGAAAAGCTGAAGTTTTGTGAACCCTGTGCACTTGGAAAATCTTGCAAAGTGAAGTTCAACAAAGGCAAACAAAGAACACATGGATCCCTTGATTACATCCATGCTGATCTTTGGGGGCCTGCAAGGTGTCCGTTACATTCAGGAGCAAGGTATATTCTATCCATAGTAGATGACTATTCTAGAAAGTTATGGGTATTTATTCAAAAGACTAAGGATGAAACTTTTGATAATTTCAAAGGTTGGAAGACTCTGGTCGAAAATCAAACTGGCAGAAAGGTCAAGAGGTTGAGAACAGGCAATGGTCTTGAATTTTTTAATGAGGCATTCAACATCTTTTGTGATGCCTCTGGTATTGTAAGACAGAGAACTACTGCAGGCACTCCACAACAAAATGGTTTGGCTGAAAGGTTTAATCGAACCATCTTGGAGGGAGTTAGATGCATGTTGACTAGTGTTGGGTTAAAGAAGGTGTTTTCGTCTAAGGTTGTTTCGACAACAACATATCTGATAAATAGATGTCCTTCGGCTGCATTAGATATGAAGACATATGAAGAATTTTGGTCGGGACATCCACCAAATCTCGACAAACTGAGAGTATTTGGCTGCGCAGCCTATGCTCACATTAGGCAAGACAAGGTTGAACCTAGAGCTCTTAAATGCATGTTCATGGGATACCCTGAAGAAGTCAAAGCTTATAGGCTATGGTGCCTAGAGTTAGGTCACAGAAGGATTATCGCCAATCAAGATGTTGTTTTTAATGAAGCTGAAATGGATTTCAAGAAAACGAATGATGTTGGTCGAAGTGTAGAAGTATATGACGAAGAGCTGGAACAGGTAGGGATTCCTGTTGAGGAGGAGCATGTTGATGCTGAATTGCATATCCCAGATAAATTCGAAGAAGCAGAGGATGATGATGAAGTTGAGGAAACTGTCGATGAATATCTATTGGAAAGAGATAGGACACAAAGAGTCATCAAACCACCTTAAAGATTTGGGTATGCAGATCTTATAGCTTATGCCTTAATCTATGCAAGTGATGTTCTAGACGAAGAACCAAGAGTCCATAAGGAAGTTATGAGGAGTCGAAATAAGACTGAATGGCTGAAGTCCATGGATGGTGAGATGAAGTCTCTTCATGATAACAACACTTTGGAATTGATCAAGAAACCTGCTAGAGCCAGGTTAGTAATTTGTAAATGGATTTTCAAAGTTAAAGAAGGAATCGAAGGAGTGGCTTCGAAAAGATACAAGACAAGGTTGGTTGCAAGGGGTTTCACTCAGAAAAAAGCTATAGACTTCAATGATGTGTTTTCTCCTATTGTGAAGCATAGGTCCATTTGAATGTTGCTTGCCATGGTGGCATAATTCGATCTTGAACTGGAATAGATGGATGTGAAGACTGCATTCTTGTATGGTGATCTAGATGAAATAATCGTGATGAGGCAACCTGAAGGGTATGTCAAAAAGGGAAAGGAAGATTATGTGTGCAAGTTGAATAGATCTTTATATGGGCTGAAACAATCACCTCGACAGTGGAATAGGAGATTCGACAAATTCATGGCACACATAAGTTTTGTTAGAAGTCAGTTCGACCACTGTGTTTACTTCAGATTTTGTCATGGTAATTCATTTGTCATTTTATTGCTTTATGTTAATTATATTCTCATAGCAAGTAACAATGTCGAAGAGTAATGAGGGTGAAAGATGAACTCAATAAGGAGTTCAAAATAGAGGATTTGGGAGCAACTTCTAGGATTCTTAGGATTGACATTCGAAGAGATAGAAAGCAGTCGAAATTATGCTTATCTCAAGAGGCATATTTACGGAAGATTCTCGAAAAGTTGGTATGTCGAAATTGAAACCTGTTATGACTCCAACAAACCCTCAATTCAAGTTGAGTATTGATCAGTTTCCCAGTACTGAGGTCGAAAGAGCTTATACGAATAGCATCTCATATGCTAATGTAGTAGGTTCTTTGATGTATGTTATGGTTTGTACTAGACCCGACATAGCATATGCAGTAAGTCTTGTAAGAAGTTACATGGTGAATCTTGGAAAGGCTCACTAGCAAGAATTGAAGTGGATTCTAAGGTATATAAAAGGGTCTCTGAACAAAGTCTTAATTTATGGTGGAGCCTTGGGTGAAGATAGTAAAGCAGAAATCAAAGGATATGTCGACTCTGATTATGCAGGTTGTATGGATTCTAGAAAATCTATTTCTGGATATGTTTTCACTTTGTTTGGTACATCAATTAGTTGGAAAGCAACACTTCAGAAGGTTATTGCATTATCAACCATTGAAGCGGAATATGTTGCTTTAACTGAAGTTGTGAAATAAGCATTGTGGCTTGAAGGTTTTGCTAAGGAGTTGAAAATTCAAGGTGAATTTATCACTGTTATATGTGATAGTCAAAGTGCAATACACTTGTCGAAGAATTCAGTCTATCATGAGCGAACCAAGCACATTGATGTGAGGCTGCATTTCATCAGAGGGGTAATCGAGCATGGAGAAGTCCAAGTGCTGAAGATTTTGACAGATCATAATGCTGCTGGTATGATCACTAAGATATTGCCTAGTTGCAAGTTTTTCCAATGTATGCAGTTGATAAAGCTGTATGAAGAAAACTAGTTCGTTAGTTGATAATAGAGTTTGTTCCAAGGTGGAGATTTATGAGATATTGGATCGAACTCTATTGGGTCGAAGGTAGTATCTTGGTTTGACGGTTCGACAGAGTTTAGCATTCAGTCGAAGGTTACTCACATGTTGTTGTCGAAGTGTTACAAACTGTATTTGAAGTGTGTTCTACCTTGTAGTGTCGAAGGATGCTAGGATTGTTAGCATCGAATTGAGCTTGTTTGTTATGTCAAATTGGTTAAGTTAGCTTGTACCCTAAGTTAGCTTGTAATGAGTATTTGCGATAAAAGCCCATTAGTTTAGTATGTTAGGTTTATTATAAATAGCATACTAGTCTCTCATCATTGCATAGTGCAAATCCTATTTTAGGGTGAGAGAGTTTTTTGTTATTATTTTATACTTGTAATCTTATTTCAAGAGTAAGGAAAGAATAACAGTTAATAACCAATCCTTGTGTTCATCGTGTTCTTCATTCTTTTTCTTACCCTAATTATTTCTTGATCATTAAGTAACAAGTTTATATTTTGTTCTAAGGCATCCGATTCACAATAATTCTAAACACACAACTCAATAAGGTTCATACCACCAGTACTTCTTGGGCTACAAACCTTATGTCGTGCTACAGGTGATTACTTAGATATATCTTTGCCTCCAGTCCACAAGAATCTTCTACATAATGCATCAATCTTCTGCATAACAGATTTAGGCAGTGGCAAATCGTTGCATCCAGAAGTTTACAATGGCAAAGATAATACTTTGGATAAGTTGAAGTCTACATGCATGTGACAGAAGCTTGGAGCTCCAATGAATAATTCTTCCAACAATCTTTTCAACAAGAACCAAGTAACTTTTTATACCAAACTTATTACTTGACAAAGGAATGCCCAAGCATCTAACATGAAGTGATCCCTCTTTAAACCCTATAATCTGCATGATTTCCTCTTTGGTGCTCTCTTCCACAACTCCAAAGTAAATGTGACATTTACTAGGGTTAACTTTCATAATACCTCTTTTAGCATCCATAGTATGTAACACCCCTTCTAATTTCCCCGCGAATTAATATTTAATCAGAGTTTAACATAATGAAAGGGCGTCATAATTAAAAAAAATTCAAATAATAAAACTCCATAATCATTAGCCATGCATCTACTGAAGAACTTTATTAAACGATTCAAAACCAATGATTATATTTTACACAGCGGAAATAACATAAACTCCGGAATAAATTCAATTCATAGTTATTCCAAACATAAACCAAAGAAAAGCAAGTCCAATTCTATAATTCCAAAACAATCGTTCCCCAGTGTTACAACTACTAGAGCATGACACTGACACGCAGACAAACTAAATAGCATAGCTCAAGGCTATCCTCACCAGCTCCTAAGCAGCTAATCACTTCAATCTGAAATCATCAAAGTAAGGGTGAGATTTCATCAACAATTAAAATGCATTATACGTTTCTTTAAAACAATAAAACAATCAATACATTATTCCATCCTCATTAGCATAACCAGATTACAATCCATAATTACATTTCATACGGATCATTATGCACATAATAACAATCAATGCAATTATAACACTGAAAATCATCCTAACATGTTATAATTACATATGCAATGCAAACTCAATGCATGTGGTACCAAACGTGAACTAAATTCACACCCTGTTCCGCTTACACCATGGAAACAGAGCTAATCAACGATTCACCTATACACCATTAGGTCAAGAATCTAGCCTCACCACCACTAACCACTAGGTACGGGTATTGGCTCTGCAGGTCCAATTCCACACAATGAGAATTAACCATCACCGGAATGCATATGCATGCGCAACATAAAGCATGCAACATTCATTTAAGGAATATGAACATTACATAATTCCATACATAGTCAACACCATCAGCAACACATGATACATTATAATCATGAATACATAACGTTAATTACAACACATGGAATTAACACCAACAATTATACACCACGTCAACGACGAACAATCACGAATTACAACGAATTCTTCCTACGGAAAGCCATATCAATCCCTCAAGATTCAATTACTGGTTTTAAAAATGTTTTTAATAGATAGTATGTGCTCTAAGCTTTCCAACGATACCAACTATGCTTAAATCAGAGTTACGGTCGCAAATATATGACCAAAACAATTTTCTGAAAGTTACATTCTGTTTTCACACAGTATGCATCGATGCATAAGCTTATGCATCAATGCATAATACACTTGCGTCGATGCAAGTATTGTATGCGTCGATGCATACATTTAAAATTTTGCATTTTTCCATTTTTGTTCAGTATGCATCGATGCATAACACGTATGTGTCAATGCATAGCTTCAATTTTTGCCTTATGAGTCGATGCATAGCTTATTCCAGTTTCTGTTTTTTCAAAATTTGACCACTTGCATCAATGCATAACACTATGTGTCGATGCATGCTGCGTTATTTTCACCTAAATCAGTTTATTTCTCACTGTTTTCCCATTCCTATTGATCCCATCCATTACCAACTTCATATTACAACATAACAGAATTAATTCATGCATTTTCACATCCAATTAACCACAAAATTATACTTTCTAATTAGCCTACAATTATCCTACACAATTAATCATTATTATCAATTCCAATTGAAGTTTTTACGTCGGATTATATCGTTAGGGCACAACCTAGAATTCGTAATTCGAGATTCTTAACGTATCAAATCATCCAATTGATCATCAAAACCTATAAGGCATAATAATCAGACCAAATCACCCCTTACCTCGCGATGATTCTTCGAATTCTGACGACTGACTTTCCTCCTCTTTCCTTTTCTCTTCTCCAAAAGCACGTAGAATGAAAACTCTAATTCTCTTCTCACTTTTCCCTTTTTCTTTATTTATTCCTTTTATTATTCCCAATAATAGTAAAAATAAATTAATTAGAAAAATTAGAGCTTTTTACTCTACACACCTCCTAATTCCACTTCACACCCCCAACACTCCCATTTATTTAATTAACTAATTAAATCTATTAATTCAAAAATACCAATAATTAAACCTTTAATTAAATTAATAATTAAAAATTCTAATTATTTAACAATTGAATTATTTGGAGTGTCACATAGTAGCTGTATAATTTCCATTTCCATTGAATCTATAAGAAAATGTTTTGATAACAGTCATTATCCAATCATGACTCAACTGGTCGGCACCACTTCTCATGACAATAATGTTTATTATTTCCATCCTCTCATCTTTGTTTCACATCAAGGATCCACATAATCTCAAGACTTCCTCTTCAATCTCATCTTGACTCCAAATGGTAATGCCATCCTCCTTTAGAAAACTCTTGATACTTTTTCTTGCTTATTTATAAATTTGACTCCGAAATTCTATTAATCCTAGAATATGTAATTCTATCAGGTTGTTTATTAGACCAAGTGAAGTATTCTCCCTCAATATTCATTTCAGTCAGACCCACTTTCTCCATCATGTTCACTATAAACACATATTGAGCCTCACTCACTAGTATTCCCTCCACAATACACACATATGCTCAAGTTGGTTCATTGCAAAGATTTTAGTTATCCAATTTATGAACTTGTCTTTGATATCATATAAACCACAATGAATCATTTGGTTTGTACTCCATATATGCATAATCTCAACTTTATTCCCATCCCATATATTCCATATACGCCCATTACCATGCTTTTCATAGTTTTCTAAGACTAAGCCCTTAAACTTCAACTTATCTCCAACAATTTGAGCTTTACATAAGTTCAGTTCTTCATCATGAATTTCTTGACTGTGTTCATACTTAGCTCTCCTCACATAACATACATAATTATGGAAGATTCCCAGTATTTCAATTCAGAGATAATGTTCTATTCTTCAATTTCTACTTCTATTTCGTCATTCATAATTTGTGGAGCCATAAATTCGATTTTTGTTACCACTGATAAATTACTTTTCAGCAACCATACCTTATGTACATTATAGTATATCAAAATTATAAGAAAACTATTAGAATTGTTAATTTGTTGGATCAATTTAACCTCATGTCAAATTGAAACTTTATTATTTTCTCTTAATTAATTTGGTGTCCCTTTTGTCATATCATATAAGACCTTATAAGATTTGAGTTTGGATTATAATAAATATTAAAATCTTAGTCATATAGCCTGTTATAAAAAAAAAAATTATTGGTTTAGTCTAACATTTCAAAAAAACTACTTTTACTTGAAATTCTATTTAAAACTTTATTTTATTTTAAGATTATAAAATAATTTATTTTACATATTCTTTTTAAATAGATAACATGAACTTTTTTTATATTATTTAGTTTATTTTCTGAAAAACATGTATAAATAGTTTGACCTATAAGATTTTATGTGTTTTTCAATAGCTTAAATAAAGAGTTAAATATGTTTTTGATTACTATAAATATTTTAAAATTTATTTTAATCCCTATAAGAAAAAGTATGTTTCAATCCTTACAAAAATTTTATGTATTTAGTTTTAATTCTTGTTATTTTCTAAAATGTTGAAAATTATTTAATTATCCTTAAATTTTTAAATAACGATTTTTCATACATGTTCAGAATACTATACTAAATTTCTTTATCGAATATTAAAAAAATTTAAATGAGAAGAATTAAATATAAATTTTAAAAATTTTAAAAGATAATGATAAAAGTAATGAAGATCTTCACTTAGAAATCAAACTTTGAGTTTTTTTAAAGAATTTTTTATGATGTTCTAAACAAATAAATTAATCATTGAAAAACACATATTGGTTTAACGACAATAACTAAAATTACGTGCATAATAATTTTGTAGAGAATAATACATGTCATTTTTTATAGAGACGAAAAATAAAATTTAATAATTTTTTTTGAACCAAAAGAGATATCTTAATTAAAAAAACAGAAAAAAAAAAAACAAGACAATCGCTAGGATGTCTATGATTCTATGGTCTAAATTCGTGTTATTCACATGATTACCAAAGCAAACAAGAGATGATTTCCACCCTTTCCCAGTATAATGTTGAATCATTCAATCTAACTCCTTGTCCCACTCCATCGGGTCATGTTGAATGTGCATCCAACTAAGCACCTTAGACCAAACAGCTTTCATCATAATAAAGTTGAAGAAAAGAAGATCGATAGTTTTCTCACTGGAACAAAACACACTGCCGATTATCAACCGTCCTAAATTTATACAGAAGAGCCAAAAATATATTTAACATTTTTTATCAAATAGATCAGACCAGATCAAACTTAAATAGGCCAGAATATATGTCTTCCAATATAAATTTACGCTACTTTTATAAAAGAAATTCTTTTTTGACTACTTTTAATAAAGAAAAACTAATGATATTTTAAAAGATATACATTTTTATAAGAAAGAATGATATCTAAAATTGAAATTCAAACTGGTAAAAGATAAAGTATGAACCATAGTAGAAGAGTGTAATCAAAGATCAATTAATTAAAAGTAATTATATATTTTTGAATATAATTAGTATTGTATGTATTTTAACATTTATTAATGACAGCTCGGAAATAATTAATGATATTTATTTTTAAAAATTCAAAACATATAAAATAAATAAATAAAAGAAGCAAAGGTTGAAATATAAATAAAAAAACTGAGCTAATTATTAATATTATTCATCTTCAAGTCCATCATGTTAGGAACTAATAAAACAATATAGTACTCCTCTTGAAACAATTTATTGTTAAATGGGTTCAAGTAAGTGATCTTCCGATTGCAAATCTAACATATTTCCACCAGATGTACTTATTGAACTACTTAAACTAAAGTCTATATTGTACGGGTAAAAGGAAAAATCACATAACACTATTTATGCAATAATTTATCCATGGATCCATGTGTGATTGAGTTATAATTTTGGATTTTAGTTGTTGGGTATTTGCTATTATAAATAAAGGTTTACACCAAAAGGGAGAATAAGGGTTTGAAGGCAAAGTATAGGGTTTCGACTATTCTCAAGGGAAACAAGGTTGAAGGGGTTGGAAAACACTCGGGTAGAAAATAAGATAATTCTTGGGCACCTTTGTTCTTGGGAACCTGAAGGCGAAAACTATTTTCTTGTAACTCATGTAATCTCTTGTAACAACTTTTTGAATATAGTGAATTGGAGAGTTGTTCTCTCCCCTAGATCGTTTGATCGAACATTCGTCTTTTTCTCGCCTTATTCTGTTATATTTTTTGTGTAAGAACTATTATTGTTGCATACCATTTATTTTAGTTGCTACTACTCTTTGCCTCGCGAATTGATATTAAATTTTGTCGTAATTAAAAAGATTCACAACAACATTGATACACAAAAAGGTGGGGACGAAAGTCAAAATCCACTCAAAAGTATCTAAATCTAAAAAATGACAAATCTAGTCTTTTTTTTTTACAAAGTCCTCTCTAACCTCTAAAAGAAAAGAGTAAAAAATAGTTAAGAATGTAACTGTGCGACCTATATTAGCAAAATAAAATCAAAGTAACTATTACCTTCCCTGCAAATATGTGTAATCATATAAAATTCATATCCACAATAATGTTTAAGCAATAAAACCATCTATTTTGAAATTTCCACGGGATCAGGCTGACATTGTTATTAGAAAAAGCCATAACCACCGTAAAAGAATCTGGCTCAATTCAAAGATTTTGTCCAATCTCGTTCTTTGGCCAATTTAATTCCTCTAAAGCCACCACAAAATTCCGACATCAAAATACTATGCCAAGAAAGGGGTTCTAGAACCATCAACGTTGCATTTCATCCAACCCGTCAGAGGAAGGTTGAAGACATGGACTTTAGAAGGATTAAATGTAATGTTGAAAGCTTTCAAAAGGAAGAAATCAAACATGTTGTTATTTCCAGGCAGCTTGGCTCTAGAGTTACAACTGTTCACCTGAGCATAGATATAAGCAATAGAAAAAGAAAATTTTGGACGGATGTTGTGAAAACGAAACTCGTCCAAGCTTTTCAAATAGCATTAATCACCAATATAGTAGAATAATTGATGACTGAGGAACCTTGTTCAGAAGAGGCCCAAGAATTCACCTTTCAAAAATTATCTTTTGTGCTCCCTACCGGCAAGTTGAGTAAACTACCATGGTAGAAATGAGATTGAGATCCCCTACAGTTAGGGGCCCCTGCATTCACACAATTCAAATGTTGATAACCGTCCAATTTTATTCGGACGGCTCTGATTTAAAAGAAATAGTTTGAAAAAATATAATATAAAATAAATGTTTTTTTTAATCGTTTGATCAAGATTCAAGGGCTGAAAACACTCCGACTGCGTGATTGCGGCATTTTTCCAACTGCAGGGATCCATTTCTGTAGAAATGATAACTATGTCTGTTAATGTTGTGTGAAGACTCCAACAGTAAACGATGTTAATGTTTGTGTGATGACTCCAACAATAAAAGAAGATGACTGCTGAATCCTGTAGTGATAAATATTGTTTATTTTCTTAAATATCATGGTGACTTTATAAAAAAAAATACTTTTTTATAAAACTTTTATTCATAATTATGTATTATAAGAGTTCAGTTTATATATGTTTTAAATGTAATTATTTTTATATATACTATTCTACAATCATGATAAGGCACCATCAATACTTGCAATAGAATCTATGTCAACATCTCCCCCGATCTAAGGCACCTCCAAGATCATGTGGAAGAGTGACTGCCCACATATCTACCTCTAAATTACATGCCTGGTCCACCTCTTTAGATCTTTCTCTTATCTTTCCTCCATCAAAAGTTTACACATAGTTTAAGTGAAGACAAGTTTTTCAAACCTATATCTTGTTATACTCTGGTTGGCTTTAAACGTACAAAGAGAAAATCACATATTCGTTCAACAACTATAATTAATTAGGATAGTATAATTTATTTTACCACAATATAAAACCAAGTTAGTGTTACAATATATTGTTTTTTTGGAAACTTTCCAATTAATATTCATAATTAAATAAATTACACTTTAAAATTGCAGTGTTACCCAAACAAATATGTTGGCAAAATATAGAAATCAACAAGATATAATGTCATATACAAGAAGCCATATTGAGTAAGTAGCTTCATAAATTCGACCCCAACACACATTATACATACGTATATACATAATAATACATTAATACATACACGTTTTCATACTAAAGGGTTTTTATGATATTACAAACATTATTGCAATTTCACACTACTTCAAATCAAGTAGTTTGTTGAATTCTTTCTTCATCTCATACTCATCACAGGCCTCAGAGTTATAGCTGGAGCTGGCAGAGATGGTCGTACCACGGGAACACGTTTCACAACTGAAAATGCTTCGTTGAGCCGTGCAACACGACCCATGAGCTGAGCTACCTTCTGCAAAAATTGTTATAAGTGCACCTCAGAAACTTAACAATGATATAAAGCTTCATACTAATATCAACAAAAGCAGTTCTCAACAGGTAGGTGAACAGGTCTCAAAATGACACTATAAACGTGCTGGGTTGTAATAATCATCGGGCCATAAAATCAAGATCAAAACTTTTAGACCATATCATAGAGCTATGCAAAGGCAATTATGGGTAGTTATAGATACGTTTAGTACAAAACAGCACCTACAAACAACACTTGTGACTCTGTAGGTATATTTTGTTTCATAAATCAAATCAAAAACAAAAGTCTTTTACTAATTATTATGACCAGACAACAGATTTACACATGAAAGAAAAAGACATTCTTCAAGTAGTGAACATAGTAAATGATACAATTTAACCATCAGTTTATTTACCTATTGTCTCGAGTCAAATGTCAACTAAAATCATAATACTTCAAAAAATGAAAAACTATATTACATACGGATGGCTCTATAGAGATCTACTTCATACAGGCATAAAGAGTGGAATCTAAGGGTATTTCAACACCCATGTCTGGCGGGTGTAAGCTTACTGAACTTGGAGGAAACTGGGCGGCTTACCCTCAGTCATGTTATTCTACTGTTGGTAGGTGGGTGAGTGTATTGCAATAGCAAATTTGCAATACGCAGCTGTAACCAGAGCTGGAATTAATTATAGTGTAAATAAGATGCACCAATTAATGCTATGGTAGCTAAATGAGCATTAGAAAATTGACATAGCACATTCTAGTGTACCCTAAAGACCCCACTGAATATGACCTTGTTTTAGTGCCAGCCCATCCACAGACTCGCCTCGTCTTACATGTCTTTTGTGATGCCTATTGAGCATCAAACCTTGAAGACAGATGCTCAACTTCAGGGTCTTGCATATACCTTAAACCTAATTTATTTTCATAGGGGTCTATAAGAAGCAGAAACAGGTTGCTCAAGTGTTGAAACTGGGTATTGTAGTCTAGACATTCATTAGGTGAAATAATTTGGAATCAGTCTCTTCTTACTGAGTTACAGATCCATGTTGCAGTTCCAATCAACTACTATGACAGCCAAAGTATTGTCTCCATATGTCAAATTCCTGCCTTCGTTCCAGACAAAACACATGAAATGAGACATCATCACTATCATGAGAAGGTGCTAAATAAATCCCTGGTTGTGATCAGTATACCAGCATATGAACAGATAGCATATATACCGAGCCTCTCTGATTAGGCAACACTTCATTCGCAGTTCATTCTCGGCTTCAGTGACTAAAATAGCTTTGTTATGCAACTATAAAAGATGGGTTTTATCATTTATGCAATACTATCATGTATTTGTATATTACTAAGAAGGTTAATTCTAAGAGGGTATATTACTAAGAGGGTTAATTCTTTGTTACATGAGTTTTATTTATAAGTCTTTTACTAGTATATAAGGGTTACTTTCGATTCTTTTTGAATCAAATCCTAACCATCAATCACATATCATGTAATATTCAAAGTCAAAATCATATCCTGGCTCTTACCTTTTTATCTATACCTTAACCATGAATCAACCATAATCAAGTAAACACCTTTATTAAGCAATCATCCAATAAGCTTCTAGGAAGCTTACCAAAATAAGTTAAAAATAGCTTACACATCTTACATAAATAAACTCTTCCAAATATCCATTAACATGGAAAAGCTATATAAGCTTATTTCATGTATGATTGGTTTCACGATTGAATCATTCATAATAGATTCTAGATAATAGATTCTAGATGTGTAGAATTGGTGTTTGGTTGTACTCGAGTAGAATTGATTGTACTTTCCAAAATTGATTCAACTTGAAGTTAGGATTTGTAGTTTTTGAGTCTAAACATGGATTTTTCCACTAAAATTTACTATTCAACTAACTTTTACAAAATTTATCTAAAATATATATCACCTTCAAATCACTTTAACCAAAATCAATTTTACATAATCAATTCAGTTAAAAATAATTTTCTTCATCACAGAACAAACATTCGCCTCATGTAAACAACACTTCAGAATGAAGGTTTATTCAATTTTCGACCCGCATTAGTGGACTTGTGTGGTTATATTCAATCACTTTCAATTTCTCTTATTATTATTAGTCTCTAGGAATCCGTAAAAATACGTGTGAGTATCAGTATCGTGTCCGGTGTCCGTGTTTCATAGCATATATCATAAGCAACAAAAAAATCAAAAGCAAACAAGAATAAAAAGATCGACCTTATCATCAAGAGCAAGATTGAGCTTCAAAGTCTGAGTCTTCCTCTTCATCTTATAAAGCCTCCTCCCCAATATCAAAAGCCCCAAAAACGCAGCAGCAGCAGCAACAGATAACGGAACAGGAATCAAAAGAGGACTCACCCAATGCTTCAACACCTCAAAAGGAACCTTCCACCACACCAATCTCTCATTACCCCCTTTCACCTCCTTCTCTCCCACTTCTTCCTCCTCAGAATCAAAACCAACCTCACCATCACCTCTCAAACTGGCCGTTTCGGTAACATCGGTAACAACCCTATCCGAATTATCAGAAATATCGGAAATAACCGAATTAACGGAACTGTCGGAATCGGAATCATTCCACCGATTATTATCAATGGAAGATGATGAAGTAACAATTGAATTAGGGAAAAGCTGATTTGCTACGTAGGAATCATCGAAGTTTCGATCGATTTCGGAAGTGGAACTGCAAGTACTAGAAATCGAATTAACGGAATAATTAGGGTTTTGATGAAGGGGATGATTGAGAGAGAAATGATCGGATCTGATGATTGATGAAGAATTGGAACTGAATTCGATGGTTGGGGAATCGTCGTTGTTGATTAGCTCCCATTCGGTGACTTGAAATTCTTCTTCTTCGCTTTTTTCATCCATTGATGAAACGTGAAATAAGCGAAGCGAACAAGTAGTAGAAGCTAATAACAAAGGTTAAGTATATCTTGTTCTAACTTCTAAGTGTCACTCAAGAATAAAGAGATGCCCTTAAAATAGGGACACTTGCTATCCGTTTGATGTTGCTTGGAAATACTAATCCCTTTCTTATATACACACTTCATTGCCTAAAAGTGTACATATTTTGACGCTTGTAATCCTATGTATTAACCGGTTACAACACTGAATTACTTAAAATTTCTTAACATTTTTGTTTCTCCATATTGAGGTATTGATTTTCACTTCTATAATATCTCAATCTCAATTTTTCTTTACTAACAATTTTACTCAAGTAGTGAAACTTTATCTCTATATGATTGCTCTTCTCATGTGTAATTGGGTTCTTACCAAGATTTATAGCGGAAATGTTATCAACAAAGAGCATAGTAACCCCATCCTCTTTGCTACCCAACTCTTTCAATAAATTCATCAACTATATGCCTTGACACGCACACAACGAATCAACAATATACTTGGTCTCACAAGATAAACGTGCAACTACCAGTTCATTCTTTGAACACAATGAGATTTGTGTTCCACCGGACATAAAGTGTGAAACCTTGTTTTGTATGTAATAGATCTTTGTTTTGAGGATGACAACAACTGTGAAGAACATCACATATATTTAACATGACAAAGTTGAGAATTATGAAGAACATATACTCAAACACTCAATATAATAAAGATACAACATGATGACAGTGGTAAAAGATCAAAAAAGAGATAACATTCAACATAGTAAAGATGCAATCATAAAGAAAATCAACCAATGTACTTAAAGTAATTAAAAGATGAAATTCATGTGTTTGATAAGGATTGACAAAAATTTCAGACATAGATAAAGCCTCAAACATCAACAAAGCTTTAGAGAAAGGAAAATAAAAAGATTACAACAAAAGCCTCAAAAGAAATCTCAAAGCAAGTGTCAACACTATAATAAAATATCAGACAAGGCTTAGTGGAGTTAATCTCCCAATTTAGTAAGTGTGTGAAACTTTAGTAAAAGCAAAAGTTCTTTTTTTTTTATTTATAAAAGTAGATGGCTATAAGCGCGCACATACACATACACACACTTAAAACCTTTTTATAAAATGTTCTTAAAAAGAAAAAGCTTTGAGAAGTATATAGAAGTTGCAAAGAAAAGGATAAGAGCATTAAGATATCCAGTAAATATTTTTTGATTATTTCAACCCTATAAATATAGTTCTCATTGCTCGGTTTAAAGCATCCATAACAAACATTTGAGTTTGAGTTTGAGTGCACAAAACAAAGATTAGTGGTAGAAGTATCTTAAATACTAAACTTTCATTGTTTGATGGAAAAAATTAGAATCGACGGATGATTCAAATGCGTGTGTTGTTCGGTGCTCAAGATGTGCTTGATCTTGTCACTAAAGGTTATTTTCTGGTTGCAGTAGATGCGATGGAGGAATAGAGAACTGTGTAGAGATATACAAGAAAGAAGGACCAAAAGACATTGTTTTACATCCATCAATGTGTGAATGCGAATGTGCTTGAGAAAATAGTTTATTCGACGACGTCAAAGGTTGATTGGGATATACAGACATAATGCTACGAAGGGGATGCATTAGTGAAGAAGGTGAATTTTCAATCCCCACGTAAGTAGTATAAGAATCCCTATATGAAGAACAATGAGAAGGTGTCAAATTATATTTCTATAATGATTTTGATCACAAATAAGATGAAATCGCGTGGATAAATCCTTTCTGAACAAGTAATTATTGAGAAGATTTTGAGGTCTCTTACTCCTCAATTTGATTACATTGTTGAAACAATGGAACATTATAAAAATTTGGACACCATGAGAATTGAAGGGCTGCAAATTAGTCTAGAAACACAAGAGTTGCGTATGACTGAGAGAACTTCTGAAAAAGAAGTTGAGCAGACTATGAAGTTTCTTTCATCAAGAAGGACCGAAAACATTCTTGGTCAGAATCTAAGAAGAGACACGATGGTAGTTTCCAGAAGTCAGAAGCCTCAAACTCCGATGATTATAAATATCAAGATGGAAAAAATTGGAATCGACGGATGATTCAAATGCGTGTGTTGTTCGGTGCTCAAGATGTGCTAGATCTTGTCACTAAAGGTTATTTTCTGGTTGCAGTAGATGTGATGAAGGAATAGAGAACTGTGTAGAGAGATACAAGAAAGAAGGACCAAAAGACACTGTTCTACATCCATCAATGTGTGACTGCGAATGTGCTTGAGAAAATAGTTGATTCGACGATGACAAAGGTTGATTGGGATATACTGACATAATGCTACGAAGGGATGCATTAGTGAAGAACGTGAATTTTCAATCCCCACGTAAGTAGTATAAGAATCCTTATATGAAGAACAATGAGAAGGTGTCAAATTATATTTCCATAATGATTTTGATCACAAATAAGATGAAACCGTGTGGATATACCCTTTTTGAACAAGTAATCATTGAGAAGATTTTGAGGTCTCTTACTCCTCAATTTGATTACATTGTTGAAACAATTGAACATTATAAAAATTTGGACACCATGAGAATTGAAGGACTGCAAATTAATCTAGAAACACAAGAGTTGCCTATGACTGAGAGAACTTTTGAAAGAGAAGTTGAGCAGACTATGAAGTTTCTTTCATCATGAAGGATCAAAAACATTCTTGGTCAGAATCTAAGAGACGCGGTGGTAGTTTCCAGAAGTCAGAAGTCTCATACTCCAATGATTATAAATATCAAAAGAGAAATGACAAGTTTGCAAAAAAGATTTAATTTTACTGCTGTAAACAATTTGACCATTTTATTAAAGATTATTGATTAACCAAAAGAAAGAAATTAGAAGAAACAAATGTAAAGAGATGAGATTCTAATGATAAATTAATTTTAATTTTCCTTAATATAAAAAAAGTTCAATTTTTGAGTTTACTGAAGAATTAATGTATTTGAATTATATGTAATTTTTTTTTTTTTTTTGCCACTAGTTGTTTTGTATATATTGAGGCATAATAGAATTGAAATTGAAATGCATATTTTTTTCCTTGCTAAAGTCACAAATAAGAACCCCTACCCTACAACCCTAATCCACCAAGCTGTCCAAACTCTCCGTGTCTCTCGCGGCTCCTCCTCCTCGATCCGCCCTCACTCCTCACTCTATTTGAATCAACAAATACTCTCTGTAACTTATTTTCTTCTCTAAACTTGAAATTAGTATTCAATTTTTATCACTTTTATATTCAATTTTGATTATGCTTTATACATTTTCTTAGAAATTAATCCGACTAGTGTTGCTGTCATGAATTATCATTTTTTACTCATTTTTTTTTACATTCCTTTGCAGTTCTGTGCATATTTACTTTTCATTATAGAAATACAAGTCCAATCAGAGACACAGACACCAAACACGACACTGACACTCTGATAGAGAGTCTAAATTCGTGGTTTGCTGATATCACACTTTGTTATACCGCATGTAATCTCGATTAGTGGATGGAAATGGCAGGATGGAAGATTCCGGGGATGCTGGTTTGGCTATGTCTGAAGATCAGATACATCGCGAAACATATGAAGGTTTGCAACTGGAGATTATTATGATACATCTAGATACATAATGTTTCAAGTTTAGTAAACCTGAGATCTTGCAGTTAACTTAAAATATTAGAACTGACACCTCTGGAAAAAAGGCGCGTCCATGTCCATGTCAATGGAACCGACACTGACACTTGTGATCATGTTAAAGTTATTCATTTTTTCAAATAGTTATCGGTGTCGCTGTGTTAGTGTCAGTTTCGTATTCGGGGTGTTCGTGCTTCATAGCCTCTAACTTAGTTCTAACATTTTAGCTAACGAGCGTAGGAAGATAATGAACCTAAGACAGTGCAATAATGAACCTAATTTCGTAGATGTTTCTGGGCCAATGTTAGATTTCACACTTTTATTAGAAAATATCTATCCGCAGAGTCTCAACTTGTCTTTTGTATTGATCTTATTGTGTAATGCATTGCTTTCGAAATAAAAGATTTGACCACAAAAGTATCAAACTTCTAATTAGTCATTTTCTATAACCAACTCGCTAACACACCCTTAGAAACCATTTGTCAGTCTCAAAGAAACTTCACCGGTAATGGATCTGCATAGGGAGAAATATCATTTAAAGCTTTCTAATCACTAAAGATTTCTTGATTTCTTTGCTTCACTGCATATCTTTGAATCAACTCAAATATCATCTCATGCACAAGTTATTTTCACACACAACTTTTTGATGGGTTAATAAATCATTTTGCGACAGTGGAACCAAATGATGGGTGTAGATTGCTAGAAAATTATTCAGGGAGAGAATTGGGCATCTCTTGTCATGACCTTTCTATACAGGAACCATATGAAGGCATGGAATTCATTTCCGAAGATGCTGCTAAAATATTTTACGATGAATATGCCCGACATGTAGGATTTGTTATGCGCGTGATGTCTTGTCGACGCTCAGAAAGAGATGGCAGGATTCTTGCCCGCAGGCTTGGATGTAATAAGGAGG
Organism: Vicia sativa; assembly: GCA_021764765.1. Lineage (NCBI taxonomy): Eukaryota > Viridiplantae > Streptophyta > Magnoliopsida > Fabales > Fabaceae > Vicia > Vicia sativa. The sequence continues at coordinate 270,380,473 of CM038796.1, read as the reverse complement.
GTCATTGTGTTAGCATACGCGGGAAACTTGGGCCAGTTCGCAAACCCAGGGCCAGCACAAGAGAAGGCTGTAAGGCAATGATTCATATCAAGTATGATAAGTCCGGAAAATGGGTTATAACTAAGTTTGTGAAAGATCATAATCATCCATTAGTAGTCTCTCCACGCGAAGCGCGCCAAACAATGGTAGGTTCATAATTCTTTTAACTGTATATTCCATCTTTTTTTTGTTGTTGGTAACATTTCTTTGATTGCGTTCTGCTTTGTTTCTGTTTTAGGACGAGAAGGATAAGAAAATTCAGGAACTAACAACAGAGCTTCGGATGAAAAAACGGTTGTGTGTAACATATCAAGAACAATTAACTTCTTTTATGAAAATTGTCGAAGAACATAGTGACAAGCTGTCGACAAGAATTCATCGGATACTTGATAATCTTAAAGAATATGAATCCAGAGAAGAGCTTTTGCATCAGACATAGCCCTGCATTATGTGTGTGTTCTTAAGCCACTATTTATTTAATAGTGTGTGATAATATGACTATGCTTTTCAAATGAGATTTTTTGTTCTAAACTGTATGCATGCATCATAGCATTGGTTAACGAATGCTGCAATGACACCTCTGAAAAAACGTGTCCGTGTTTATATTGTACTCATGTTTTATACATTTCCTAAAAAGAACTCAATGATTTGAATATATTTGTAAAAAGATTATTATACTACCTTTATTAAAATATAAGATTTTTAAAAATTGTTATAATTTTTTAATTTTTTAATTCATTAATATTTTAGTTTGATTCATTCACATATTACTTACCTTTTTACATTTGCAAAAATTGTTAAATACATGTTTTAAAAAAAGTGCATGTTTTAACTAAAATAAATGCAATTTTGGTTAACTCTTTGCATTTTAAGAATAAATTTAGAAAAATATGAAATCATAAGAATAAATTTAGAAAAATATGAAATCATAGATAATAAAACAATATTAAAATAATAATAAAAATACCACGTGAAACAAAGCTTGCAAGAATAACTTTATTATTAATATTGAATATCTATCTATTTCAACATTTTAATTTATTTAATATTTAATTAACAATTAAATAAAACATTAAGTAATAAATATTTATTAAATATATTCATAAATATTATTATTGAAAATATATTATAATAATATATATATATATATATATATATATATATATATATATATATATATATATATATATATATATATATATATATATATATATATATATATATATATATATATATATATATATATATATATATATATATATATATATATATATATATATATATATATATATATTTATTCAATAAAATATATTTGAAACTATTTATTTATATTAATACTATTATTATGAGAAATATATTAACACGTAATAGTACTTTATTAAAGTAGTGAATAAGAACGAACGCAAAAGGCGTGGATTATAAAAGGGTTTTCGAAACACCAAACTTCTCCTAATTATAGGAAATTGAAATATTCTGACCAATTAAAGAAGGACATCACTAAATCAACTACTAGATTGTCCCTTATGTACACGTGAACTCGAGTGAACTACAAATTCACTATATCCTAGCTAGTCACGTCACTGCACATGTCAGAAAAGGGATAAAATTGTTTCAATGGTAGGATCGCATTTAATGCACTTGTTAGCCACTACCTTTTCAACTGATTTTAGGTGTTTCAGTTCTTGTTATGTTTCGATCAAAGGTCCAATTGCACAAGGCTCGTTCATCTAACCTACTCTATTGAGTCCAAAGTATAAATACATTCACAAAGGATTTTTCAGGTACAAAATCTCTAATCTCCACTTTCATTACAATCATCTTGAACCCTAAACTAACTTTGTCGTTTGAATATTAACCATGCAGGTACCCCTCCCATTTAACTCATCATATTAGAGAATAGCAACGCCAACTCAAGATCAACATCAGTTAACGACGTCGATTCAAGATCAACGTCTCTGGTTCAAGAAGCATCATGATTATAACCTCCAATCTACGTTGTCGCATCACAAATCACTTAGGAAGCTTCACTCCTCCGTATTTTTTCGTAATCTTCTCCATTTCTAATTCTACAATGGGATAGTTCAATTTCACATAAGGATATCCATAGGACCGACCAACATCACTTAAGGCTTCCCCGACTCCTTGACCAACAAATTCTAGTGGGAAATTATAATAGATAGGCTAAAGGCCTGGATTACCAAGGAGATCAACTTCGTCGTTTAGGCTCATCAGCTCTCCAACTACATCCATTTTTTATCCGCAAATAAAATATATCCAAATTGTGACATGGACTTTCCAAATTCTCTAGAAAGTGTGGTAAATGAATTGTATCAGAAATCAAAGTTTATTGAATTACAAAAATCATCTTCTCTTTAAGATGCGTGGGTGAGATTCAGATTGTGTTCCTTTGTGACGGGAAAGACACGTGACATTGAGTGATTATTGTCCATAAAATTAGTTGAAAACACAAGATTTAGACGTGTCATACCTATACATTTTAAAGAAAAATTCGTACTAGGATAAATCATTCACAACCATAAGTAACAAAAAAAACCATTGCTTCCTCCTTTTGTGTCGTCGACCTACGGCCCTTGTGCCGCTTTCAACTGTCATCGTTCACTAGCACCGCCATGAGTGTATTCATGCTCACCACACCAACGTTCATTAGAGTTTTAAAGAGTGGGCATTGTGGGGATATGAGCGAGCCTCATAGAGAGAAGAACTGCAATGAGTAAATCAAAGATGTGTGTTTTAGGTGATAATGAATCTGTGATACTAGCCAACTTATTTTCCTCATTGATGCATGCAATTAAAGAGTAACTTTGATGCATGCAAATACTAAAAATAGTAATGTATGAAGTGAATATTGTGCTGTGATATGCTGTATAAATATCAACCAATCAGATGTATGAAAAGATATTTCCATGCTACTACTATTTAATGATGTTAAAATGAAATCAAAAACTTTATAAATTACACAAACTACTTAAACTATATGCTAACATGGGTAATACGATATTACACGATAACTTGGATTATTAGGATCGCATTTCCTTAAAAACCAGAGTGCGACAAGGAAAAAAACTTTATGATCACGCACCATCAGTGTTGTACCTAGATTGTTGTATTAACTCTTCATCTGCATTTCTTAGAAATTGATCCCAGCCACTTCCTGAACTTGTATCCAAGTAATCATATGGAACGGCAGTTTTAAGACCGGGCCTAACACCGCAGCGATCTTCGACGATTCTAAACTCAACATCATCTCCTTCTTCACTATGAATATGCTCTAATTCATCCCATGTAAACAACAATGACAATGTAAATCCACCCCAAGTGTTAAAATCCACAATCTTAACTCTCTCGTCATTTGTAACGTAAGCATCAAATGTGTAGTTTTCTGACTCAAATTTAGTTCTTACATAATTGTTAAAGAATCCTTGAATCTGTAGTAAGAGATCATTCTTCGTTTCGAGAAGAACCGGATAAAAAGTAGTAACCTCTCGCTGAGAGATTCCGACTAATTTCTGATTCCGTACAAAACATCGAAATTCCATTTCTGGCTTAAGGGACGGATACCATTTCCGTAGAGCAAGGAAGAAATTATGTGGTCTTGACGAAAGTTTATCGGGGCAAGAATCATAAGCATGACACAAATCATGGACTAATGAGTCAGATGCTCGAAACAGAAGTGCAATCTCACTAAAAGTGGTGCAGCAAAGAGTGCCAGAAGTACTTATCCAAGCCGAATCTTTTGGAGCACTCCAATTCAACTTGGGAAAAACTGCACCCCCGAGTGACTCGATGGATTCCTTAACTTTCAACTCGAGTTCTGGAAAAGAAACGGGTGGAGAACATTCTTTCGATTCGTCATCAGATTCCTCAGACACCTGGAAATCTTCTTCATCAATAGGATTATGAATCCTATTCGGCAATGCATCTTCGTCCAAGACAGAAACAGGCAATAGGAAGGGTCCTGAGTCGTCGAGAAGGTATTGAATGAAAGATTCAGGAAGTTGATGAATCACGGTCTTGATGGATACGGATTTGAAAATCGGGTACCATTCCTGAATCTGGCAATGGTTAACCTCTTCCTCTTTCATATTCTGCATTCTCTTAAATCAAACCTGGTTGAGCAAACTATCTTCAACTATCTGCTATGCAATGTCATTGGTACATGATAAGTGATTAAGCCTTGAAATGTAATCAATTATTAGCAATGAAGCAGACACCCCAAATACGACCCAAACACTGACACGGCGATACCGATAATAATTTTAAAAAATTAATAAATTGAACGTAAACACATGTGTCAGTGTAGTTGTCCGACATCGACACGGACACGAACACGTCTTATTTTAGAGGTGTCAGTGCTACATAGTTAGCAATCAATATAGCAGATTCAACTAAACTAGACATATAAAAAGATAAGTATCTATTTCAAAATTGCCATAAAATGTAGTCATCAGTAAATGATTAGTGATTAATTGTTGACAAATGTAGTCAATCATTAGCTCGAAGTATCAACTTCTAAATTTCTATGAAATCAAAAGTAGAAAATTTGCTCAAAGCAGGTTCAATAACTTATGACAATATCAAGTTTAACTATGTAAGAAGATATTAACTATGAAGCGCAGATACCAGAAACACGACCCGACACTGTCACGTCGACACCAATAATACTTCAACATTAGCAACATTGAAACAACTTCAAAAAGCATATAATAATCATCAGCAAAGTAGCAAAATCAAAACTTAAAGAACTTTTTACCTCAAAATCAGAGGTGAAAATTGCACTATTTGATTTTGGTAATATAGGGTTAGTGTTCTTACTTTTTGTTATACTAATTTATAACCCAGTTTTCAAAATCCGGTTCGGTTTATGAACCCGGTCTGGTTTTCTAGAAAATAAACCGTTTCAATTTATTGCAAAATTAGTTTTATTTTGTTGAAAGGGTAGAAACTGAAAAATTGAGAATGAGTGCAAGTAATTTGGTAGCAGAAAAAGTGTGGAATGAAATTGAATCTACACACACAGGTATAACATTAATGTGTATTTATATAGTTTCATTTTTCAATGATTTCAATCCAAATTTTCAAACCCTAATTTTGGTTTCATGTTATAGTGAATGATGATCAACTTTATATGTAAGTATATTGCTTCCATTTTACATTTTCTTTCAATTTATATATCATAGATTGTTATTGTCATTGTGTTTGAAATTTGTATATTTTTGTAAAAATTCAGTTTACATTTTTTGTTTGGGAAGAACTTTGAGGGAGCTTCTAGAATAGTGGATCAAAGAGGTGTTAAGAGGATTTCTGGTGAACCAAGTGGAAGGTTTATCTTTCAGGTTTCACATTTGCATCTACCTTTTTTTCTTACTTACATTCAATAAATTTTTGTTCTATGAAACACGGGACACCAAAAACACGACACTGACACGTCGATACTGTTAATAATTTGAAAAAGAAATGAATAGATTAAACGTAATCACAAGTGTTAGTGTCAGTGTCAGTTTCGGTTTTGGTTTCGAACACACTTTTTTAGAAGTGTCGGTGCTACAAAGTTCTTGTTTCATTTCAATTGAATAGTGCAAAACTAGGTCAATTATCGTATATATGATTTTTACTTGTACACACATTTTTGAAACACTTGAATGATGAAGCGAGCCGGCATTTCAGATTGAAGGCATGTCTGCAGTCGGTGTTTGACTTATGCTTGTGTCGAATACCGACATATCATATATGTGGTTGAATTCATTGTGCGTAAAGTGCAAAATTTGAAGTTACAATTCAATTCTAGAAGCAAAAGCTTCAAATAGTAACTTCATGTTAGAATATGTTCTAGAGGGAAAATCTTTTTTCCTTGTGAACATCAAAATATGTCAAAATCAAATTTGACTTTTCCAACTTTCATTTTCTTAAATTTTTATTGGTGTTTGTCTGTCAGTGTCATGTTCGTACCTGTGCTTCTTTAGTTGCACCTAATAGCTGGCTTAGAGATATTATTATGTTTCTGGTTTTTAAAATCTGACTATTATTCTTAATGTTGTTGATTTTGATTTAAAATAATATATGCATTATTCTTCATTTTATAGGTTACAGGAGAATCGCGGAAAAAAGACGAGTATCTATGTTTTGCTGAAAACTTTTGTGCATGTTATTCCTTCTTCTATGATGTTGTCAACAGAGGGGAACAACTATGTGTAAGGCCATACACTTCCTTCTTGTCTTTTATTTTCTCATATTGAAACTTCGTTGTAAACATTCTTATCGTTCCACTTCTGAAGCATACAGTCAATGTTTATTGAGGGACTTGCATGTGTTTTTCAGTGTAAACATCAATTAGCTGCGAGACTTGCTGCATCGTTGGGATCGTACGTCGAAGTTAAGGTATCTGATGAAGAGCTAGCTTTGTTGCTTTCCAAAATATAGCCCTCGAATTTTTATTGATATTTTCTTGTTAAGAAAACAAAGATCTTGCTTTGTGGAAACTAGATTAGACAACGAACAATTCATTACTGGTAAAAAAAGTGTGTTTGGATTGGTGGATTGGCTCTTGAAAAAGAATAGCAGACGCACAAAAGTTATTTATTAGATCGAATGTGGAAACTACTAGTATAATGACTTCTCGATAGTCCATGATTTGTTGTTATGCTTATGCATTTAGAGAAAAAATTGCAAGGATGGATACCGTCTCATTTTACTAAGTATGACATGCTTTGCGTGCATAGAAAACCATGTAGTGTAAAACATTGTAAACATGTTGGATTACATTTAAGATTACTAGAAGTTAAATTCTTTGTATCAAAGACTGAAAATTAACACTGATCACTTCATAGTCCACCATCTGATTTTTGAGTTGGTCGACATCCCTTTGTTGGGTATATAGACGAGTGACAATATCTATACTTCGATAGTCAGGTTTCGTTTTAACCTTGCTATTGAAGTCAAATCTAACATTACTTGTTTCCAGAAAAGTATGCTAAAGGTCCAACAATAGCACCGTTGATGTAAGTTGCTGGTTCAGAATGACTGTAATCACCGCGATCATCCGGAAATCCGTCGTTCTGGTTAGGACCTCCAACTATGGCTCCAACCAATATGTTAGGGTTAGGGCTCATTGAATGGAAAAACGGATTGAAACCTCCATCACAGCCTATGGTTTGTGGATGAACTGAAAGTGAAGGCAATGAAGAACCTCTATGATGAATCCTCTTAGGAAAGTATGGACCATACCCTACCATATAGGACATTCTTAGAGGATTTTCACCTAATATATAGTCTACCTGAAATTCAAAATTCACTAACAAAATTTATTGACAAATTGGAGAAGAGAATATTGAAGTCACTATATGGTTGAATGAATAAGACTTGCCTGTCTTTTCGCTATGGATCTTAAGGTATTCGGAGTGACAAAGACGTTGCCACAGTTAAACGTGTGCTTTGTAGCTGACATATACTTGGAATAGGTAGTAAGCAAGAATGTTATAGCTGTCACATATTGAAGATTACTCTCAGGTAACTTGAACATGAGTCCTCCTGCACATTCATGAATATTAGTAATCATGACGGTGGTTATCAAAATCGATAATCAAATCGTGACTCAGAAGAACGATTGTCTGAACCTTGTGTATATTGTGTAGTTGAAGAGGGTGAGTTAGGCAAGATCTTGCACATGAAATTATCGACTTCTTGTCTATATTGATCAAAGTTCTTATCACCGTTCAACAATGCTCTCTGCAGTAAAAATTAACACGAACCATAGAAACCTAATGAGTTAGACAAAGTTTAGACCTATGAAGCACGGAACTGGACACGACACTGACACTGACCCGTCGATGCCGGTAATAGTTTGAAAAAAATAAATAAATTGAACAATCGCAAGTGCCAGTGTCGTGTCGGTGTCCGACACTGACACATACATGTTTGTTTTAGAGGTGACGGTGCAATAGAGCTTTAGACTAACAAATTGTTTTTTCAATAAAGTCGCATCATATGAGAAACTTACCTTTGAAAGAAGAACATGTGCACCAGCATATTTGTTATCCCAACTGAAGATATCAGGTTGATCATCAGCTCCCAAAGATTTCACCAATTTGTAATAGTAAACTGCATTTGTTGCTCTAAAAAGCCATGCAGCTCCCCACAACAGTTCATCCTGAAAAAAAATAAAGCTTATTAGAATAACACCTTTTTTATTTTATTTGTAGACGAAGAGGTCATAATCACTAGAAACTCACACACGCAGTACACAAAACGGATGGTATGGAGGAATTATGTCTCTAGCGTACGAAAGTTAAGACTAACTAGAAAATAAGTTTACCTTGAATCCAGAATATGAGCAATAAAACGGACAAGCAGCAGAACCGAGCGAATTACTGTATGAGCCTTGATACTGCAAAGCAAACTGATAAACCTTCTGCGAAGTTCTCAGCAAAAGCTTAGAATAAGATGGATCAACTTTTCTAAAAACAATAGACGCCGCAGCAAGTGCAGCGGCAGTTTCAGCCGCGACATCAGAACCAGGATTCTTCGAAGATACATAATAAACAGTTCTAGCAGTATCCATATCTTCTGGTCTTTCCCAACATTTGTGATCAACGTTTGGATCTCCGACACCGACGTAAAGTCTTCCAGGTGTTGATGTTGCACATTTGAGAAAATAGTCGGTGGCGTAGCGAATCGCGGCTCTCGCTTCTTTCATTTGAGGTCCCATTCTTTTACCATATTCAATTGTGCTCCATGATAGCATTGTTGTTGTGAATGCCATTGGAAAATTGAATTTCACATTGTCTCCTGCATCATAGTAGCCTCCACTTAAATCCACCTGTAAACAAAACGAATTTCTTAGCACTTTAATGTAAATAAAAATAAAAAAATAGAATCAGAACTGATTTATTTTAGCTTATATTGAACTGACTTATTTGAAAAAGACCATACTCCAACTTTACTATTTCACTTTTGTCTTTATTTGATACTGTAAAATTGGAATCTTTCAGCAATGTTCAGAACAGAATCATTTCAAAGCACAGTTGATTTTGAAGCATTAAAAAGTGATTATAAAAACATCTCAACAACCAACAGAAAATGACTCAAGAAACAAAGCATCATATAGAAGAGTACAAAAACCACAAGTCAACAAAAAGTAACAGATTCAGGAAGGTACATACTTTTTATGGTTAGTTGAACATTGAAAATTTTCAAACTTAATATGTTGGCTCCAAAAGAAACATACTTTTGCAATATTTAATAATAAATAAAATATAGTAATTATATTTGAAGGACTAAACAAACAAAAATAAAAATTGGATGAACATTAAATAACTAAGAAAAAAATAATTTAAAAAATCACTATTTCTTAATCAGTTAGTTAGTGTACAAAAGCTTAATATATAGAGATAAAAACAAGAATAAAAAACAAAAAAAGATGAAAATAATAAAAAGGAAAATGAAGTAGACATACATTGTCTTGACGACCATCAGAAAGACCAGAATTGGATCTCCATTTGATTTGTTGGTCAGGAGGAAGTTTTCCTGACCTCTGACCTTGAAAAAACAGTAGAGATTTAGCCAAAGCTTCTCTGTAATTTGGTTTGCATTCAACATTTTCAACAACCAACAAACATGTTATGATGATAAGTAACAAGAAAAGGAGTGATGTTTTTTTCATCATGCTCAATGGTTTTGTGTGTGACCCTTTTGCAGAATCAACACTAAAGTGCTTTTCTTGCTTTGGAATTTGCTTTATGACTTACTTCTTGGTTGAAGCAAAATGAGTTATATGCTACCCTTTTTATAATGTAAGTAATGGAAAAAAATAATATAAATCACTTGGCGTAAATCAAGGCTTCTCAAGGAGTTTTTTTAAATAAAACATGTATGTACTTATTTCACTTCATAATAAATATTATATTAGAAATGTATATTAATAAAAGATAGCTGGTTAATTAAGACAAATGAGTATAATCTATTAATTTAAAATTTAATTCTTGTCGACGTAATTTATTTTTATTTATTTATTAATATTATAATTAGTTGATATTTATAAATTTAATACTTTAAAATAATTGAAAATAAAAATAAAAGATATATCTATTTTATTAAATTATTCATATTATTAACTATTGATGTTGTGTTTGACAAAATGTTGAGAGCAATTAATAATCAATGCGAGAATAAAACAAATGTATATGTGATCAGAATGTTGTAGTGAATGTATCATAAGACTCGATTGAATGAAGATATTAAAGAGAGTGTCGGATAACACATATATTAAAAATGAAAAAATGTTAGAGAGTCTCGGGAAGCACCTACAGTAGATGAGATAGTGAAAATAGATTTAAGTGTTTGAACAAGTAGAAAGAATATAAGGTAAATTGTGTAGTGAAAGAGTAGTCTAAATGAATAGAAAACAAATAATAGGAAGACCAAAAAACAATAAGAGAAATTACTTAAAAAAATCTCAAAAATAATGATTTAAATTAAAATATGATTGAATAATATGGTAAACATTAGTCTCATTAAGACAACTCAATTGTTAGTTATGTAAGAACATCAAATACAAGAGCGCGAGTTTAAATCCACAATATCTCACTCATTTATTTTTAATTAGGTGAATTTCAATTGCTAAACTATTCAACGACAAAAATAAGACAAAAATCAATTCAGTCGAACTCACCTCACCTCTTGTAACAAGACTAGATTAAAAATTGATATTAGTAAATAATACAATTAAAATAATTTATGCTCTAATTGTAAATCCAAACCTACATCTACAAACGTGCGTTTAGGATGATGCTACTAGTGGTTGCTTCACAATTTTCACGTTTGAAATGAAATTGTTAAATTATTTTTTACTTTTACAAGTATTTGCATCTATGTTTATTACAAGAAAAAGTTTATTTTTTAAAAATATTAATTATTATCTCCAACCTTATTTATAAAAGGACATTTATTTTTTAGATTAATTAAATAATATTAATATATCTAATTAATATAATAAATTAAATGCATTATTTATTTGATAAATTAAAAAAATAATTTTATATATAAATAAAATAAGAATAAGAGGGAGTATTCTAAAGACACACATGACACAACTACTATGTGTTTTAGTCTATGTCTATTCTACCCTAATTAAACATTCAATAGTGACATTTTCTAGGATATTAAAGTAATGACGTTGCATGGGGATTTTAAAAAGGCAAGTAAATTGTGAATCTTATCAAAACATTTGCTACAAATCAAAATAAAGTTTGAAACTGTTTTCCAATACATCTTATTGTCACCAATTTTGTTCTTGGTTTGTTGTAGTTTGGTAAACAGTTATAGTTGTGATGACCAAACCTTGAGAATTGAATTATATATTTTATTATTTTTGTTAATTTAGTATTTTATTTTCTTATATTATTTTCTTCATCTTAGATTTTATTTAACATTGTAGCAAAAAAAAATTAATAACGGACTTGCATGGGAGTTATGAACCTATTTGACGAGAAAAATACACAATTCGCACGAAATTTGAAATTTGTTAAAAGTAAAATTATGGTTCAGTGATAAAAAATTCATTTTGTTTTTTTATAGAATTTTTAGAGAAGTTTATTAAATTTTATAGAAAAGGTGCTTCTTGCGATTTTTCTTCCCGAATAATCATCTATAAGTATAGGTAAATATTTACAAATAAATATACATGTATTCATGTGGATACTTTCAGGGTCGTCCCTGAAATTTTGAGTGTCCTCTCGAAATTATAAATTTTGTGTCTTTTTTTTTATTCGTAATTTATTTACTAAATTTATAAGTCATATGTATCATATAAATAGTTAAATTCATATGTGTATATATTTAAAAATAAATTTGGTGTCCCTAAAAATCTGAAGTCCTGTGCCACCGCTCATCCCGAACACCCTCTAAGATGCCCCTGGATACTTTTATGTGAAAATTCTAAGAAAATAAATATATATATTTCTCTCAGATTAGATAAGATTCACGTAAAATATTATTATAATTAAATTACTATTATTATTTCTAATTTAATGTTGAGACTTAATTTTGTCATTGCATTGGTCTAAGAATTTGTTTATAGGTAATGTGACCGTACATCAGAGAAAAATTGTTATCAATTTGTTTATAGGTAATGTGACTGTACATCAGAGAAAAATTGTTATCTGAAACATTGGTTTTGGATAAAGACATATATTCAATCAAATACTTCATCCTTGCAGGCTTTGTGATTGGACTTTTGTATATTTGGTTGTCTAACCCCGGATAGCCAATCAAGTCGGTCAACATAGGTAGTTAATGAAGGTGCAACTAAGTCGACCAACACAACTAACCCACAAAGATGCAGCTAAGTCGGCCAACACAACTAATCCACAAAAGTGCAACTAAATAGGCCAACACACCTAGTCCACGAAGGTGCAACCAAGTCGGGCAACATAACTAGCCTACTAAGATACAACCAAGTCAGTCAACACAACTAGCCCGTGAAGGTACAAGCAAGTCGGCCAACACTACTAATCCACGAAATAACTGACCTATAAACGTGTATGTATGGACATTTAAGAGGATGTTCGAACATGTCTTCTATGTGATAGTTGTCGCATCAATAGTCATTATTATGACTTTACGACATTGATTATCCTTTCACAAGGGAAATTATAAAAGAGAGACCTCAACGAAGAAAATAGATTTACTATCAGACAAAGAAACATAAAAACGCTCAAATCTATCATAAAAGGTCTTCATTGACTCTCACCAATGAGATTAAAAATACGACCTCTTCCGACTAACTTCGAAGAAGCTATCAAATATGTTCTTTATAGAAACATATCGATTTTCTAATCTCTTTGAAAAATTTAGATTAATCAATATCTAATAAAATGTATTAATATGTCTTCACATTTAAATCAATTTAAAGTTCCATTTTGGTAGTGAACTTTTGAAATAAACTAATTTTAACTTTTTATATTAATAAATACTCCTAGAGGACAAAATATACTATTATAGTATGTACACATTAAAGTAAAGTTGGAATACCACAAACCAAAAACAAAGTATTAATAAACAATCATATGATACGACATGTTCTAAATGATGAAAGTACATGAAAATGGGACCCTATAACATCAAAGTTTCTAAACACACATGACTTAATCCTCTCATTATGTTTCTCATTTGATTTACTTTATGCTCCTAAAATGTAAATCCCTAAAACTTGTTTGGGGGAGACATTTAACACAAACCCCTAAAATACAAATATTATTCCTAATTGTTTTTTAATCATTTTTTGTTTCAAACATTAGCATGAAAAGAAGAGGCGTAAATGGCGCCATTTGGAGGGTTATCAACCTTAAAATGTGGGCCTCGAATTACGCTAAGCAAACGGCGCCGATTAGTGTATTTGAAAGATAAAAGGAAGTTAAGTTGTAATTAGCATAATCACGTTTATGGTTTCTTTGTTGCTTTTTCTATGATTTTGCTTTCAAATGTTTGTGACTTTTTCTTTGTGTATCCCAAATTCTATATTCCGTTTTCTATCATTTGGAGAAGTAACACTTTCAAACTTTCTTTTTCGCGCCATTTAAAATTATCTAGTTTTTTTTTTTATTTTTTTTTTTATAATCTTTTTTAAGTTAATTCATGTTTTATGTTGAACAAGAAATATATGTGATGAAGGTACAAACTTTTTTAATGTGGTGAGAGCTTTTGATATGACCAAGTGATGAAAATTTTGCAAATTTAGTATTATAACATTCAATTCAGTGAAGTTTTAGGAATATGATTTGAGGGTAAGAATGAGATAGTATATGTTGTAATCAATGTGTGGTGATGTTTATATATGTCATTTGCTTGAAACTGTCTTAGTTTAATCTGACGTCCGACATGAGGAGCCTTTTGATCATATCCAATAACAAAGGATGTTTGGGGAATAGAGATAAAGTATCACGTGTTTTCGAAGGTTTCAAGCCTCTCTCATGTACATAGTTTATAACCATGGGAATAAGTCACAACCGCGATTCTCAGAGAAATAAGGTTTCTCATTCAAGGTGGAGTTGTTACCTCCATCAACACATATGACATGTACATGTACATAGTTTATAATCATGGGAAGAAGTAACAACCACGATTCTTTGAGAAACAAGGTTTCTCATTCAAGGTGGAGTGGTTACCGCTTATTAGGATTCCCCAAATTAAGACCTTTAGGCTTCCATAAGGGAATTTCCTAACCCACTCCATAGTGGAGTGGGACACCTTATGAAAATTCAAAAATATTTTTCAGAAAATCGGAAATGCATTTCTGATTCGCACCCCTATTTACACAAAACAGATCAAGTGTGATTTCACCATTTAAAATGTAAAAAATGATACCAAAAATGCACTTCTGGTATAGACCGAAAATGTCCGGTTTATATTTTAATAAGGTAGAAGTAAACACACATATATAGAAACTTTTTGCTTAAGTAGCTTTAGACAAAATCAGAAGTGCATTTCCGGAATAATTTGATTGTAAAATAGGATGAATCTCAAAAAACAAATAAATTATATGTCGTGGTACACACCGGAAATATATTTTTGACTTTTAGGAATATTTTTGAAATTTCATGTGATACCTAAAAAAAAGTATAGAGTGAATTAAGAAATTTCCCTCCATAATCTCCACTCTAAGATTGAAGGATATTCATATGTTTCCAAAAATAATTTATATGTTTTACTTAACAAGAAATAATATGAAAAAAATAATTACTATATTTTCACTTAAATTTAATTAATATACACAATTAGTATAAATATTTTTTATGCTGATAATTCAACCCTTAAATCATTACATATACTAAACTTTTTGTGCTTGTTTAAAGATTTCATGGAGATTATTTTATATTATTTTTCTCCTTAATATTTCAGTTATGTATAATTCTAATTATTTTTTATTTGACAAGGCTATAATGTGTAATAACTTGTTGCTTGCCAAATACATATACGGTTGCTTGTGTGGAATGTGGATGCATGCATGAATAGTGAAAAGAATTAATGATACCTTTGGAACTAACACAAATCCAGAGTTGAATATATGCAGGATCTTATCTCATCTATATTCAAGAGTCATGGATCTTGCATCTAGGCAAAAGGTTATGAGCAAAGGAAGCATAAAGAAAGGCTTTCTGGATTGCTTTCTTTGGTGTTCTACGTTAAGTGTGATGTTCTCTTTGTTGATCTTTAGCATAGTAACTTGCTCTTGAACTTTAGTGTTAGCTTAGAATATCTTATATTTTCTCACCATTGCAAAAAGAGTAATTTACACTATTTTTTATACAATCTACACATGTTATTAGAGCGTGTAAGTTCAACGAGTGAGAAATGTCTAACAAATTTACATCCATCTAAAAACGGGTGTAAATAGATGGTATTGTGCACTCTTTTTAAAGAGAAAAATGAGTGTAAATCAGGCGAAATTAAGACTCAAACGTATAAAATTAAAATTGTGGGAGGTGCTTGCTTGCATATTCTCAGCGAGTTAGTCCTTCATACATGTTGCCTCCTCATGTAGGATAATTTGGGACCTTTTAATATTTAATTACCCTCAACCACAAACATGTTAAGACCTTGTCTTCCACACTCTTTAGGCAAAGGATAATTAAATAGGAACAATCCTCGCACCCCACATTTATCTTTCTTTAAAATTTCAAAGTAGTCTTGCTATATTAAGGGGTCAACAGCTCTTTGCCCTAATTATTCTCTTTTTAAGGGTGTTTGCGGTGCGACTTTGGCGGTTTTGACGTAAAAGATCACCTGAACCGCAAGAGTAAAAAGTGTGTGGTTTGGTTTGATTTGATTGGCTTTGAGAAGTAAGACCAATTGGATTGGTTCAGTTGGTTTCACTATTTGCAACAAAAAAAAATTGAATACATAAATATATAGATGACAACATAATTTTGTATTTAATAATTTATGCATTATCAAATAACAATTAAATTCATCATATTTAAACAACTACTTTCTATTTAATATACAAAAATAAAATTAGAGAAAAGTGGAACAAAAACATAAAATAATAACATAAAATAATATAAAAAATATTACAATAAAATAGAAAAAAATAGAAGAGACGAAAAAGAAAGAGCAGAAAAGAGGAGACATTAGAGAAAATATATATATTTAAAACGTAATTGGAAGAGAGAACAGTAGAAATAAAATAATAAGATGAAAAGAAAGAACATAAAAGATTAAAGACTAGAGAAGAAGAGACGAGAGATATTTGAAAAAGAAGATTAAAAGAATGTGTGATACTGTTATGTAAGACTAAGGCATAAAATGATTGAGTATGAGTTGGATGTAGGTTAAGTTAAGTTTGAGTTGTATTACAAACCGAACTGAACCGTGCAGTTTTGTTAAAAATGACCCAAACACATATAACAAAATGTAATTTTTTGTGATTTTGATTTAATTTTGTTCGAATTTCGATTTGGTTTTGAACACTCCTAATCTTTTTTGTGTTGGTTTCTATTTTGTTCTTACCTTTTAAAGGGTGTATCTCAAAATGAATGAATTATAAGTGTATAGGATGCGAACGGGAAGTTAATTTTCAGTTTTCGAGGAACATTTTGGAGTTGCATAGGGTGTTTTTCACCCCTATGGAGTGGAATAAGAAATCCACCATACTTAATTAGTGGTAGAGAATCTTTGCCATTCATTGAGTGAAAGGGTGCCATGTCTATGTTGTTGTGGTACGAAGTGTTTACCAGAATTTCGCCCAAGGCAAGAAAGCCAGTGTTGTGGGTTGTCAGCGGTGAAGCAACAGAGGTACAACTCTATGCATATGTTGAGTTATCTACCAACATAAACATTCATGAAATTGAAACGACTTATGACAAGTGTTTATAAGTTGTTTTCAACTTATTTCTATAAGCTCCTCTTTAGTAGTTTAAGAAAACAGCTTATAGAAATAACTTACATATAAACATAAACACTTATACTATAAGCGCTTAATTTAACTGTTTATCTTAATTTGCAAGATTGACTGACATGTAGTGTAAATAAGCTCCCATTTTCTATCAAGTAAACTAGATTTGAGTGGCTCCTTAGTTGGATTAACTGTTAGGAAACTACGCAAAAATTTCATGTTTATAAACATGAAAAGAGGCAGAGATCAAAGATTTTGAAAACAACCCACCTGATCAACCCTTTGTTCAATAAAAAATTTAAGAAAATGTTCAATAATCCTTTTTTGATATCATATTGGGTAAGAAATGTGGGGATACATGCCGATCATTCTTACTTAATAACTACAAAAGTTGTTGTTTGCATTTGTCTACTTCATCTGAATGGTGTTAACCAATCTAAGTTATTAGAAAGAGTTGTGATGTTCAATGGTGCATTTGAAAGTGCGTTTTTGCCAAAGCATTTTACGAAAATTCTGAAACTAGGAATCGGTGAGAACGACGTTAGCCTGGAAGTTATTGCTAAGGCATTGCAAGCACTTGACAATCCTTTGATGATTGTCAAGATAAAGAATGGTTCTTTGGAAATTGTAGATGCTACTTCTAATAAAACTAATGCTGACTGCTTTTGGAAATGGCTGGAAAATGCATCGAATGCAACTCATGATTCGTTGCCTAATGCCGCAGAGATTCGCCTAAGCCATTTGTCTTTCTGTTTTCTGTTTGTATAATGCTTTAATAAATTTTTGAAGTTTTTACTGTCATTTTTTTCTCTGCAGAAATTTTTGTATCATTCGTTCCCGCTTTGTCTAAATCATTACATGACCCTGCTACCATAGCAAATGCAACTGACTTAGAGGAGCTATCAAATGTTATCCATGAAATGGAACAGCTTCAAATAGAATCAAAAACTATGTGATAGTTGTTAGTAAAGGTGACATTTATGACTATTTTATAATTGTGTTTTAGATATATATTTAGCATGTTTGCAATCCATGAAGCTAGCTTGAAGCCTTGAATTACTCATTTTACGCGTATTGCACTACCTTCGTATATTTATCATGTAAAGATTGAAAGAATGAAAGAAACCTCTAATAAAGAATCTGGTAAAATGCAAATATCCCGAATATTTTAAAACATTCGAATATTTCCCAAATACTTAGTCACATTTGAAAAACTCAACTATCCCTTCTTATGTGTGCCTTAGGTGGATGGTTCTTCAACCAATTTTATCCAATTCTTCACCATTGACTTTGTATGTTTTATTTAAAGTTATAGGTTTTTTTATCTTTTGTAATTTTTAAACATGTTATGATATTTTTGGCATACATCATTCATTATATGTTTTAATTGACAAATATTTCTCTCCTGGACCGAAAAGCTATCATGAACACAATCTATTGAGAGACATCGTTGTATTATTGTTGTTAATGTTCGTTATGATAAGTAAATGAGTAAAAAGGGAGGAGAGATAAATTGATTATAGGTTGCAACGGAAGAGGAAACTTATAAAACCATAATTCCTCACCAAGAGAGTGAAATGTCCATTTATGTTGAAATATGTGTCAAGTGGTATTAGTTGAAATGTAATAGTTTGTGAATAAAAGAACAAATTAGAACATGATAGTTGCCGCTTCGAAAGATAGAGATTCTAAAAACTTTTTTTTTTTTTTACTAAAAATAAACGATATTTTATTCATTCAAAATGATAGAGTACATCGTTGCAATATAAATTAAAAGCAAAAATGATGAATTTGCGAACAAACTCACAACATCCATGTTAATAGCATAAAACGGCAAATTGCATAAGCCTACAAATATTACAAATATGACTGTATTGAAATATTCATACCTTCAGATTTGTAGCGTTAATAGCATCAAAGTCATAGATTGAATTTGCACTAGATCGAAACTAGTCTTTCAACTTGAAACAAATGAACACAGCACAAAGACATGAAAACAAAATACACTGCGCAAAGACTAGAAATCAACACAAAGACGGGAAATCAAAACAAACAACGACACACTAAAATGACAAAATCACATATAAACAAACGGAATATGCGAAAATATGCACACAAAAAATCACTTATTTAACTAATAGAGAAACACAAATGATTTGGAGGGGTGATTTTGGACCAAAATTGATCCTAAATCACCCCTCTCTAGAAGATAAAGGAGAAGAAAAAAGTGACGACAACTATAAGGTTAGAAGAGGAGAAGAGAAGATTTTTCTATCAACTACTTCTTTTTTATTTGGAGATACTAATAACTTGACGAGTATTCAGAGATCCTAATAACTTGACGTGTACAACTCAAGTGCATAATGCAAGATCAACATACTAATCTATCATGAGAGATCTATTCACAGAAATCCAACATCTCTCCAAAAACGTGAATGTGTCAAATTTTTAATTGATGTGCCCAAAAGAACACCTTTGTGGTAATGCATATCTGGAAATGTTATTTATAAGTTCATGAACTTTGATTTTAAAATAAGGAAGAAAAAAAACATTTAAACATTTTTCAGAAATTACATTCCCATAGAAAAACTATGGTCCCAAAATTCCCAAGTTGCTTTTGTTCTCCTTCCTTCCCAAACACAATCTCACAGAACGAAAAATCATCTTCTTCCTTCCATCAAATCGATTCGACCATGGCAGAGAAGGGAAATGAAAAAGCTGGAGATGGAATGACTTGGTTGAACAAAGAGGAGCACCCAGAATATTGTTTCAGGCATGTAACAAGTTGTATAAATTAGGTTTTTTTGGTTATTGTGTTGAATAAAGTAGATGATTTGTTTGTGTCTTTGTTGAGAAATTAGGGTTGTTTGGTTATTGTGTGAATTATTTTGTTGTCTGTCTTTCGAGTTGTTTATTCAAAGTGTCAAAGTGGTTCACATGTGTGTATTGTGTCTTTTTGATCGATGGTTATTTTATTGTTGACAAAATGTCGTGGTTGTGATATGCACAAGCCAAGTGAGGACCAAAAGTTCAATATATGTATTAACCATAAGGGTATATTTGTAAATTCCCTATCGAAGTGTATGTGGAGGTCGAGTCTATGAGATGGAAGACACTGTTGATGCTGATTAGGTGAATTAGGATGACATTAAAAATATGGTCCTTAGTGTTATATATACAAAGTTCAAGTGTTTGTGGTACCCGCATCCAAAGTTATCATTTTAGCATGGACTTGAGCCTCTAAACACTGATGGTAACATGTTGGAGCTTGTTACATATGCTAAAGGGTAATGACAATTATATATATATATATATATATGTGTGTGTGTGTGTGTGTGTGTGTGTGTGTGTGTGTGTGTGTGTTGTGTGTGTAATGACAACTATACTCGGTGTTATCTAGTTTCAAGCTCACTGCGTGCTAGAGTCAGGTTGTAGTTGATTCCTCCTTGTGTACTAATGAGAGGAACATTTGAGAACTCCCCCCAACTATCAATAATACTAACACCATCATAAACGATGGAATACCAAGTAATATCTGCGATGGTAAGAGACATGAGCCTTTGAGACCACTTCAACCAACCCTTATTTTCTTTGAAGATAGGACATTGCGGCAAGTCCAAAATAAATCACTTGTACAGTAGAGGCAAACAATGTACAATAGTTACGTTACCCTTGGAAGTCCTGTGATGGATAGAGAAATAAGTGTCCCCAAGCAAGGTAGGAACAAGGTTCCCAATCAAGAAGATCCTAATGACATTATCACCAACGAAGTTTTCAATGTTAGGGAAGAGAACTAATCCATAAATGAGTAAAGCTAAAATAGCCTCAAATGTCATCATGTTACCCGCTTGAGAAAAATGAGAAGCTTTTCCGAAAAGAAACTCTAAATTCAAACCCTATATACCTCCTTTGACAATGAGATGGACATCTATATTAGATTTCCCTAAGTGGATAGTTGTTGCAATGACTTATGATTTGGGAATCGCCTCAAAATCACTAAAAGGAATCTCCTTAGAAACTGGAAAACCCACAATATATGCATACTTCTCCAAAGTAGGCAAAAGTTGATAATCAATAAAGGGGAAGCACTAATAGAGAAGATCATAAAATTGAATCAAAGTATTGAGAAGTCCATCCTCAACATTGGTATTTAGAATAGCCAACTGTCTTCCATAACAACCTTTAAACTTTGTAGGACCCACCACCAAAATACGATATTACAAAAGGTTTTTATAAAGTACTATAGATACATAGGGTGCTAATACTTTCCCTTTGTATAACCAACCCTTGTACCTTATATCTCTTCTTAGTTCTTTGTGCTTTGCTTTTAGTTTTTGCTTATTGCATTGTGTAACACCCCATATTTTTAATTATTATTAAATTGGAATGGTAATTATTTAATTAATTAAAAATTGATTTTTTTTGGGAATTATTGGAATATTAGAATTTTTAGAAAATAAATAAGTGGAGAGAATTTGAATTTATGGTGTAAAGAGTAGAAGGAGGGGTGTATGGAGTAAAAGCCTCTAATAATTTATTTTATTATTATTATTGTTATAGAATAATAATAAAAGGAATAAAAAGAGGAAAAAGAGAATTGGGAGTAAAAAACTCTACTTAATCCTAATTAATTTATTTCTATTATTTGGCAAATAAAAAGGAATAAATAAAGGAGGATAAAAAGAAAAAGAAGGTTATTTGGAAAAGTCATTATACGTGAAATTGGAGAAGAGAAGAGAAGAGAGGAAAAAGCCAAACACCGTAAATTCGAAGGATCATCGCGAGGTAAGGGGTGATTTCATTCAGTTAATATGCCTTATGGGTTTTGGGATACAATTGAATGATTGGGTATGTTAGAAAACTTGAATTAGATAATTCTAGGTTTGTAGGATTATCTAGGTTTATAGGATTATCTCTAATTGTGTCGGATTATAGGAATTGGAACCATTAATGGGATAAATAATTAATAGGAATGATAGAAACATGATTTATGATGTTGTGTTGATGTGTATTGGTTGCATTTTGGTGTTTCTAATGTTATAATTCGTATGAGAATGAGTAAGAATGAATTGGGACACAAGTTGCTGTCAAAAACGGAGATTTTTGGTAATGCAGGTCGTGGGAACCGGTTACTCCTAGGGAGGAACCGGGTTCCCAATTCAAATTTGCAAAAATTGGGACTTTTTCAACGTGGGAACCGGTTCCCAAGATGGAGGAACCGGTTCCCATACAAAATTCCAGGAGCGTGATATTTTTAAAATGTGGGAACCGGGTTCTCCCAGGGAGGAACCGGTGGTTACCACTGTGTTGAATTTCAAAATGTTTAAAACTTCAAAAATTCATATTTTTCAAACCGTAGCTCCGATTTGAGTGCCATTTTCGGCAATATTTCTTAAATTAAAAATACTATCTTATAAAATAAGAAAAATATTATTTTATGAAAACTATTTTAAAAATAGTCGAAATCTCGATTTTTGTAAATTTTAGTATTTTGAGAATGGTGTAGAATTGGTTGTGAATCGTTCCGACTTAGTGAATGAGGACTGTTACTTATGTGTTGTGCCTGCTATCCATTATGATTGAGATGTGATCATGTGATATATTGGTTAGATTGTTTTGACAAGTTGAATGAAGATTGACGCTTATGTGTTGTTTTCCTTGTTGTTTATTCATGATTGTATTGATATCATGTGTTGTTGTCGATGTTGTATATTCATGATGGTTGTTGATCTCAGTTGTTATTGTTGTACATACTGGTGATAGTCTCACCAATTAAAGGGTAAGCGTTTGGCATATTTATGCTTGTGATGATATCATGTTGTGGTTGATGATGGTTTATGATGTCTGATGTGGTCATAACTTGTGTTGAATGTTGCATGCTGGTGTTGTGCATGCATATGCATTCTGGTGAAGTTAATTCTCATTGTGTGGAATTTGACTTGTATTGCCAATAACCGTACCCGGGTGATGATGGGTGGTGAGGCTGGATTCGTGTCCGGGTGATTATGGACGATGATTACTGTATCCGGGTGATGATGGATTAGTGTGTGACTTGGTTCACGTTTGGTACCACATGCATAGAGTCTGCATTGCATATGGGATTGTAACATGCTAGGATGGTTTCCAGTGTTGCAATTTCCATTGATTGTTATATTTGCATAAATCATTGTGTGAAATGCAATTGTGAACTGAACGAGATTATGTTAATGATAGTGGACTAATATCTTGAATTGTTCTGTTGTATTTAAAGAATGTATAATGCATTTTATATTGGATAGAGATCTCACCCTTACTTTAATGATTTCAGATTAAAGTTTGCAGCTCAGGAGTCGGTGAGGATGGCTTATAGAGCTGTGTCGTGTTTTATCCGCGTGTGTCAGTGTCATGCTCTGATAGTTGTAACACTGGGGGAAACGCTTGTTTGATGAGTTTTATTTAATACTCTATTATTTTAAATTATGTTGGGAATACTTATGAATTGAAGTTATTCCGGTTTGAGGTGTTTTCTGCTGTGTAGAACATGAAGTTGATTTTTGAATAATCTATTTTATTTATTCCTTCAGTTGAGCATGATTACCGTTTGAGATCGAGAATTTTGTATTTTATTTTAATTGTGACATCCCTTTTCATGTTACTCGATAAAATCTAGTTTGATATCAATTTAATTAATGCATTCGCGGGTTATTTAGAAGGGGTGTTACACATTGCATGATAAATATTAGGGTTTTGATCTTTTCCCTTTTCTTGGAAATAATAAAGTTCGACGGTGACTTTTTTAATTTTAATGAGTCTAGTTAGTCAATAGCTTGATCTTCCGATTTTTCACCACGACAATTGGTGATGCCAAATTCCAGTGAAAAGAAGGAAGTTTTTCTCTCCAGATTGTCTCGATAGTGACTGTGTGGAAGGCTACAGAACATGGCAAAGTTTTTCTCGAATCTTTGGAAATTCATCGCTCAAGAAATCGGTAGGTCAAGGGGTTGATTGCTACACAAAAAGGCTTGAAAAAGATGGATGTTATTGGAAGATTAGAAACATTGATCGAGTAAAGATTATGCATAATAGTTTAGCATTACACTATATACAAGTCAAGATCCAAATCGAAGAGTTTATTTTTATTTCTTCAGCACTATTGTGGATTGGTGATTGTATGAGCTCTTGCTATATTTGTCAAGATATAAAGGAACTTGCAAGTTTTCAATGGGAAACCATTGAAGAGTGGACATAGACTCACACGAGAACGACGCGTCTTCAGCAATGAATATCGGCTTCAGGATCATTGTAAAGGAGTTTGGAAAGCATTGTTTTACCCAGCCCTCCCATGGCCACAAAGGACACCATCACTATCATCCTCTGACAATAAAATATCTTCAAGTTTCTTTCTTTCATCATCTATATCACAAATAGAAGACTCATCACCCACAAAGGAATAAAGAGGAGCTAAAAGATGTAAGGCTTAGGTTCAATTACAAGCCATTGATGAAACTTTAATTCATCTTACATTAGAACTGTAAGATAAGCAGTTAGAAACATTAACCAAAGATGTGAAACAAAGAAGTTTTCCAAGGTGGCTACATATTTATTTGAAATATAAGTGCCAAAGAGGGACATAAAAAGCTCACTAAATTAAGTTTGATAGTCCACAGCATTAACTGAAGCAACTTTGAGTAGCATCTTTAACAAGCTCCTTCTCAACACAATTGATGACAAAATCACTAGTTTTCCTAAAACAGCAGATTCTAAATCCATCATGATACCTGAAAAGAGACTAGAGTAAATAATAACATCATATAAAGCTATAGATGAGACAACTCATGAACAAAAACTATATATAATCAAACTGAGGGAGGGAGAAAAACACCATCGTTACACTTGAAGCCCTCGGTAGATCTGCAAACAATGTAGAGATAAAAGATGGGATGAATGTGTCGTAGCCACTGGATATTCCTCTGACATCATTTGGATTTGTGGAGAAAAGAAAACCATTGGAAAATTCTACATCCAGTTCAACAAACATAAACAAAACATAGATTGAACATATTAACATCATATAAGAAAACAATTATTCATGTAACAAATTTAAGACTCAAATAGTTTTGATGGTCCGCGGCATTAACTACAGGGATAAAGAAACATCTTTTAAGAGATCCTTCCCAACAGACAAGACATGCCAAAATCACATATACTTTGTTTTCTGAAAAATAATAGCAATATATACGACTAAAGCATAGGAAAACTCAAGAACAACACACAGCATGTAAAAATTAATGAAGCAAGGGAGAGAGAGAAGAATGTCACAATAGGTGCAGTATAGGGAAGAACAGTACCTATAGGTTTCAAAACAATTTCCTTGCAGAAAGGACTCAAAGAAGCATGGATTCGCAGACAATACAATATCCTCGTTCACTAGCTCAGCAACCGACCAACACTGTGAGATTGAAATTGAACTGTTTTATGAGTTTATCAATCACTTCATGAACCGCATCAATTACTTTCTCTAGAGGCTATGTTGTAAAAGTAATGATGTTAAAACCAATCAAAGAGGGAATTTATACCTGAGATGCCACTTCTGCAATCTTGGTGCAAGCCATCAATCACACTTGAAGCCATTGGTAAAAATAATTCAAAAGGAAAGAGTAAGCAACCAAATCTGGTAGGTGAACTAGTAAACAACAAAAAGAGCCCTAACATATTTGGTGTCAGTTGTTGTTTCTCCTTTTCATCGGTTCTGCAACAGTAAAACATTTACTAGACTTGGTTGCAGGCCGTGCATGCGAATTTGGCACAGAATCTGATTCTATAATCTAAAAAAGAAAAATCTGTGTTAGTGTTATAATATTGTAACGTGATGTTACTATTGAAATTAATAATATTAATAGACGATGACATAATAAGAAAGAAACACAAAAGTTATCGGACATCCTGCAATGAGAGACTCACCCAAACAGGAAGCTCATGTCATCAATTCGTCATCAATAATTATGAAGGGAATGTGAGCAATCTTACGCCACTCTTTCCCCCGCTTTTTTCGCAATCTTGCTTCCAGTAATGGACAGCGAGTCACACTTAGTACTGAAAGTGAGGAAGGAAATCCTTTCTTTGGCAACGACTTGAGTTTGGGAGCGTTAATAATCTCAAGGTTTTGGAGAGAACTGAGATGTTGAAGCCACTTCTTATCAATGCTTGTATCATTAAGACCACAGATGCATAGTGTCACAAGCGATGTTGGTAGCAATGGCCCCATCAGTGTGTTCACCATATCATCGCCGTTAATTCGCAACTCTGAGAGACAAGTGAGATGTTCCCAAGTTGGCTCATTATTCCACATAATCCCACCAATAGAGCCAACAGACAGTTTCTGTAAACTGCTAGGTAACTCATCTATGATAAAAGATTGAAGATTTGGTAGGTTATCAATTTCTATTTCATGAAGACCAGATAAACTGTTCATTTCTTCTGGCAGTGAATGAAGCTTGTCACACTTCCACAGTGCAATATAAACAAGGTTTGGAGTTGCCAATTTTCCTGGGGAAAATGACTCCAATTCATTACAATCCCATATTTTGATGCTTCTAAGAAATGAGAGACTTTTTTCCGACTCGTCTTCTGCAATCAATATCGATTTCAGATTTATACAACCTTCAATAAACAGACTCTTGAGGACAGGGAGAGTGCCTAAGGTAAATGATATCATTGAATTACAGCTATAAGATATTTTCAATTCCTCAAGCGATGTATAATTATGCAAGTAATCGTGAGGAAGGAATTCTAGATTCTCACAGTTACTGATTATGAGAAGTTTCAAGGTTTTTGGTAGGCCGTCTGTTGGGAACAACATTAGAGATGGAAAGCCGTCTATGGTCAGCTGTTGAAGAGAATCCAGAGGGAACATCAATTGCCTGAATACATGACCAGATAATGGAATTGATTGCACCAATAAAGGACATTCTCTTAACTCAAGTTCAGTTAAGGAAGGAAATTTTTCAGTTATGTTTCCTGCTACAAGTTCCGGACACTTACTTAGCGATAAAGTTTTAAGATAAGGAAACGTTGTAGCCGTACCTCCAATCAAGTCCCATTCCTCCCACTTTTGCATATTCTCAAAGTGTAGACTCTCCAAAGAGGGGAATGGTTGAAATGAAGAACCACCACTTCCATCGAACTCAACACCAATTGTCTCCACTGATTGCATCCCTTCAATAATGAGTTTTTTCAAATTAGCCAATTGTCCAAGGGGTGGAAGCCATAAACAATCAATACAATTTGAGATCTTTAAATGCACCATGTTGCTAAACAAAGAATCACCTAACCAATTTGGAAAGTTGATTCCACCATAGCCTTTGATGGTGAGACTTTTCAAATTTGTTGAGGGTTGCAACTGTTCAAGTACAACACTTTGAATTTGTGAATCTAAACAAGTAGTATCACAAGCCCATTCCAAAGCTAAATCGTCTATTTGTTCTTTCATCTTCATATTGGCTTCTAAACCTTCAATGGGGCCATTAACATTTTGTAGCTGTGAGATTGAAAGTTTTCCATGTAGGTGGGGAAGTTTTCCTAGCTCTGCAATATTCAAACCACCATTATGTTTGCTGACAACAAAGTCAGACAAAGTGTGGAGATTTTCTAGTTTGGCTATTTGTACGGGCATCTCCCTCAAAGCGGTGTTACTAACGTCAAGGTGGCGCAGATTAATCAATTTTCCCATGTCCTCCGGCAATTCAGTGAGCCTATTACAGCCTGCCAACAACAAGAACTGCAGATGGTAAAGCTTGCATGTTTCAGAAGGCAGCCTTTCAATACTAGTGTGAGAAAGATTTAAGTATTGCATGTATAACAAATTTCCAATAGAGTTGGGAACCTTGGTAATACTCTTGTAGCATGAAAGAGACAACATGCGTAACTGTTTCATTTCTGGCAGCAAGTCATGCAGTACCTTGTTTGATAGCAAACAAAGAGGAAATTGTTCTTGTAATGGGAATGCAAGAAAGGTACGCAGACCTTTTACTCCGTATAATTTATCAAATTTGTCATATGAATCATATGTCTCTCTATTGTATGAGAAATTTTGCATCCTATCATCTAGGTTATGTTTTTCCATATTGATACAGTGTGAAGAAGAAACCTCTGGAGATGAAACATGTGTAGCTAAATCATGGATGAAGTTGTGCATTCCAAAGTTTTTTTCCTCATCAACAACAGATCGCCGATGTATCAATGACCTTGACACTAGTTCATCAAAGTATTCTTCTCCAACTTTTCCTTGATATGTGGACGATGAAGTAAGCCTGCTGCAATCCACAACTGAACTACCATCTGTTTTTCTAAGATGGATTTCTTTGGAAAAATTGAACAATATTGAAAACATCGTTTTAAAGGATCAGAAAGGAAATTGTAGCTCAATTTGAGAGAAGCTAGCACCTCATAAGCTGTTTCCTGAATGTGACTTTCTAGCACATAATTCCAATCATATGGGCTCAATGAGATGCAAAGAAGAGTCCCGTGTTCTACAGCAGCTAATGGTAATCCATCACACTTTTTTGCAATTTTTCTGACAATTTCTTCTTGCATTTCTTTTTTAAATGCGCCAATTTCTTCTAAATAGGATCGTTGGTGGTAGTTATGTGCTCCAAATGCATGTTCTTTCAGTAAAGTCCAACAATCTTCGGCTTTCAAGGGTGTGAGATAGTGGAGAGAAAGAAAGGTTTGCATGGATAGTGCAACTCTTTCATCTCTTGTTGTGACAATGATTCTACTTTGTGTTTCCCGAGCATTAAAGATATTCATGAGCAATGTGCAGTTGACAGATCTTGCATCCCACAGACCATCCAATACTAGCAAAACATTTGGGTAAACTGTGTTGTTGTCACCATTACTCGTTGTTTGTGAAGTAATAGATTGAAGAATGTTTTCAAAAACACTGAAATCATCGACATCAATTGAGAAATCTGCCCACACTTTTAACTCGAATTTAACGTTAACTTGAGGATGATAGTAAAGATGTTTGGCAAGGGCTGTTTTACCAATCCCTCCCATACCAACAATAGAAATCACTCTTATTTTACTATCACCATCATCATCACTACTATTACACAACAAGAGATGTTTCAGTTTCTCAATATCAGTGTCTCTTCCATATATAGAACAAGATTCATCATCACCAACTGAAGTTGAGGCTTTTAATATTTGAATTAAATTTTCAGTTTTAGACTTCATCACTGGAGTTAAAAATGTTAAACGAGAATAAATTTTGAGCGGCTTAGCAGTAAGTTCATCATACCGTGAAAAATCAGTTTCGTGAAGCAAACTGGAAACTTGAAGAACAAGACGTGTGAGCACATCCAGCGATATGTTGTTAGCTTGAGTGGGGATGAGTTTGTTGTTAGCATGATATAGTAGATTTTGAAGAACCACAAGTGTTTTCTCCACCTTTTTCATGAGTAAAAGGCTACTATTCATGCTCAAGCAGTTGCCTAAGCGTAGAGCAGAAACATTTTCAAACAACGCCTTCACAGAATTTGAGAGTTCTAGAGATTTGGCCTCCATTGATTGATTTGTTTATAAGAAGGAGATAAGAGAAAGAGATAACAAACAAAATGAAGAATGACTTTTGTAAGTCTTTCCTTCCGGCGGGTGGACTGTTGTCTTATGCAGAAAATGAATCTGTTCATTTCCTATGACTAGTTTTTTTTTTGTTTTAAATGTTTGGAAGAAGCATATTCGGGGACACAATTGTGTGAAAGAATCTTCACATATCCACCTAAAATTTTAAGGTGATAGATGAGTGGGTTCTCCCACTTATATATACTTAAGTCTCCACATTTGTATTCAATGTGAGACTATTTATTCACTTACTCACACTTACTATAATATTCCAATATTTAAAG
Source organism: Vicia sativa (assembly GCA_021764765.1). Classification (NCBI taxonomy): domain Eukaryota; kingdom Viridiplantae; phylum Streptophyta; class Magnoliopsida; order Fabales; family Fabaceae; genus Vicia; species Vicia sativa. The sequence continues at coordinate 270,350,641 of CM038796.1, read as the reverse complement.
ATACAAGGATTATTAATATCTAACAAGATTCGAATTTAGGACCTATCACTAGTGTTTAGTAGTTACGGGCAATTCGTAACCAATTCCACATATACATAGGGGTGTATTTGATTTTGCCTCATCTAGAAGGGGGTTTCTTAACCCACCAAATGACTAAAACAAACACCCTATATAATTCTAAAAATATCTATGAAATACTGAAAATATATTTCTCATTCATACCTCATCATTGTATAATTTATTTGTTTTAAAATTCTTCTCATTTAATAGTAAAATTTATTCCGAAAATGCACTTTCGATATAAATCGGAAATGTATAACTTGCACCTAAACCTCCCTATTTTTCCTAAGTAATTAACAACAATGAACTAATTATTATATTTTATAAATACTTTTCAATTAAAACTAACCCTACATCAATATATCTATATAATATATTAAATCCAATGTATCAAATATTATAATAACACATCATGAATTATAACCCTAACACATCATCAAATATAACTTTAAATTTACCACATCATCGTATAGTCCTATGTGAGTATGTGACACATTTTCAAAATTCATTTTTATCACAAATTTTTACAAATTAGAAGTTACGGGTTCGAACCCTTATAAATACGGAATATAATATCAATTTGAAAAATTGAATTAACAAACAAATCATTAATCCAACTATGTATATTTTCTTAAATTAAAAATATTCTCTCATATTTCAAATATAAAAGAGATGGAGAAATTCAAATACAATAAAATATTTTTTGTTTTTGTGAAATTATAACAATAAAAGTAACACTTAAAATAAATATTTTTAATCTTAAAATAGTTCTTACATAATTTTCAAGTATAAGTCAATTTAAACATATTTAAAATAGGCTTAAATAGTTCGTTCGTCCCTGTAAGTTAGCGTGTTTTTGATTTCGTCCTTATTTGGATTTTTTTGATCCAAGTCCTCATATGTTTAATTTGCGTTGGCGTTGGTCCCTGCTGTCAATGGGACGTTAAAAAAACGTGATATGGCTAACGGTAATGAGTCGGCTTTAGTTGTATAATTTTTTTTAATTTTCAACACAGGTGGAATTAATGTCTTGGCAGGTTTTTAAATAAGGACCAAATAAAAAAATCATTTCGTTGTTCTTCTATCACTCTCATCTCCTTGTTCTTCTTCGCTGCACCTTCTTCGCTGCACCTTCTTCTCTGAAGTTCATCCATGGCATCTTATTCATCTGGCAACTCTCATCACTTTGAAGCACCAGTTTATGGTTGCAATAGAAGCATTGAAATGTTTATGTCAAACTCCATTGAAAACACTAAAACGAGATTTTGGAAGTGTCCAAATTCAGGATTAATGTCTGGTTGCAAGCTATTCCTTTGGGACAATGAGCTTGGACGAAATCCAGGTAGAGATATTAGAAGGTTGAAGGATTTTAGGGTCAATTATGAAAGATATAGAGATTGGATAAAAGGAAAATATGAAGATTAAGTTGGAGAAGGAGAAGAGAAAGGCGACCATATTGAAGCTTTTGTTGGTTGGGTCCTGGGGGGTTTTCTTTATTTATTACAATTGGTGTTGAATCCCTTTTGTTTTTGTCATTTTGATGTATTTTGTATTAAGTCCCTTTCACATTAATGTAATTTGGAAATGATCCTTGTACCATATGATGAATGAATTAGTTGTTTTAAATTTGGATAATACATACTTGCAACTATATTGCGCATCCTATTTTGCATTGTGTTTAACAGAAACTTGAAAAAGTTGTATCTCCAAAATACACATTGTTTCATAAACAAAAAAGCTCAAGCCATATTACATTATTGTATCCAAAACATAAATGTTACATATTCAAAATACCCATTGTAATGTTTTATATAAGGTGATGGCTAAAGTTCTGGCAAACCGATTGAAATCCATCCTTGATAAATGCATCTTTGACAACCAATTGGCGTTTGTGCCTGACCGATCTATCTTGGATAATGCAATGGCTGCCATCAAAGTTTTTCATTACATAAAGACCAAAACTAGAGGTAGAATTGGTGGCATTGCCCTTAAGCTTGATATTAGTAAAGCTTATGATAGGATTGATTGGGATTACTTAAAAGATGTTTTGGTGAAAATGGGTTTCTGTCAGAAGTGGATTGGCTGGATTGTGTTATGTGTTGAGATTGTCGATTATTTTGTGCTCATGAATGGAAACAAAGTCGGTCCGATCATTTCGGGTCGAGGCTTGAGACAAGGGGATCCTCTATCTCCATATCTTTTTATCCTTTGTACTGAAGGTCATTATGCTTTGATCAAGCAAGCTGGAGCCAGAGGCGATATCCATGGCACCAAAATTTGTCGGAATGCTCCTATTATCTCCCACCTTTTATTCGTAGACGACTGTTTTCTTTTCTTCAGAGCTAATCATAATGAAGTTCAAATTATGAAGACTATTCTTGCTACTTACAAAGAGGCCTCGGGTCAAGCTATCAACTTTCAAAAATCAGAATTCTATTGTAGCCGTAATGTGAATGCAGGTACAAAAAATTCCTTAGCAAATGTTTTAGGAGTGCAACAAGTTTTGAGGATTGGCAAATACCTTGGTGTTCCTTCTATGATTGGTCGGAATAGGAAATCTGCTTTCAAATTCATAAAAGATTGAATATGGCGTAAAATAAATTCTTGGAGTAGCAGGTGTCTTTATCAAGCTGGTAAAGAAACTCTTATAAAGTCGGTCCTTCAATCCATACCAAACTATATTAAGAGCTTGTTTCTTCTCCCCTCGACACTCACTGATGAAATTGAAAAGATGATGAGTTCTTTCTGGTGGGGTACAAATAATAATTCCGACAAATGTATTCACTGGCTCTCCTAGGATCGCCTGTATGTCCCTAAAGCTGTAGAGGCATGAGTTTCAAGAATATTAGTACATTTAATCATGCTTTGCTTAGTAAACAGGGTTGGAGGCTAATGAGTAATCCCATCAATCTCGTCTCTCGGCTCTACAAAGCAAGATATTTTCCAAATTGTGAGTTTATTGATTCTATGATTTGTCATAATCCTAGTTATGTTTGGAGAAGTGTCTGGAGTTTAAAATTTATAGTGTGAGGTGGCAACAGATGGAGTATAGGTAGAGGTGATGATATTTCCGTTTGGAATCATAAGTGGCTTTTTGATAATTTCGTTCTGGTCAACCCGTGGCCAACAAACGAGGTTATTAACTCTCTCAAAGTTTTGGATCTTATGTATCCTAACAGGAAACAATGGAATATGTGTTCATTCAGTTCTTACTTGGAAATGAAAATGCAACTAAAGTTCTTAATACTCCTCTATACGATGCGGTCCAAGAAGACAAGTTAATCTGGAAGTTTGAAAAGGATGGGTTTTTTTTCTGTTCGTAGTGCTTATAGATTTTGTATCAACGAGGCTATGGACATATATTTCTTAAGTGTTAATGGCAACTAAAATCTTATATGGAATGTAAAAGGCCCTCCTAGAGTCAAGAATTTCTTATGGCGAATTTGTAGAAATTGCATCCCTACCCGTAGTCGCCTTCTAGACAAAGGAGTGGATTGTCCTTCTTGTTGTATTGGATGCTCGGTTGGTGAAGAAAATAGTTATCATCTATTTTTCCAATGTCCTAAAAGCGTCGAGTGCTGGAAACGAATGGGTTTGTGGTCGATTATGCAACCGTTGATGCTAAATGAGAGTGATTTTACCTCGATTATTTTTTCTTTTACGCAAGAGGCCAACCAAGATCATCAGGCTAGCTTCTCCACTACCTTGTGGAGCATCTGGAAGAGTAGAAACAATCATGTATGGAACCAGACATCTAACTCTGCAGTCGATATTTGTCTTAGAGTTAATATTTGTCTTAATGATTAGAGAGAAGCTCAGCAAAGTCGAGGTAATAATAATATCTTCACTAGTAGGAATCCAAATCCAAAATGGGAGAAACCGATAATGGGGCGTCTGAAGTGTAACATTGATGCCTCATTTTCTCAAGATAAGGTAGGTATATGTGCTTGTATTAGAGACGCTGATGGGAGTTTTGTGATAGCTAAAATGCTTTCTTTTCCCCAATCACTAACGTTGATATTGGCGAGGCCCTGAGACTTTTATATACTATTAAGTGGGTCCATAGCCTTGGACTGGATAATATGGATTTCAAGCTAGATGCAAAAGGTGTGGTTGATAGTGTGAGCAAACCAAAACCAAATGTTTTGGAGTTTGGTTTGATTACTCGGGAATTTTATCGTCTTTTGCACATCCTCTTTACGAACTCTTTATTCAAGTTCACAAGGAGACAAGCTAACGAAGTTGCTCATGTGTTGGCACGGGTGGCTTCATCTTTTGCTAGTTTTCATGTTTTCACTGATGTTCCGACTTGTATTCAAAATATTCTTATTAATGATATAAATTGATCTTTTTGTGTTAAAAAATTAAGGCTAAAGTCATAATACGCAATACTTAATACATAATACATAATGGTTGTCATCACAATACATAATAGCAAGCATTTCCATTGTCTAAAATTTCCATAATGATATAAGTCAAATCCTTTGTAATGTCTACAATTTCCATGGCTGTGTTGGACTGCTTCCTTTTCCCATGAGGTTTTTGCATCTTAGTACTCTTGTCCTATCATTCCTCCTCAACTCCAGATTCCTTGCCACTTTTGTTTGGGTTTTCTTGCCTTATTCTAGCACAATAAAAAAGAGAGAGTTATGAAAACAATGCTTAGAATACATTATTAAAACTGAATTAACAAGTAAGAACTCAACTGGTTTAGGGGCACAATATTATATTCATTATGTGTAGCATGAACATCTTGATCAAGTTCAGCCTCAACATGTTGATCAGGTTCATCCTCAACATCTTGAACGGGTTCAGACAAAATATGGTTTGGTTGTGATTCACCAATTCCCTGTGAAGCCATTATTGGTGCAACCTCAACAGTTGAAACATTTTCACGATGAACTTTATTTTGAATTTGGGAGTTAAGATCGTTAACATTGGGTTGAGGTTATGTTGGTTCAAAAGCTGCACAAAGATCGACTACAAGCATTTCAAACTCTTGGTCCACAACACCTTGTGTTGCTGGTTGTTGTTGATGTTGTTGAGGTTCAGTAAAAGCCTCACCCTCGGCAGGGTGTGTTGGTTCAGTAGAAGTTTCAGTTCTAGCAGTTGTCTTTGGTTTTTTTGGCACACAAAGTGATGCAATCAGTGACAGTTGTTAATAATTAGTAAAAATACAAGAATGAGTTAATATTTTACCTTTCTTTTTTGTGTTTCAGGGTCAGGAATCAGTTGTGTACAACTCTTTATATTGTGGTCATGTACACCACATTTGGTACAACAATATTTTCTCTGTGTCCTTCCCTTGTTAGGGTCCTCATCAGGTTCCCTCCTTCTTAATTTCATGGGCCTACCAGGTCCTCTTCTGTACGAAGGAGGAAACATCTCCTCATCCACCTCAGGCCACATGTCTTGGCCATTTATTGGGCTAACATTGAAATCATAACATGCCACATATGTTTCTTTGGAATAACAGTCATCCACATAGTCTTATGGACATTAGTTCTTAAAGCCTAAGGCAGCCACTGCACGCCTACATGGTATGTCTACCAACTCCTAAAAGTTACATGTACAAGTTTTTTTTGAGGTGTCCATTTTAAAACTATGTTTGTTGTGGATGTGTTCAACTTGCCAAGTAGTATCACCAGACTGACTTTGAAGCCAATTACCAGCATGTTATACCTCTTTATCTAACCTAATTTTAGGTCTTGGCATTATCCTATATTTCCACCTATCAACTTTATCTCTTAGATTAGCATTTCTCTTCATTAGGTAGTTTCTTATGCATTCACATATGGTTAAAATTGGTTTATCCCTAGCTACCAGTATTGTGCTATTAAAAGCTTCAGATACATTATTCATTAAGACATCACACTTGGGATAAAATGAAAAAGCATGCTTACACCATGATTTGGTTGGTATTTTGATCAACCACTCCCAAGCCTTAGGATGAAGCACATTAAACTCTTTCATCTTGGCTTCCCATGCTTGTATATAAGTGGTCTTTGCTGCAGACATCATCAAATCTCTTATCTGAGTTCCACCACTAAACTTCTTTTTGAAATTGGCATATAAATGCCTAAGACAAAGCATATGTTCCACCCTCTCAAACATCTCTTTAAATACAGGAATTAAACCCTTACAATGAAAACAAACTATATAAGGGGCATAGTTTAAAACAAACAGATATGGTGAGTGTTACATAAAATCATAATTGCATAATTACATAATACTACCTCTGTTCCTATATATAAGAGACAATTCATTTTTTAAATTCATTGAATAATCAATGTATTTGGTCAATTTATAGACTAGGTACATTGATTATTCAATGAATCTAAAAATTGAATTGTCTCTAATATATAGGAACGGAGGTAGTACAATTTAAATTTTAGGGACCAAATCAAAGTATAATAGCATAAAGTAAGGATGAAACTTAAAAAATACAGATCTGAGAAGTACTTTTTGTTGGTTTGATATGAACACCCAATTTTTGTCTTGTCCAATATCTTCCAAAAGCAATGCCAAGAACCACCTCCATGACTCCTTTGTCTCAGTCTCACAAACACCAAAATCCAACAGGAAATATTGGTCATCAGGGTCTCTTGATACGACAACAAGTAGGGTGCCTCCATATTTTGTCTTTAGGTGACAACCATCAACACCAATGAATGGTCTGCAAGCAGTTTTGAATCCTTGCTTAATTCTATCCAAGCAAAAATAAAAGCATCCAAATCTGGGTGGTATTGTTGGAGCAACTCTTATGACATTAATTTTGCAGGTGTTCCCAAGACTAACCCTCCTTAATTCTGCAGAATACCTCCACAACAGTGTGTACTGATTTGTTGAATCACCCTTAACCAAAGCCTTTGCAATTTGTTTGGCCTTTCATGCCCTGCTCATAGTTATACCCACATAATAAGTATTACTAATATTAGAAACAATATCATGAATCTTGATTCCATCAGATGAAGCCATCCTTACCGCCACAGTCTTGGCAATCCACTTGGAGTTTGCAGTTGTGTTATTCAAAACCCTAGCACATGTGTGAGGGCCCAACCATTTCTCCATTCTATATGTGTGCTTATTACCCACTTTACTAACAAGAGATAAAAACCAACAATTGCCCTTGCAAACAACTCTCACTCTAACCTTATCATTTTTCACAAACATTATCTCTCTTCCATTTAATACTGACCATTGAGTTATGGCCTCCTTAAATTCATGAAGAGATACAAATTCCAAACCAACTTTGAACTTGTAGTCCTTGTCTAACTCCTCCATCCTAAACCTAGGATATTTGGGCCATTTCTCTTCATCTGATGCATCAGGATCGCTGCTCCCATTATCATCACTTAAATAATTAGTATCAAGGCCATCATTACATACACTACCCCCACTAGATGAACCTCCACACACCTTCCTTACTTTTGTTAGAGTTGACTTATGTTTCCTTGCCACCTTCTTAACCCTTATAGGTGGTTTCTCTATAACATCAAAGTCGTCTTCCGTGCCAAGTGCCCTTTCTTCCTCACTGTCTTCAAATGATAAACCCTTATAATCACTATCACCGCTATCATCATAATAATCACTATCATCACTACCATCTCCTACAACACCATCAATGTTTTCATCAACATTTGCAGATTCATCAACCTTATCATCACTAGCAACATCAATATTAACATTATCATCATCATTAACGACATTCCTAGCTACAACATTAACATTATCATCATCATTAAAGACATTGCCAACTACGACATTAACATTATCACCATCATTAACAACATTCCCAACTACAACATGAACAATATCATCATCATTGACGACATTTTCAGCTACACCTACCTTATACTCCACATATAGATCCACACTACAACTACTTTTGATAGCTTTTTCATATACCTCAGCAGTATCAACATCACTAACCATCCTTGCATGCTTATAGGATTCAATGTTATACCACCATAGTCAATAATTTGTAGACTCAAGATTGCAAATTGCTTTCATAATACCAGTTACTTCAAAAAAACTCCACCTATCTGGGTCAATCTCTACTAAATGTTTGCGCCCACCTGAGTAGTATACCGCAATATCCCTAATAAACTTACCCCCATAGTGAACGCTCACGGTAAAGGTCATACTTAGATGATTCAATGAGGTCACTGGAACACGATTGCAGCTTCGTCAACCTCAAATTCTTCACCTTCCGTGAGCTGTGACAATTTCTAAACTTGAAGCCAACCCTAATTTACAGGGATGAAATGGCAAAGGGTTCTAGAGTTTTAATGACACATTTTGAGGGGGAAATAAATATATTCACCTGTGTTAATGAAAATTAAAAAAATGATACAACTAAAGTCAACTCATCAGCGTTATCCATGTCACCTTTTTTTTAACGTCCCATTGACAGCAGGGACCAACACCAACACAAATTAAACATATCAGGACTTGGACCAAAAAAATCCAAATAGGGACGAAAATAAAAAAAAAAACATGCTAACTTACATGGACAAAAGAACTATTTAAGCCTTTAAAATTTAATATAATATGCAACAATTTTTTACACGTCTATATACTTTACTACTATATATTTTATATAATATCAAATAATAAAATAATGACAAATTACAAAATACTACACTATAGAGTTAAGAGAATTCAAACACAATTAAATATTTTAATCTTATTTTGGACAAAATGATCTCACAAGTCAATAATTACTCAAGCTTTGTATATTTTCTTATTTTAAAAACATTTCTCTCAGATTTCAAGAATAAAAGAAATGTCAAATTCCAAACACAATAAAATATTTTTTGTTTTCCTAAAATTATATCAATAAAAATAACATAGTTGAAACAAATATTTTTAATCTTAAAGTAGTTCTTACACAATTTTCAAATATAAGTCACTTTAACTTGATCTTAATAAATACTATAATATATGCAAGTTGCAACAATCTTATAAAGTTCGACAAAATAGACATAAATTTTATAAAATTATTAAAAAAATTATTTGATAATAATTGTAAGTAAAATTTTAATTTTATTTAACACTAAAAATTAATACATAATGTTTAACTAATTAAATTAAATTATATAAGTGCAAAAAAAATATGAGAATCAAAACAACCCAAAAAAATTACTTTATAGATATATAAGGTTGCAAATCTATATTACGGATATCACTCTCAATTTACACGCATGTAGTTTCTTTTCAAATAAAATGTATATTTATATATGTGATTAATTTATATGATTGTCTTTACAATATAATTTTAGTAATCATATTTTGTAAAACCAACTCTTAATATATTTAAAATTTAATAAACAAATAAACAAGTTAACTTACAGCCGCGCATCACGCGGGTTTTAATCTAGTTATACATTATCATGAGTATTTTTTTCACCTGGAAAAAAAACTGAAAATATATTTCTGGTTTATATTGGAAGTGCATTTCCGATTTTTATGTATATTTTATCAAATTTAGTTGCACATCGGAAGTACATTTTCAGTTTTGAGGAGTATTTATGGAATTTCACATAGTGTGTAAGAAACACATGGGGTGGGTTAATAGATCCCCCATCTAGAATTGATTTTTAAATTAAAATTGATTATAAATATATAATTTATTAAATGCAAAATATTTATTTTGGTCCTTTAATTATATCATTAGATTCAGATTGGTCTCTCAATTTTTTTCGTGGAATTTTAGTTTCTTAACTTTCAAAATATTTTATTTTGGTTATTTTTGTCTAAATAACGACGAAATTTTTTAAAATTCGTCGATAATTAAAAAAAAAATTATTACTGATTGCAGAAAAAGATGTAATATAATTATGGGTATGTTTGGAAAAAATAACTAATGTGCTTTGAAAGTTGAATAGGACCTTATAAAAATGGACAGAAAAAACTCAAAAGAGTCTTATAATTAGGGACGAGGATAGTAATATTTTATGTTTGATATGTTATCACGTATTATCCGCTAAAATTATTTTTAACTCATAAAGGCTTGTGCGACATAGCGAAAACGTACTTCGATAGCCTATTTTCAACCAAAGTTGGGTTGTATGAGTCAGTGCTTTGTCATATTCAATTGGTGGTTTCGGAAGATGACAACAACATATTGCTGCTACCATTTACGAAGGATGAGTTTCATGAGGCATTATTTGAAATGCACCCTAATAAATTATTAGGTCCAAACATGTTTAACCCCGTGTTCTTCCAGAACTTTTGGGAGCTATGCGGGGATGATTTGTTTGATGCATCCATGGTTTGTATGAAGAGACAAGTGAGATGTTCCCAAGTTGGCCAAGTATTCCACATAATCCCACCAACAAAGCCAACTGACAGTTTCCATAAACTGCTAGGTAACTCATCTATGATAAAAGATTGAAGATTTGGTAGGTTATATTAGAGAGTAGTTTAGATATTACGTAATCTCAATAACCTCTTACATGTGCCTTCTATCACCAAAAATCTCATTAGTGCCAGCCAGTTTTGTCGTGACAATAGAGTGTACTTCCTTTTCACTGATGATTCTTGCTTTATGAAATGTCAGGGGTCTAATGCAGTGTTGCTGGCTGGCAAAGTTGGATCGGATGGCCTCTATGAGTTTCCCTCTATTCAGATTTCCAAGTCTCCTTCAGCAGTTTCTTCATTCAATAAATATGTAGCTTCTATTAATTCTGCTTCTATATCTCCTGCGCCATGTCCAATGTTTGGCATTTGAGATTAGGCCATCCCAATGTTAACACGTTAAGGATGGTGTTGCAAAGTTGTAACCTTCAATTCAGTAATAAAACTCATGAATATTTCTGTTTAGCATGTTGTATGGGCAAAGCACACAGACTACACTCACCTACTTCACCCACCACTTATCATCACCCTTTAGAATTAATATATTGTGACCTGTGGGGGCCTTCTCCTCAACCCTCTACACAAGGGTTCTCTTATTACATCTCATTTGTAGATGCTTTCTCCAAGTTCACCTGGATTTATCTTCTTAAATCCAAGGTTAAAGCTCTAAGTGTCTTCAAGCAATTCAAATCTCTAGTTGAGTTGCAACTTGGATGCCCTATTAAGGTTGTTTCATTGGTGGTGAATTTCGCTGTTCAGAAGTTCTAGCCGACCGGCATAGTTCAGACTTATCTGTCCACACACTCATCATCAGAATGGAGTGGAGGAAAGAAAGCATAAGACATATTGTTGACCTGGGCCTCACTCTGTTGAGTCAGGCTTCTCTATTCTTTCCTTTTGGGACTATGCCTTCACAACTGTTGTTTTCCTCATAAATAGGATCCCCTCCTCAGCCATAAAGTTTCAAATTCCCTATACTCTGTTGTTTCACACTATGCCTGACTATAAATTTCTGAAAGTTTTTGGTTGTGCTTGTTTCCCTCTTCTCAGGCCTTATCACCCTCACAAACTTGACTTGTGTCACAAGAGTGCCTATTTTTAGGCTACTCCACCTCACACCAGGGTTATAAGTGCCTTTCACCAAATGGCAGGTTGTACATTTCTAAGGGTGTACTTTTTAATGAGTCAAGGTTCCCATATATCGAGTTGTTTTCTTCCTCAACTCCTTCCACAACTAACTCTACTAAGCAACATTCAGCTTCCTCTCTATCCATTCTGTTTGATAATCTTCCTGTCCCCAAACTTATCCCTCTCATAGCATTTCCTTGTCTCTCTACAGCAGCCTCCTATGTCCTACTACTTAGAAGTTCTAGTTTCTCCTCCACTAGCAAAGTGACTCTACTAGTTCGTCCTGAGGCTTCTCCTTCATCTGAAACCGACAAACATTCTTCTTCCTCTCGCAAATATCCCTACCAATGTTGTACTGCTGGCCCAAACCACCAATCATCACACCATGACTACTAGGCCAAAGTGGTTTGTACCAAGGTTGCATCCTTCCTTGTTGCTTACTCATATTGAACCAAAATCTGTCAAGCAAGCCCTTGAAGATTCCAAGTGGAAGGAAGCTGTGCAGGATGAATTTGATGCCTTGAACAACAATAACACTTGGTCACTTGTGCCACTTCCTGCAAACAGGAGTTCTATCGGCAACAAGTGGGTGTTTCGTGTCAAAGAGAATCCTGATGGCTCAGTCAGCAGGTACAAGGCGTTTAGTGGCAAAAGGTTTTCATCAGAAACAGGGGTTGGATTTCAATAAAACCTTTTCCTCTATAGTAAAGCTTATTACCATCAAGCTGATTCTCACCATTTCTCTTACTCACAAGTGGTCCATCCAACAACTGGATGTCAATAATGCATTCCTTAATGGGTTGCTCCATGAAGAGGTGTACATGGAACAACCACCTGGTTTTATCAACTCAGACTCCTCTCTTGTGTGCAAGCTGCATAAAGCCCTATATGGCTTGAAACAGACACCCAGACAATGGTTTGAAACACTTCAAGAGGCTCTTCTCAAACTACAGTTTAAACCTAGAAAGTGTGATCCATCCTTGTTCATCTTCACCTCTTGATCGCGACTTTATCGTCTATTAATCAGCAGACTGCAAGTGCACAGTCCTATCACGTAGTTTTAAAAGATATCGAACCCACAGAGACTATAAATCGAACTATTGTTATCCTAAGTTACGGTATCGACTAAGGCGAATAATTCTTTAAGGTTTTGGTTAAGGAAAATATAATAAATAAATAGATATTAGTATGTAATTCGTCTAACCTAAGGGGATCTGAATTTCCACTGACGTGTTACTCAAGTTGAATAAAACTCCTATTTCAGCAAACAATATTCATCTAAAGATCCTATCTCAAACTGCCGCCTGTTGAATCGGATCATGCAATTAAATCCTAACGTATGCTCTCGCTATCCCCGAATTAAAAACACTTTTGAAAATAAATAAAGTTTAATCTCTTTTAAAAGCGTCGCAGCCTTTAAAATTAATACCTAGTATCCACTATCGGTTCTAAACCTCAAACTGTCGCTCTGTTGGTTTCTAACCTTAATCCGTTTATTAACCTCAAACTTTCGCTGTTGGTTTCTAAACCTTTTAATAAATTAAAATAGATATCTAAATCAGAAAGAATATTTTTAACAACGTAACATTATGCCAGTTTATTTTGGATTCCTTTGGATCGATTAATTTACATACCAATATCAAAACAATTTAGCCGTATATATTAATTAATTCGTATATGCATAAATAATATGGTTCAATATATTTAAACATTTCCACAATTAAATAAATAATATCAGGCAACAATAAATTAAATAAAAATAAATAAATTAAACCTGAAATTAACAATGCTGGAAATAATCTTGTTCTTGACTTCTTGAATTGAAAGGGAAAAATAAAATACGACAAGAAATAAAAAGCACTGGATCTAACGTAAGGTTAGATCAGTGAAAACTGAAATAAAATAAATTCAAAATACCATACTGGAAATAAAATTGCGAAATATTAAAATAGCGGTTGTTTAAAAAGCCGACCGATTCAAACCGAAGTATTTATAGATGATTTGGTAACTGCCTTTTCCTCAACTCGTCCCGAAATAAGTGGCATCGTGTGAGAAAATCCTGCCTTGAAGAACGGGGACGGGCGCCTCAAGAATAAGGCCTAGATGAGACGTGCGTCTCAACTGCATGGGAGAAAATGGTGGACCCCACTGCTTGGGAGGCGGGCGCCTCCGTGCTATGTGGAAGGGTGAGACGACCGTCTCAGCACGTGGCATTGGCATGTGCGTGCTGGTCCTGTTGGGCCACGCATGTTTGGGCTGGGCTTAGTCTTGGGCCTTTGCTATAATTGTTTTCTTCTTCTATAACACCTCCCTTTTACTATATCACACCTTTTGCTTCATTTCTTTGCTTTTTAATCCGATTTTTCCTCGATTTTACTTCTTTGCTCGATTTATCTTTATTTAATATAAAATACCTGAAACATAAGAAATACCAACGTAATACAGAAATAAAGTGAAATAATTAAATAAAAACGTTAACATTATTTATGAAAAATACATCAAATATGTTATATAAAATCGTGTTATCAAACTCCCCTATACTTAAACCTTTGCTTGTCCTCAAGCAAAAATTAAAAATGAAAAATCACTTGAGCGTATGTCAAACACAATTCAATTCGTACTAGGTTGCAATTCACTTCTTTGTTGGATAACTCGAGTTTAGACTTTGACACCAAAGTTACCGTAATAATACTAGACAACCCCATTTATGCAGACCAATTTAAGTCATGAATTATAGCTCGACCTAATACTTTCGTTTTGTTTCACCCGTTTTCATTCTGGCGCAATCACATTAAGCCCATTACCTTACGCACATAGTGGAGTAACGGTTAGTGACTTTGATCTTTATAATCCACTAGGAGTCCCGTAATTATATTTGGTACTCCTTTATCCAATTACAAATTATGGGGATCGGATCGTCATCCTCTATCAAGTTCACACCTGGGACCACCGAACCAATTCATAATGGATGTTTGCATTAATATTTTATAGTTTCATGATCGTTGAATTAAATGATCCGTAAGGACCATCTAACTTAATAAGTGCATCTTCTAATAACAATTTTCTTTAAAATTTTGATCAATCACTTATATTCATCGATTCTCCACGTAGTTTGTCGTTTAAGGCGGTGCCGATTGCTTAATAAACTACTCGGGGCTATTTTAAAACTAAGTCTTAAGGTGTTGGTATAATAAGTACTTAAATCAATCTAACACGTTGGGGTTTTAAAGTGTTAGGACGATAACAATTTTGCTAAGTCGTCAATTTTAATTAAAAATAAGCAACCTTAGTATTATTTGAGTGTGTTAATATATGCGTTTTAATTTTGTTAAAATTTGTCGTTATGGCTCAAGAAAAAAAGGAGAAATTCGAATAAGCACGAAATTTAAACATAAAAGACTAAAATTTCATAAACATGTATTTTATTGAATGGAAATTTTGCGATACATAGAAAAAGGAAACTAAAAGGAAAAACTAAATAGAGCAAAAATAATAACGAACAAAGAAATGTTCTGACTCCCCCAAACTTAAAATAAGCATTGTCCTCAATGCGATAAAACCAGGAGAAATCAGAAAGGGGAAAGGTGATCACTCGTTTTCTTGAGAATTTTGACCTCTTGCTCTTCTTCCTCTAGTACGAGGTCGTCGATGTTCGTCGAATCAAGCATTAAGGTTATCCGCATATGCGAGCTTGCAATGCTTGTTACGATCATTGCGAAAAGCATACTCTTGGTGTTCGTCGCATCTCTTCTGGTTGCGTTGCAACTCTCGCTGATCAACTCTTGTACGAGACGAAAGTCTCACGGCTTTGTTGCATGGCGTGAAACAACTGATCTTGGCGATTCATATGAGCCTGCATAGCCTCGAAATTTGCAGCTGGATCTTCTTGTTGTTGTGCGGCAGGTGCATCGAGATCAAAACACCAATTAGCGCGGATCGGACGTCGATACGATTCGGACAACGTAACACAACACCAAGAATTTGCCGACGATTAATCATTAATGTAAACCGGCCATCATGTCTTGGAGAGATTATATGGGAATCCCGGCAATAGATGACATCAAGTAGATTGGCTGGCATCATATATGGTAACAAAGAAAATAGCTCGGCGGAAAGGCCTAAAGCATATGCTAAAGATGTGATGATGCCACCAAAAACAAAGGGATTAGTACCTGCTGCGTTCACGCATGTGTGGATGTGGTTGAGCAAAAAGGGTGCGGCGTTGACAGCATGACCATTGAGGGCACAGAAAATGAGAAACAACTCATTTTGGTTGACCTTGTGATTATTGGTCCGACCAAAAATAGTGTTACCAAGTATGCGGTGAAAGTACCTCAATGCGGGATTGTGGATGTGGGAAGCATAGAGATCTCGCCAACTCTCCGTGGGTTGACCGGTAAGATCATTCCATAGAGCGAAACCGAGTTGATCCCAAGAAAAATCGCCGTCATCGTCGAATGGTTTGTAGTGAACATGCTCACCACGAGTAAAATGTAGAAGCTCAGCGACCCTTTCTTGATCAAGAGAATACTCTTGGTTGAACATGCGGAAGTTAGCAGTTCCGGTTGTGTAAGGATCGTCGGTAGGTGTTGTGTAGGAAAAAGAACTAAGAAATTCAAGCACGAGTGGTTCATAGGTTGGACATGAGTTTGTGCAGAGACTGGTTAAACCGGTGTTGTTGAGCATGAAGAGGATACTATCGGTCATTCCTAAGGTTTCCAAACACTCCGAACTTACGTATTTTGTAGGAACGACGGAACGGGTATAGAATTTTTTATACTTTTGTTGTTGTTGGCCGTCGTCGTTATCGCGAAAAATGATATTGGATAAGTCGGGTGGTGGTCGGTCTGGTTTGACTTGTCGTTGGTTGTTTCGTGGAGCCATAGATGGATATGGGTTGAAGAAGGGAAAAGGTAGAAAATATGGGTGTATGAGAGGAAATGGTAGAGATGGTTAGAAATGTTGTGAAATGAGAAGAATAATAATGGGTATTTATAGTGGTATGAGATTTAATAGAAATAAATTATAATAATATGATGTTGGAAAGTGAGAGGTAAAGTTTGAATTTGAATTGATGGTGGGAAATGGAATGGTTATTATTTTTAATGGTATAGTAAATAGTGTTTGAATGGAATTGAAGTGTGGGAAATGGAAAAAATGCAACGGACAACCAACTAAAGACAAGGAGACCAGATTAGACAGGCACGCGTGAAGAATGGGCAAAACACGAGGCGGTCGCCTCGAAAAACTGAGCACGTGGAGGCGTGCGTCTCCAAAAATTATATTGGGCAGAGTGAAAGCTGGAGGCGGGCGTCTCTTTATGCAGTGGGGACATGAGGCGTCCGTCCCAAGGCAGATGCATGGCGAAAATTTCAGGCTGGGAGCTTAGCATGCGTGACAAGAAAGGACATCAACATGCAATTTGGGAAATAGCAATGAAGAGCACGTGCATGCAAATTATATATTATATACTTATATATATATATTATAAATAATTCTAGAATTTTAATTTTAATAGTATAGATATATAATACTAGAATTTAATTTAAATAGTATATATATAATACTAGTATATAATACTTTATAATTAATATAATAAATATTGGAAATATTGATTTGGTATATTAATAGGAGAAATGCGATAATTAAAATATTAAATTATTATATAAATATTAATGCAGATTATTTAATTGAATATAATTATCGGTATTTCGGGGAAGTAGTTCAAATGCATCAGATGGAAGGGGTGCAACCGATAACCGACTAAAAATTTAAAATTTAACATAAAATAGAAAAATTGAAAATACGAAAAAGAAAAATTAAAATTAGAAACTAGAATGACTACCCGTTGATTTTCCATGGCCACTTATCAAGCCATCTCACATATCCCCTCACCTTTTCTTTTCTTACGTCTGTAGGGCGGGTTATTCTTTCGACATATTGGTAGTGGTTCTGGATTTATCCTAAGTATAAGTTTTTCAATTTTTGGCTTAGTGATTTCGTCCATCGCCTCATAAGTTAACCTTACCCTCTTAACAGTAATTATATCCCTAATTTTATGGTCCTCTAATTTTCGCTTTTTAGGTAAGACTTCAAATGGTGGTGAATTAGTATGGATATTTTTCAATACCGCAACATACGTTTTAGATTGGGAGTCTACCGGAGTTTCCATAAAAATTTTCGGGAAGGGAATCAGTGGGATGTAGTGATTCAGGATTACAATAGATGCTTCCTTTTCTACTTCTTTTACAACCTCCTTTTCGAACATTGTTGATGGATTTTCATCAACCTCCACAATTTTCTCGTCAGAACTTTCCTCGGCCACAATATCACTCTCCTCATACTCATCATCACTTTCTAGATTTCCAAATAGTTTTTCCATAATGGTTGTTTCAACATCCACATCTTCCTCGGATAGAGGTCCTAGAAGGTTTTGTTTGAGTTGGGAGATTTTAGTCTCTAAGCCAATGGTGTGAGACGTGAGGGATTCAACCATATTGGTTAGTTGGCTAAGGGTTTCATTAATTTGAAAACTTTGTTTTCGCACTTCTTCATTTTGGATAGTTTGTGCTTCATTTTGGATAATTTGTGCCTCTACAAAGTGCTCAATCATAGACTCTAACCTAGAGTTAGTTATCATCTCATCTGAATCTTCCATTGATGTTTCGAAATTAAAATCTTGCGATTCTTCAGAGTCTTGAAAGTAAGTTAAAGTCTCATTTTGTGTTTCCCCGAAGCGACTTATCATCCTAGATGATTCATTAAAATCTTCCATTAATATTTCGAGATCAGATTTATATGGTTTTGGTGATTCTTCAAAATATTGGGTGTGATAATTGTAGGAAGAATTGGGTTGAGGAAAAGTTTGGTTGAAATTATAAGTTTCTTGTGGTTCCTCAAAATATGGGGATTGGTAGTTTTGGAGGTAGTTTGGGTAAGAGTAGGTTTGTGAAGCATTAAAGTTTTCCATCAGATTTCAAGGTTGGATCTATGGGATTCTTGTGGTTCCTCATAATCCGATAATGGGCATAGGAAAAATTTGGGTCATACATGGTAAATAAAATAAAAATGCCTTAGTCTGCGGTGTAACACCGAGTTACAATATCGACTTAAATAGTCCCCAACGGCGCCAAAAACTTGATCGCGACTTTATCGCCTATTAATCGCCAGATCGCAAGTGCACAATCCTATCGCGTAGTTTTAAAAGATATCGAACCCACGAGACTATAAATCGAACTATTGTTATCCTAAGTTACGATACAACTAAGGCGAATAATTCTTTAAGGTTTTGGTTAAGGAAAATATAATAAATAAATAGATATTAGTATGCAATTGCCTAACCTAAGGGGATCCAATTTCCACCGACGTGTTACTCAAGTTGAATAAAAATCCTATTTCAAAGAAACAATATTCATCTAAAGATCCTATCTCAAACTGTCGCTCGTTGAATCGATCATGCAATTAAATCCTAACGTATGCTCGCTATCCCGAATTTAAAAACACTTTTGAAAATAAATAAAGTTTAATCTCTTTTAAAAATGATCTTTAAAATTAATACCTAGTATCCACTATCCGTTCTAAACCTCAAACCTCTGTTGGTTTCTAACCTTAATTCGCTTTATTAACCTCAAACTTTCCTGTTGGTTTCTAAACCTTTAATAAATTAAAATAGATATCTAAATCAGAAAGAATATTTTTAACAACGTAACATTATGCCAGTTTATTTTGGATTCCTTTGGATCGATTAATTTACATACCAATATCAAAACAATTTAGCCAGACATATTAATTAATTCAGACATGCATAAATAATATGGTTCAATATATTTAAACATTTCCACAATTAAATAAATAATATCAGGCAACAATAAATTAAATAAAAATAAATAAATTAAACCTGAAATTAACAATGCTGGAAATAATCTTGTTCTTGACTTCTTGAATTGAAAGGGAAAAATAAAATACGACAAGAAATAAAAAGCACTGGATCTAACGTAAGGTTAGATCAGTGAAAACTGAAATAAAATAAATTCAAAATACCATACTGGAAATAAAATTGCGAAATATTAAAATAGCGGTTGTTCGGTAAAAAGTCGATTGCTGGAATGTATTTATAGATGATTTGGTATCGCTTTTCCTCAACTCGTCCCAAATAAGTGGCATCGTGTGAGAAAATCCGCTTGAAGAACGGGACGGGCGCCCAAGAATAGGGCCTAGATGAGACGCGCCTCAACCGCATGGAGAAAATGGTGGACCATCGCTTGGGAGGCGGGCGCCCCGTGCTATGGAAGGGTGAGACGACCGCCCCACGTGGACATGTGCGTTGGTCTGTTGGGCCACGCGTGTTTGGGCTGGGCTTAGTCTTGGGCCTTTGCTATAATTGTTTTCTTCTTCTATAACACCTCCCTTTTACTATATCACACCTTTTGCTTCATTTCTTTGCTTTTTAATCCGATTTTTCCTCGATTTTATTTCTTTGCTCGATTTATCTTTATTTAATACAAAATACCTGAAACATAAGAAATACCAACGTAATACAGAAATAAAGTGAAATAATTAAATAAAAACGTTAACATTATTTATGAAAAATACATCAAATATGTTATATAAAATCGTGTTATCACCTCTCATGGCCACATTGTTTACCTCCTAGTATATGTTGATGATATTATCATCACTAGCAACAATACTAAACTACTTCAGTCCATTATCACCAAGCTCAATGCTGATTTCTCTCTTAAACATCTAGGGGATTTGGACTATTTTCTTGGGATTGAAGTTAAGTCTTTGAAGGGTCCCGCTTCTTACTCGGACAATATACATTAGAGATCTCTAGAGGACTCATATGGATGAGTCAAGTCTTATTACTACACCTATGTCCTCATGCAACCGACCAAACTTGGCTCCTTAACTCTTCGATCCATATATCTATAGATCAGTAGTTGGAGCTTTGCAATATGCCACTATAACTAGGCCTAATATTTCCTATGTTGTGAACAAAGTGTGCCGCTTATGTCTCATCCCTCGAGACTCATCGGTTGTTGTTACAAGAATTCTCGGTACCTTAAAGGCACCGCAACATGGCCTTCATCTTTCTCCTCAAACACCCTCCAAACCTCCTGCACATCAAGTCTTCTGTGATGCAGATTGGGCTGCTGATCCAGATGACAGGAGAAGTACCTCTAGTGCAACAATTTACTTTCGAGGAAAGCTAGTGTCCTAGTGGTCCAAGAAGCAGCCTATGGTTGCAAGATCTAGCATTGAAGCAGAGTATAGAAGTCTTGCTCAGGCCACTGTAGATCTGCTATGGCTGCAGATCTTGCTCACAGAACTTTGTGTGCCTACTCAACAGCTAGTGGTGCTGTGTGACAACCAATCGGCTGTTATGCTAGCTCACAATCCTATCCTACATTTCAGGACAAAGTACATGGAAATAGATATGTTTTTGTGAGGGAGAAGGTTATTGCGAAGAAAATAAAGTTGCTCACATTCCTGGTGTGGATCAAATAGCTGATGTTCTTACCAAACCACTCTCCTTCACCAAGTTTTTAGATCTCAGGCACAAACTCAGGGTCACTACTTGTAGCTCCCATGAGTTTGTAGGGGTATTAGAGAGTAGTTTAGATATTATGTAAATGTCTATTTTAACCTTTGTATTGACTGACATGTGTCAAGTCTCAGTAGTGTAACCTCAGTAGGTCACACAGTTGCTACTATAAATGCAACTGTGTGCTATCATTTGTAATCAAATTTCACATAACAGAATTCTGTTATTCAAGATAATGAAAAGTTCATCTACGATTTCTAATAGATTATCAATTTCTATTTCATGAAGACCTGATAAACTGTTCATTTCTTCTGGCAGTGAATGAAGCACCATACCGTAAAATTTCCTTTTTGCATAGCAAATAGGCAACTTGTAAAACAACATGTCTCAAGAAATTGAGCGATTTGTCGTTAAATGGAGGGGGAATCAGTTTCTTGTTAGCATAATAAGCTTCTTCAAGATCCAACATTGTTTTCTCCATCTTTTCCAACAATGAAAGGTTACCAGCTGAAAAATTGTTTTGTAACAAGTGCTTCACAGAATTTGAGAGTGAGACGAGTGTTTCCCTCAGAATGGCCTCCATTAGTTGCTTTGTTTCTAACACCAAGAAGATGAAGAATAGTTTCAGAACAACAAAATGAATAGTTTGATTTTTGAAAAGTCTTTCCTTTTGACGGTGGTTGTAGAAAAGATGGTGTCAAATTTATGAGATCAAGTGGCTATTGGAATGGACAATTATCTGGTGTTGAGAAAAAAATCAATAGTTGAATGTTTGTAATTGGGTGTTGAATAGGGTGTTGAAAGTGAAGTGGATTAATTAGTGTTGAAAATATTCAATATGTTGAATGAGGAGAGAGTGAGGTCCATGAAATATTTTGTAAAATTTTATTAGTTGTTGTGAATGTTTAGATTTTTAGTCTCTATTTTGATTTTTTTTTATTTTAAATTAAATTTCAGCTTTTTAATATCTAAATTTTATATCATTGACACGGTAGTGATGATTATTGTTTTGTTATGGAAAAATGGAGAAGATTGTAGAAATTACGATAGAGTAAAGTTTCCTAAGCGATTCAGTGGTCAACATTAAATCGAAGTTTGCGATTGTGATGCCTCCTGAATAAGAGATGTTGCTCTTAAATCGACGTTGTTAATCTCTCGTATGGTGGCCTAGATGAGGAGTATCTACATGGTTAGCACTCTAATGACCAGGTCAGCTTAGGATTCAAGATAATTGTAGTGAAAGTGGAAATAAGAGATTACGTACCTAAAAATTCCCAGTGAAGATATTTATACCTTAGACTCGATAAAACAGGCAAAATAAATGAGTCTCATCTTATTGGTCCTTTAGATGACAGAGAATAGTTACCCCAAGACTCGCTTGGTACTCTAAGTGTGGTCTTTTAGAAGTTGTGGCCAACCTTCGGGAACGGTTGTCCAGATGTTGGATAGCATGCATTGCTTTGATAAAGAGTAATGAGGAACGTAAGCATTGATTTGAATTCAATATCATTTCTCTGATTGAGAATTATAAAATAAACGGAGTGTCTAGGACTCCTTTTTTGTGGGAGTTTCGTCAGGCGACTCTTAAGGAACTCTCCTTTTATGGGTGTTAGTTCTGTAGATTGGCAGCAATTTTGGTAAAACATTCTGCTCAGAAAATGCCATGAAGAATAATGTATCAGTAGGTTTTATGAAGATGTCACAGTAGATGTGCTGACATGTGCTGCAGACCTGAACTGGTTTTTAGTTCATAAACATTAGGAGTTTGTGTTGTTTTAAATTGTATGCTTGGATTAAGCAACCTTTGTAATGTTCTTCTGCAACATTATTGGAGAACTTTTATCCTACTTTCATGAAGAAAGCATAGGACTCAGTGAAGACTTAATGTGAAGCAACCCTAGCTGCTGTCAACATATAAAAAGGTTGCTAACCCTGTTTACAGAGTTGGCGATTCCAAAAGAAGATTGAACGTACTATTTTAAGTTTTAGGTTGTAAGTCTTTGTTAAAGTTTTAAATTAAAGTTCAACTTTTTAATATCTCAACTTTATATCTTTGAGATTTTTTTGGTCTCCCTTTCACTTCTGAATATGTCTTTACTTTTATAGACGTGGTAGAGATGATTATTGTTCTTTTACAGAAAAATGGAGAAGATTGCAGAAATTATGATAAAGTAAAGTTTCCTAAGTGATTCAGTGGTCAACATTAGTTCTAAGTTTGTGATTGTGATGCCTCTTGAATAAGAGATGTTGCTCTTGAACCGACATTGTTAATTTCTAGTACAGTGGACTAAATGGGGAGTATATGCATGGTTAGCACTCTAATGACCAAGTCAGCTTAGGATTCAAGATAATCATAGTGAGAGTGGAAATCAGAGATTACGTACCCGAAAAATCCCCTGTGAAGATATTTATACCTTAGACTCAATAAAGCGGGCAAAATAAATGAGTCTTACCTTATCGGTCCTTCGGCTGACACATAATAGCTACCCCAAGACTCGCTTGGTACTCTAAGTGTAGTCTTCTAGAAGTTGTGGC
This sequence comes from Vicia sativa, assembly GCA_021764765.1. Classification (NCBI taxonomy): domain Eukaryota; kingdom Viridiplantae; phylum Streptophyta; class Magnoliopsida; order Fabales; family Fabaceae; genus Vicia; species Vicia sativa. The sequence goes on along the minus strand of CM038796.1, from coordinate 270,327,009 downwards.
TAGCCTTCGGGAACGGTTGTCGAGACGTCGACTGGCATGAATTTCTTTAGTAAAATGTAATAGGGAATGTAATCATTAAATTAAGTTCCAACATTGAAACGTAAGCATTGCTTTGAATTCGATATCATTTCTCTGATTGAGAATTATGAAATAGAGGGAGTGTCTAGGACTCTTTTTTGTGGGAGCTTCGTCAGGTGACTCTTAAGGAACTCTCATTTTAGGGGAAATTGGTGGGGTGAAAATCTTGTTGAGAAACCAATGTCCATCATGTCTTGACAAAGGTAGAACTAGAAGTCGCCCTGCGAAGGAGGGAACATGCCACTAATTTCATCTAATTTTGTCAAAGGAGGAATGGCCTCCCTCAAAAATTACTTGATTAAAACAAAATCGGATAAGACTCTCTCATCTGATCCTCATGTTTCCAAGTCCAACTTTTGCCAGTTGGTCCACCCCCACAATACCTTCACTAAGGAAAAATATTTACCTCGTAATTTCTTCACTTCCCGGCCTTCTATCTGCATATGTGATACTTCAACCATCAGATTATCTCTCACAGGTACATCATTCATTTGGATCACATATGGATGATCCATAATATATTTACTCAACTGAGACACATGAAACACATCATGAAGATTCACAAGCGACGACACCAAGGTAATGCATTAAGCCACCTCACCTATCTTCTCTGATATCTGATATGGGCCAACAAAGTGTAGAGTAAGCTTTCTCTACTTCAAAGCTCTACCAACACCAGTCACCGAAGTAACTCTCAGAAACACATTATCATCCTTTTGAAACTCAAGTGACTTCCTCCTCTTGTTGTGATAACTCTTCTGACGACTCTGAGAAGCTTTCATCCTCTCTTGGATCATCTTGATCTTTTCAGTCGTTTCCTGCATAATCTCAGGTCCGAGTTCAACACTCTCGCCTGACTCATACCAATAGAATGGAATTCTACACCTCCTATCATATAATGCTTCATATGGTTCCATTACAATACTAGAATGGAAACTATTATTATAAGTAAATTCAATACGGTAAATGGATATCCCAAGCTCCTCATTTTTCTAGCACATAAGCCCTCGACAAATCCTCCAAAGACTGGATAGTTCTCTCTATCTTATCGTCCGTCTGCGAATGATATGTGAAACTCAACCTCTACTTAATACCCAAAACAATTATGCAAACCTTCCTAAAATTTCGACGTAAACCTCAAATATCCAGTGGTTCTAAGCATTTAGAATTTAAGTATTTAACAGTTAAAGATCTTGTGAAGAAAAATGGCATTGTTGTTGAGTGCATTTGTATTGATTTCATGCTAGTTGATCCTCTAACCAAGGGACTCAGTGTTGTAGGATATTTCCGTAAACAAGTATTTTTAATTATCGATTCCACATGGATTGGTGTATGTTATAGTCTTTCAATAGAAAAGTGTATTTTAAGATATTGTAACCAAAGGGTTTGTTATCTAATCTACTAGTAACATGAGTTTCCAAACAAATAACTAAATTAATTCTTTCAAAGAGAGTTATGGTTTGGATTAAAGAGAGTTTGAGATTGTTTTCAAGTTAAGAGGCATGTCAAGATTAGTTTCATTGATCTAGTTTCATACATATTCAATTAATCAAGTGATAAACATAGTAGATGATTTCTACAAATACATATCCTCTCAATCTTGTAGATTTCCCACCAAGATTATGAATGTTACCATGTTAATCCTTGCATGATTCCTCACTACAACTATTAACATGATAATCATTAAGTTCAATATTTTGTAAACACTAACACACAAATCAATTCCTAGCATTTGTTTATTAGAGGATGAATATCCTAGGTCTACTTTGAAGTATTCTTTTCCAAGCAAAACTCAAAGCATAAAGATGAAGAACAAAGATATTCAACTATATTAATCATCAACCATGTTCATACACAAATGGATTAAAAGAAATACATATTATATAGATCAACTACCTCTAATCTTGACACAAAAAGAGCTTAGCCACTCATTTCCATGGTTGCTTGCTCTCAAGATTGTTGGTAGAAATGATGAAAATCAAAGATTCAAGAAAGAAAAGCTATATTGTTCTTTTACAATTCTTCCCTAGATTTACAAAGATGAAAAGATCATCATGATGAAGTGTTGTTTCTCCCTTTTACAAGCCAAGAAAAATCAGTTGGAAGTGATGGGTTGGTGGCCAAAAGGTGAAAGCATGGGTCTGTCCTTTTTCTGAATTTCGCAGACTGCGCTAAGCGATTCTGCATGGCGCTCATCAACGCACTGTAGCATACTTCCTTCATCCAAAATTATCTTCAAAAAGAATCATCCCTAAAGCTCTTAAAGTGTCCTTGAATCCAAGCTTGGGAGAATTAGTCAATAAATTCCTACAATTAAGAGTGAAATAAGTTAAATAATATATATTAAACAAAAACTAAATAAAAAACCTAATTAAACCAAAATACTAGAATAAATAATACTAATTAATTAAAAAGACATTGTTAAGGACCACAAAATCATGTACAAAATAACTACAATTTGGTCCTTAACAACTCTCCCCAACTTACTTCTTTGTTTGTCCCCAAACAAAAGTCAATAATCTCACAAAGCTAGAAGAACAAAATGCAAGCATGTTAACTCACACAAGAATAATGGTTCAAACTCGACATACCAGGCAAAAGCACACATCGATCGCTTCTTCGAAACACAACATGGCTATGAATTAAGTTCTAAAAACAATATATCAAAACATATAACAAAATAAAAGATATGTTCACACTTGAATCACCTAATCATTTCTTCAAAATTCATGAAGAAAAAAATGCATATTCACAAAGGACTAAACACTCTCACTAATAATTATGCACATCCAGAATAATTCATGCGTTCATCGAAACAAGTTAAATGATAAAATGGAAACAAAGATCACTTAAGGACTTCCAAGGTTGTAACTTGGCTTAGGTTAGAAACAAGGGATATTTAAGTACAAAGCCATTGAAACGAATCGGGTAAAAAGGATATGAAGAGCATTTCACAACTAATTCTCATTCCCTTCTTATTATTCACAACTCTTTTCTTTTTCACACAATGATCCTCTTTTTTCTTTTGTTTTGTTTTCTTTTCATATACAAATTTTTCTTCTTTTGTATTTTTCTTTTCTCTATTCTTTTTTTTCTTTCTTTAGGATCATTGTGCCATCAATTCTAGGTTCTTTTTGATCCACCTCCCCAACTTCATTTATATCAATCTTTTTTTATTCAAGACATGCTCTTCAAGGGTTATTTAATAAAATGGGTTGGTATTCACAAACAAGAAAAATTTATAGAATGAATTATCATTGAATTTTTCACAGATTATCAACAACTATTAAGTGGCCTACTTAACAATTAGTCGATTTGATAAATTCATCCTACAAATACTATTTAGGCTCAAAAGGGTTCACAAGGATTCACTCACTCACGGGTAATTGAAGCCCTTTTAGAATTGGTGGTTTTTCTCATAATGCACAAAAAATTGCCTTGATCATTTCTTAGTTTCCAAGTTATCACAAACAAGTAAAGATTAAGCATGAATCACACGAGTTAACACAACTATTAGACACTCTATATTTGGTAAAAAGTGGAAGCTTCTCACATATATGGTTTATGTCCTAATGATTCGAATGTGAACACAATTTTTTTTGTACATGCCAAGATGTTTTGCATAAAGAACAAATTTCATAGACATGTTATTATTCTACAAAACGATTAAATGTGTACCTTCTTTGTGGATTGAATCGAGAATTTTATCATCACCATCACTTTGGTGAAACACACTTACTAGCTTTGAAGAACCGTTGAAAAATTTGGACAAACCACAAGAAGTAAAAATTCAAACTAAATAAACTATAATCTAAAAATAAAAATAAAATAAAACAAACTAAAATAAAATAAACTAAAATAAAAACGACACCCCAAAATGGTGTTTAAAACTTAAAAATAAGTACTTAGGCTCCATGCCTACAAAATATCAATTGGAATTACACGCCTATCCCAAAAATGGATGGCAACTAACAAAATCCAAAGTTTTTAAACTAAAATGCAAAAATAAAAAACTAAAAACACTAAAATGCTGAAAGTAAAATAAAAACAGGAAAATAAAAGAGATCATCAATCAGTGGCCTCGAGAATCGAATCTCCAATAGACCCCGACTCAGAACCAGAACCAGAACCAGAACTATCTTCTCCATCATCCTCATCTCCCACCTCCTCCTCAATATTTGGCCCGACCCCAACCAGCATATGCATTGAGCTCTCCGTGAGTGAAATGGTTCACTGGCTCTAAATGTAGAGCAAGGTGCTCCATGCTCTCGTGCATAAACATGAATGCTCTCTGATGAGCGAGATGCATCTGCCTGTTCCACTCTTCTGATGGACTAGCCTGAGGAAGTGCCGCTGCAACTGGTATAGCCTGGGCAGCAGTATTATCACCAAGGGCCCTACAAAATTGATCACAATAGTGATCATCAATAACTCCATCAATTGTGAGGTGCCCCACAGCAGGAAAGGTAACCTTCGCCTTTTTCAGTAAGCCCATAATCAATCCCGGATAAGTAAGGGCACACTTTATACGCTCCCCCTGGAGGTATAACTAAGTGCAACCCTTTTCAGCTCATTCGCTATCAGACGACCAAAGTCAATTTTCTCCTCATCGAGCATATAAGCAATCAAGCCGACCGTCTCCATGGGGATCGAAGATGTGTGGCTCCGAGGTTTCAGATTATATAGAGCCACACACATCATAACTCTGGCACTTTTCTTCATACTGGACCTGTTGAATTTCAAGGGTTGTCCAGCACGGTTTAACTCATAGGAATGCCCAGACAAACAGAGTTTACTCCTCAGCATGTTGAAATCCCAATTACCACGAGCCAGGTGCTCATGGTAAACATCCAGTTGGTCTTCTAGGGTTATCCAGTTGATGCCCATAAAACTGTTGATTGCGGTGCGAGAGAAAGAAACTGATTTGCCTCGAACAACGGAAGCAAACCTAAATTCACATCCCTCAGCCAGAATGACATTTGCATAGAATTCCCGCACAAGCTCAACATTGACCTTCGATTGAGGCTCACAGAGAACATCCAACTTGTAGTTGGAAAGAATAACATCGATCTCTGAATAGTGACCATGCTCGCGGAGGCAGATGGCGCGCTCAGTCCAGATGTTGCGTTCCTCAAGCTCTTTGTACCGAGCCTCCTGAGCATGTCCCATGAAACGAACAGGGTCGAAAGCAGCTGGCCTAGAGGACCCAGCCCCAGCAGAGGAAACTCGTTGTCTCTTAGGTGCCATCTGAAATTCAACACAAAAATCAACAGAAAAGTGACACCGAGGTGTCCATTAGCAAATATTCATGCAAACAGCAGAGCAAATCAACCAACCAAAGCATTACGACTAATCGGAAAACACAAAAACACAGCAGAAGAATTTTTCAAAATTCTGCAGACCGCGTTGAGCGCGCTTTGCGATTTTCAGAAAAATTCTTCTGCAAAACATAATTTTTCTCCACAAAAACACATCCAATAGCAGCAAAAATAATATTCTAAGGGTTCTCTATCATCTAAACAACCTAATCCTAAGAGAAAATTCGAAAATTCCTAAACCTAGGTTTTCAAAATCTAACCTAAACATGCTATTTACACGAAATTGAGAGAAGAAAAGCATAGAATACTTACAATGTTGCCTTGGAAGGATGATTTGACAAAGAAATTTGAACGAATATGAAGATTTTTGGTTGGGGATTTTTGGAATTAGGGAAGAGTGATATGATGAAGAGAAACCAGGGAAAAAGGGTTTAAAATAAACCCTAACCCCTTTTAAACTAACCAGGCCACGAATTGGGCCTCCAAAAGTCTGTTTTTTTGAAATTTTTTTTTTTTTAAAAAAAAAACACAGACCGCGCTAAGCGCGACCCCTACCGCGCTCAGCGCGAAAGTTTCTGCCAGATGGGCCAAAATGCGCGCTGAGCGCGCTAAGCGCGGTCTGCAGAATTTTGAAATTTTCAAGAAAACAGCAATTTGATAGTTCGGGCTTATGTAAATGAGTTCAAGGAAGAATACTTACAATGTTGGGGTGCCTCCCAACAATCGCTTTGTTTAACGTCGGTAGAGCTCGACGGTTCATGATGATCATTGATCATCAAAGAAAATGTTGCCAACCTCATAATTTACTCCTCCGGAATTGTAAACCTCCACGACTTCCTCCTTCGCCGCATCATTTCGAGAAACGTCAAGTCCGACCTTGGTATGCGTTGTTCCTTCAAAAAGCTTGAAAGCAACTTCTTTATCTTGCACTCGCACTTTCATAATTTCATTGTCGACATCAATCATCATGCGAGCCGTCTTCATGAATGGTCTTCCAAGAATTAATGGTATCTCTCGATCCTCCTTCATGTCAATTACCACAAAATCCACAGGAAACAAATACTTGTCCACTTTTACAACCATGTCTTTAACAACTCCACAAGGTGAAATGGTTGACTTGTCGGCAAGTTGCAAAGACATTCTTGTTGACTCCATTCTAACATTCCCCAATCTTTTAACAATGGATAACGAAATTAAATTGATGCTAGCCCTAGATCAATCAAGCCATTACTCTTGAATGTATCTCCAATGGCTACCGACAACGTGACCCTCCCCGGATCGAATTCCTTCACTGGAAGAGCTTGCTTGAGTATGGAACTACAATTAACATCAAGTAATATCGTCTCCTTATCCTTGTGCCTCTTCTTCCATGTGAGCATATCCTTCATAAATTTCACATATTTCGGCATTAGCTCCAATGCTTCGGAAAATGGAATGTTTATGTGAAGTTGTTTAAAAATATCCATAAACCGAGCATATTATCTTGCCTTCTCCTTCTTTGACGGCGCATGAGGGTAAGGTAAATTTTGAATGGGAGCCGCGCTTTCTTCTTTACTTCCCTTTTTACTCTTCCTTGCATTCTTCTCTTTCTTTTTTACTTCCTTTACCATTTTCTTTCCCCTTTTCAACTAAGGTTTCCTCCTTTTCAACTGCACTGCTCTTATTTTCAACTACATCTTCCGACTCATCTTCCTCTACAACTTCATCGTTTATTTCAACTACACCTTCATCCTGTTTCTCAACTACTACATCATTTTCAACTAAATCATCTTCCACATAAACATCATTAATTTTTTTAGAGGGAAGGTGAAGATAAGGTAATTTTCTTAATGGAAAAGTGACTTCTTTCTCCTTCCCCTTTCTCATCTTCTTCTTCTTCTCCTCTACTTTCTCCTTTTCAACTACACCATTTTCCTTTTCATTTTCCACTAACACTTCCGATTCATCCTCCTCTACATCTTCATCGCTTTCACAATCCGTCATCTCATTTTTATTTATAGTGAAAATTGCTTTGCAATACTCCTTCGGGTTTGTTTGAGTGGTTGGAGAAAATGATGTCGAAGCTTTTTGTTCGGAAAGTTGCTTAGCTAGTTGTCCCACTTGAGTCTCCAAATTCTTGATGGACGCCTCCGTGCTCTTTTGATTATCCATAGAAGCTTGCATAAATTGAGCTAGAGTGTCTTGAATGTTGGAAGATCTCACTTGATTTTGCGGTTGAGCTTGATTTTGAGTTTGAGTTTGATATGGATTTTGCCTTCCTTGATTATTGTCTTGCCTCCACCCTCCTTGATAACCTTGGTTACCCCTTTGTTGGTAACCTTGGTTTTGATTTTGATAAGGGTAAGGATCTCGTTGTTGGTATCCTTGGTTGGCCATATAATTTGCTTCCTCGGTCTCCGGAGGATAAAATCCGGTTTTATGATCTCCTTTGCATAATTCACAACAAGCTATTTGGTGAGCTTGCTTATTTGACGTTCCTTGTAACTCCATGATTTGTTGAGGGAGTCTAGCCATTTGTTTTGTCAACTCTTCAACTTGTTTCGCAAACAATTTGTTTTGCGCCACAAGTGCTTCGTGACTCGAACCAATTTCTAGAACCCCCGTTTTCACTTGTACATCTCCTTGATCATGTTGAGTTTGATGATCATTCCTACCCATCTTCTCAATTATTTGGATTGCTTCATATGGTGTTTTTTCCATCAAAGAACCCCCCTCCGTGGCATCCAACAACAATTTATGTTGCGATTGGAGACCATTTCGGAAGATATGAATTTGGGTGAGCTCGTCAAATCCATGGCTCGGACACTTTCTAAGCATAGACTTGTACCTTTCCCACGCCCGATTTAAAGGCTCGTTTACTCCTTGCGAAAATACCGATATAGCGGTCTTTGCCTCCATGAAACGTGATTGAGGGAAAAATCGTTCAAGAAATGTTTCCTCCAAAACATTCCAATTAGTCATCGTTTCTTGCAATTGATCAAGATACCAATCTTTTGCCTTCCCCACTAGAGAATGAGGGAAAAGCCTTTGGAAGTATTGTTCTTCTTGGTCTTCCGGAGCACCCGCCGCTCCCGCGATCTCATAAAACTTAGTAAGGTGAGTGTAAGGATCTTCATGGTCATGGCCATGAAATGGACTTGCATAGAGAAGTTGAAGCAAGCCCGTTTTCATTTCCGCGACCCTTGCATTTGCTTGTCGGGCAATTTGAGCATTGTGACGAGGGCTATTGACACACGGCCCCCGCGGTGGTGGTGGTTGTGGTTGATTCTCCGCCATAGTGGTGACTTCTCCAAACACGGGTGATGTTGAAGAAGTAGATGCTTCTCCTCTTTCTCCTCTTTCTTGCCTTTGTCGAGCTAGTCTTTTCCGTCTTTTAGCACTACTATTAAGTCTTCTAGCCGTCCTTTCAATTTCGAGATCGAAAAGGAGTTGGTCGACCGGAATACTTCCCCGCATAAACTAATTCCTGAAAAAGTCTAGCCACACAAAAGAAACAAAGAGAGATTAGTAGAAAAAGTCTTAAAACACACAACAATTGCTATACTAACAACATCAAACGCCAATCCCCGGCAACAGCGCCATTTTGTTGTAGGATATTTCCGTAAACAAGTATTTTTAATTATCGATTCCACATGGATTGGTGTATGTTATAGTCTTTCAATAGAAAAGTGTATTTTAAGATATTGTAACCAAAGGGTTTGTTATCTAATCTACTAGTAACATGAGTTTCCAAACAAATAACTAAATTAATTCTTTCAAAGAGAGTTATGGTTTGGACTAAAGAGAGTTTGAGATTGTTTTCAAATTAAGAGGCATGTCAAGATTAGTTTCATTGATCTAGTTTCATACATATTCAATTAATCAAGTGATGAACATAATAGATGATTTCTACAAATACATATCCTCTCAATCTTGTAGATTTCCCACCAAGATTATGAATGTTACCATGTTAATCCTTGCATGATTCCTCACTACAACTATTAACATGATAATCATTAAGTTCAATATTTTATAAACACTAACACACAAATCTATTCCTAGCATTTGTTTATTAGAGGATGAATATCCTAGGTCTACTTTGAAGTATTCTTTTCCAAGCAAAACTCAAAGCATAAAGATGAAGAACAAAGATATTCAACTATATTAATCATCAACCATGTTCATACACAAATGGATTAAAAGAAATACATATTATATAGATCAACTACCTCTAATCTTGACACAAAAAGAGCTTAGCCACTCATTTCCATGGTTGCTTGCTCTCAAGATTGTTGGTAGAAATGATGAAAATCAAAGATTCAAGAAAGAAAAGCTATATTGTTCTTTTACAATTCTTCCCTAGATTTACAAAGATGAAAAGATCATCATGATGAAGTGTTGTTTCTCCCTTTTACAAGCCAAGAAAAATCAGTTGGAAGTGATGGGTTGGTGGCCAAAAGGTGAAAGCATGGGTATGTCCTTTTTCTGAATTTCGCAGACCGCGCTAAGCCCGACCTGTAGCATGCTTCCTTCATCCAAAATTATCTTCAAAAAGAATCATCCCTAAAGCTCTTCAAGTGTCCTTGAATCCAAGCTTGGGAGAATTAGTCAATAAATTCCTACAATTAAGAGTGAAATAAGTTAAATAATATATATTAAACAAAAACTAAATAAAAAACCTAATTAAACCAAAATACTAGAATAAATAATACTAATTAATTAAAAAGACATTGTTAAGGACCACAAAATCATGTACAAAATAACTACAATTTGGTCCTTAACACTCAGCCCATTGTGTTCAAAAACCATGTTGAGAACATGGGCATATTGATTTATTTTTATATACTCTATTAGTTGGAGATTATTCTTTATGCCATTTTCTTATCATGTTGTATTTATTTTAGACACTTTAAGTCTTGGATTGTCAAATATTTTCTATTTTGAGCAACTGATATTGCAATGATTATTATTATTAATATTGTTGTTGTTGTTGTTATTTGTCATTGCCTATATGTCAATTGTTAAAATTAGGACTCAGTGTCATGGTACCACTATACCTATGGTCGACACTAGTTTGAAGTTCATGGCATGGTTATAATTTTTATCTCACCATCTTTAGGACCACTATACCAGTGGTTGATGTCATAAGCTGAGGTATGATTTTAAGCTCGTCGTTGTCAGGACCAATGTGCCAGTGGTCGATGCCATATTGTAATTGAGGCGTTATGGTTTATAAAACCATGCAATTTCTTTGGCTTTAAGGCATTTGAGAGAAATTGTTAAGGAATGACAAAGAAATAGCAGTTTGGCTGTTGGATCACATTGACATGTTATTTTCTTGCCACACTCCACAATGATGACTAGTTGACAAAGTCTATAATATCTATAACCATGGAGGTTTTATGTCAATGAAGGATATAATAATCTCCATGATTCAATATTGCTTGACTTCATTTGGATGGATTCATCTGCACCTGGAATCATGCATTTTCTTAAAATGCGGCTGCATTTTAAGGAATTAGTCATTAACCCGAGAGTCATTTTCAAAATGTGTTTTTAAATTTAAAATCACACAATTGATTTTGCCCAAGTGAGAGTATGTTAGACTTATTTAACATTTTGTGGGCTACAATCAATTGTTATTTAGTTTGTGAAAAAACAGGCTAATCATGATTCTGATGGAGTGCATAAATAAGTTGCTTTATTGGTTAAGTGATATTCTAAATTAAAGTCTGAGAATTTGAAATCTGGTTTGTGTGGGAAAAAATGTGGGCTTTAACCCTTGACCCATAATGGATATGGACTAGGGTTATATATTATTTGGCTAGATTCACTTTGTAATCACAAAATCAGAAAGAAATTTCACTACTCCACAACTTGTCCCATTGAGAATTGTGAACTGTGAGATACAGAGGAAGCTCTGGTCATTCATCTTTTGAAAATTCCAAATCAAAATGATAATAACGACAACCCTTATTTCCAAATCATGTCTACAACAAGGAAGTATTGATGTTCTGATATCATATAATTAATCCATAAAATTTTCAACTTACAAGACCCACTTTCCTTTTGTTGACTTACCTATTGATGATGTGTCTCAATGGTGGTGCAAGCAAATGTATGTAGATGGAAAAAAAAACTTCAACTTGAGAGGAAGCATACCCAAATAAATTGATGGAGTCACACTTGGAAGAAGTGTAAGTAGGAGTTTTTCATTAGATGAAAAGATGTTGAGCAACATAAGTGAGGTAGATTCATATATCTAGTGCATTAAAGTTTGGAGTGAAGATGTGATGTTCAAGTGTGATAATTATGAACTCCCCTCAGGACCCAACAATAAGAAACTATTTTGATTGCCCAATTACAATTTGAGAATAAATTACTTGTTCATAAAAGTCAAAGACAAATTGACCGATAGTGTTCAAAGGCATACATTGTGTTCTGAACATTAGAATATAGACACAAAGTGTTGGCTCAAATATTCATTTGCAAGCTCTATCTCTATAATCTATATTTAGCAGATTAAGATTGCATTACTATAGTGATTAACTTGATATATTTGAACAAATGGTCTTTTAGCTCATGTGAAAATAACAAGGCATAATGGAACTATATCCCATTTATATAAAAAAAATTGTATTGTAAAACCAAAAAAGCTTTTGGCCAAATGATATTGTATTTAAAACATGATTTTTTTCCCACCACATGATCAAAGCAAGTACTAGACAGATTCTTTTCAAATAAACCCACCACATAAGCTGGCAAAAGTGCTTCTAGCACATAAAGTCACCTTAAGTTGTTTAGTTTTAAAGAAGAATAATGGCATTAGAAATCACATTGAAATGCAGCTTATACTTTGCCGCATAGTGCATCCAGCGCTATGCGGCAAAGTAGTTTCTGCAAAATCACCTCTGACAGATAATTTCATCATGTAGGAGTTGCTCAAGCAATTATATTCTTTTTTGAATCCTGTAATAAAACCAGAAGAGCCATGGGAGTAAATAATAATCCAATTGCAAAGTAATGTTAAAAGTTATTAAAGAGGAAATTTATACCTGGCAATGACATGCCACTGCTTCCATCTTGGTTCCAGTCACACAATCACCCTTTGAGGCCCCTGGTTGATCTGCAAACAGGCTAAAGAATAAAAATAACTTAAATGTTCCACACAACACAAAGACTATGCGAGAATATTGAAATTAACAAAATTTATCGATGACAGGAGAATAAATAAATATTTGAGTGACTCACCCAGACACGGAAAACTCATGTGATCAATTCAAAGACAGCATCTTGCAGCATAACCAATCATTGTTTGACAGCAAGGGTTGGTGATTTGTTTCTCCTCTGCATCATAAAGTACAGCTTAAAGACTCAACAGTGTTAAGTTCAGCTTTTCTAAGAGTGAAACATCAAGTTTCATTCTCCGAGAAAAGTTCACAAAATCACCAGAAACAATTTTTTCCAATAATAGCTCCACAAAAGCTGATACTTTTCTAAAGATGCATAGAGATAATATCCTAATTTACTGTTCACCAACAAGAATAGTTGCATTAAAATGATCTATGTTCCTGCAACTTGTCAAGCAAGCTATTTCTTGTAATAGACTCGAGCTATAAATAGAGTAAACGTACACACACAATATAAGAACACTATGGTCCACGGCATTAACTACATGTATAAACCAACATCTTTTGAAATATCATTCCATACAAAAAACATGCCAAAATCACATAGATTTTAAGAAACTGAAAATGGTTCGAATAAGAAGCTATGTATTTAACTATTATACATAAGGAAAAAATATCAATTCAAGACAGTTAAATAAACACAAAAGTATGGAAATGCATAAATGAATGATATATATTAGACTAGTAGAATAGTGAAGAATTTAAACCATGGTAAAAATGTTTGATACAATCAATGCATTAAAATATATATGAAGTCATATGGACAAAAAGAACACCTAATATATTTGGAGTCAGTGGTGTTTTCTCCTTTCATCTGTTCCTGTTCATGTGATCAAGTCGTCATTAATAACTATGGAGGGAATGTGAACAATCTTACGCCACTCTTTCCCCCCGCTTTTTCCGCAAACTTGCTTCTAGTAATGGACAGCAAGTCACACTTAGTACTGAAAGTGAGGAAGGAAATCCTTTCTTTGGCAACGACTTGAGTTTGGGAGCGTTAATAATCTCAAGGTTTTGAAGAGAAGTGAGAAGTCGTAACCACTGCTCATCAATGCTTGTATCATTAAAACCACAAATGCATAGTGTCACAAGCGACGTTGGTAGCAATGGACTCAGTATGTTCACCATATCATCGCCGTTAATTCGCAACTCCGAGAGACAAGTGAGATGTTCCCAAGTTGGCCTAGTATTCCACATAATCCCACCAACAAAGCCAACTGACAGTTTCCGTAAACTGCTAGGTAACTCATCTATGAAAAAAGATTGAAGATTTGGGAGATTATCAATTTCCATTTCTTGAAGGCCAGCTAGACTGTTCATTGCTTTTGGCAGTGAAGGAAACTTCTCACACTTCCACACTGGAAAATAAATGAGGTTTGGAGTGGCCAATCCACCTGAGGGAAATGACTCCAGTTCATTACCGTTGGATATTTGGGTATGGTAATTCTGGATAACTTCGAAGAATCGTGTTTGTTCACTTTTCGAACAAAGTATTTCGACCCTATTCTTGCATGGGTTCACGAAATCTTTGCGGGGATAATTCTTGAAGAACAATCGGTTTTCTGGTAATAGAATACTGAATACGAATATAGAGATAAAAGTCGTTTTTCTGTGTGCGAAACCAAGGCCAAATGACTCCTTATATAGGAGACCAATAATTGAAACCGAAAAGACACACCTGTTCGAAAACGGTTATGTCGGTTGGCGAAAAGGGTTCAAAAATTTTCGTCCAGCCAGGGGCTCCGCCCCTTGGAACCCCGTTTCAATTATTCGTATTTAATTATACATTGGCTCGACGAGCGTGCACTCCGCACTTCCCTAACTCGTTTCCAAACTTAACGTATAATTGCATCGGCCTTTAGTAAATCACATTACTACTAAAATACATTGGTGATACTAAAATCACCAACAAATCCCCCCCATTTTAGTGTAATCCTTGATTCACTCAGTATATACAAAATATATACAAGGGTACAACCTACAGGTATAACGATCAAACAAATGCATAAACGAAAATGTCTTGCGATTGAATTTTCATCTTAGTACAAATACACATTCCAAATACTCGAAAATCGGGGTGTCATATCGATTGAACCCGTTAATCCATTTGAATATCTGAAGATACAATACACATATGTTTCTTACAATACTCTACTATTCATTCTTGACACTTTTACAAGCCATGTGTCCTTATCCATTAATAAGCATATAGGAAGCCAAGTCCAAGCTTCCTGAAGCGGCAAAACTTCATGCTCACATAGGTGATCCTTTTAATCTTGCACCTGCATTTGCAATTTTTCAAAGAGAACCATTAAGAAGATATACTTCAACCTAGCCATTACTTGCAAGTCTGAGCACATACCTTGGGAAGATAAACACAATTGCTCCAATCTTTAACTATGATCTTTCCACATTGAATTCTGCTTCTAACGTTGTATTAGAAGGGAATTGGGTATACCATAGGTAATAGATTTAAATGGACTTTAATCCCATCCCAATTACCGACTTCTTCACTAAGTCTCTAGCTAACCCCTTCGTCAAGTGGTCAGCTAAGTTTTGTTGCGACCGAACAAAATCAATAGATATCACCCCATTCATGATTAATTCCCTAATCATACTATGTCTAACACCCAAATGTCTAGACTTCCCATTGTATATTTGACTATAAGCTTTAGCCAGTGTGGCAGTACTATCACAACGGATGGAAATTGGTGATATTGGTTTAGGCCACATCGGAATCTCATATACCAAGTTCCTTAGCCATTCCACTTCTTTACCAGCAGCAGCTAATGCCACAAACTCATATTCCATTGTGGAACTAGTTATACATGTTTGCTTCTTGGAAGCCCATGAAATGGCACCTCCCCCAAGCAAGAACACCCATCCACTTGTAGAGGATGAATCTTCAGCATTATTTATCCAACTAGCATCTGAATAACCTTCTAACACCGAAGGATATCCCATATATGACAATGCATAATTCATAGTACCCTTCAAGTACTTGAATACCCTTGTTATCGCATGCCAATGGTGTCTACTAGGATTACTAGTAAATCTGCTCAACTTTCCAACCGCATAAGCAATATCCGGTCTAGTGCTAATCATAGCATACATCAAAGAGCCTATAGCTCTTGAGTATTCGAGTGATCCACGTGTTTACGTATTTGGCATGAGTTTTTCTCCCGGATCCATGGGAGTACTTCCTGGAGAACAACTTTCATAATTGAACTTCTTGAGTATTTTCTCAATGTAATGGGATTGAGTAATTACAATCCCCTTATTCTCCCGTTTAATCTTAATACCAAGAATAACGTCCGCTTCTCCCATATCCTTCATGGAGAACTTTGATGACAGAAAATTCTTCGTTTTATCAATTTGATTTTGGTCGGTGCCAAAGACCAACATGTCATCAACATACAGACAAATGAAAACTCCTTTACCGGATGTATCAAATTTGCTATATACACATTTGTCAGCTTGGTTTAGAATGAAACCATTAGACAAAACAACCTCATCAAACTTTTGATGCCTTGCTTGAGCTTGTTTCATACAACGACTTAACTAGCTTACACACTTTATGCTCATTACCAGGCATTACAAATCCTTCAGGTTGCTTCATATACACTTCTTCTTCCAAATCACCATTCAGAAATGTTGTTTTGACATCCATTTGATGAATCACTAGATTATGAATAGCTGCCAAGGCAATCAACAATCTAATAGTAGTGATACGGGAAACTGGAGCATAGGTATCGAAATAATCGATCCCTTCCTTTTGTCTGAAGCCTTGGATAACTAATCTAGCTTTAAACTTGTCAATTGTACCATCGACTTTCATCTTCTTTTTGAAGATCCATTTGCAACCCAATGGTTTGCAACCAGGTGGTAAATCAGACAATACCCAAGTGTCATACCCCAAATTTTGACCTAATATACCACCTTACATTTGCATCATTGCATAACTAACAGTTCAGACAACATTAATCGGGTATAACACTCACAGGTCAAGATTAGGGTTTCATCAGATTTTCATCTGATTCAAGAGCTAACCAATTAGGGTTTGAGATTTTCTCATCTTATTTGATCTATCTTGATCAAATCATCAACCTTCAATCCTCAGATGTCAAATTTTCCAACAGATCAATCGAGGATCGACCGATTAGGGTTTTGGTCGAGCATAGGCATTCTCTGATTTTTTGAGCAGTGATTGACTTTTTTGGATAGTGATTGGTCATCATATCTTAGATACAACATTTTGACCTAATTTCTGGATTCAAAACATCACAGAGGTTCACAGAATTCATCAGTCGTTTTCAGAAACATCTGATGAAATTTCATCTGCACAGAAAAGTCAAACTTTGACTTTTGGTCAAATTTTTCAAAACAAAATTTTTTCCATCATCAAAATACTTCAAATGATCCATCATGATCATAAAAAATCAAAGAATTTGAAAAAGTCAACAAAAAGTCAAAAGTTTTCATACTTAGAAATTTTTCTAAGTGTTGAAATTTCTCATTTTTTCCAAACTTCATGCCATTTTTTCACCAAGTTCCAATTGGAATTTGAAAAAACTCAAAACATGAAAGTTGTAGCTTGTGGAAAAATCTTTCCAAAATGTCCAAGAACTCTCAAATCCATGGAGTCTAGATACACTTTTGAAATTGAAATATAAGGCTCCATGAAACTTGATTTTCAAAGATCAAAACATCAAATTATAGGTCATTTTTGTGTTTCTTCATCTAGAAGCTTTCTAACCTTGCCAACTTGACTAATGAACTGATAAATATCAGCTTGAAGATAAGAATTGAAGATTGGATCAAGATTGTAAAAAATAGCACATGGTAAAAAAGGAAGGTTCCTTTTGCTTTTGAAATACCATTCTTGCCCCTTAAGCAATCCATGAATCACCAAATGGCTTGTCCTTCTTGCCTAACATTTTCAGAACCTCTTGCCTATAAAAGGGTCACATTTCAAGCCTAAATCAACACCAAAAACAATACAAATTCATGCTTTCTTTCACTTTCTTGAAAATCAAGTAATATAGTGCAAATTGAGAAAACATAGCATTTTGAATTTGAGCCAAAACCATGATGAAGTTTGGTGTCCAACATGTTTCATGATTATAATTAAACTTGTTACAAGCTTAAAACCAAATTGAACTAAGCTTAAAATCAGTTTTCATTTTCATATTTTCAAAACTTGCAAAACTGCCATAGGATTCGAATCTGAAGTTTGGTTGGATTAATTTGTGTTTTGATCATCCATACACCTTCCATGAACATCATATGAGTGATCCAAAACAAGAACATCTAACTGTAACACGATTTACATCGAAATCGAGCTGCCATTTTTGAACTGTGCAGGTGGACTTGGCTGGATTGATTGGGAAGGGTTCAAAGCAAGCTAATCACTCACAAAGCTTCCACACATGCCGCTGGTGCTCAAATGATTGAGAAACAACAACTGGAAACACTTAAACCCAGAAATTGATCTCAGCTTCAACACGTATGTGAATGAACTTCAAACTCCATGATTTTGTGCATCAATTGAAAAAAGCTCTTGGCCAATTGTTTTCTGCACTCATAACGATCCCTAACCCTCAATAAAATCAAACAATCATCAACTACACATCATTTAATTTGATTTCTCAGTTTCTAGGGTTCTTCGTGTTCCCAGAAATCCAAACATGATAGACTGAAAATAAATGCAATTAACATACACCGTTGTATTCCTTGTTCAAAATCGAGTCATTTTGATGTTTACATCGTCCAATTTGGTTGAGAAACGAGGATGGTAGCTTGGATCAAAAATTCTGGAAATCAAACCATAAACCCAGGCTGCGCGCGTTCTTCATGTGTTCTTGATTTTCAAATATTTAAAATTTCCAATCTTATGTTAACACGTGTGTGAGTCCACTAACACTTCAGCGCATTTGGCTCAGTGGTTCCTGGCTTGGTCTTAAGTCTTCTTGCCACGCGTCCCACCTCATGGTCATGGGTTCAAAACCCACCAAGACCATTCTTTTTTACAAACTTCCAATTTTTTCATGTTTTTTTATCAAACTTTCAACATTTTTTTGACCAATCAAAACTTCTCATTTTGAGATGATTTTTTAAACACTTGTCAATAAATACATCTATTTTGTGATAATGCAAAAATTTTCAGAAAAAACTTTCATCTGATTAAATTTTAATCGAGCCGCCGAAAACGACGTTCTAAACACTTTTCAAACCTCCTTAAAAGGTGAATTTTTCAAGTTTTCGACTTCTGATTTTTTTCAAAACTTTTCATAAATGAACCTCACATTTCAAAACATTTTCAAATCATTTTTCAAAACATTTCATCAAACTTGCATCTTTTACCATGATCAATCCGATTTAAAACGATAAAACTGATTTCGTCTTCTCTCGAATTTCTCGATCGATCATGGGCCACCCTTATGGTGTAAGTCCCAATCCTTTATGTACATATTTAGTTTTACTTGTACATACTCAAATCATCATTGTTAATATTCAAACATAAACAAATTTCTTTCGTTTTCATTCGTTTGTTTATACGCTGAATCCATTGGTTCTAAAGGAAGGTTTCTTCTGAGCGAAATTTCTTTTTGACCAATAGGCCTCCATCATGGTGTAAGTCCCATAACATTCTTTTATGTACATAATATTTCTTTGTACATATCAAAAACTTTCAAAACACATACAAATTTTTATCTGTACATAATACAAATACTTCTTTTTATACTCAAGTACAGACAAACTTTGATCGTTTGTTTTCACTTCACTTGTGTATACACAAACCAAACATTCTTTATGTACATACACAATCTTTTCCTTGTACATATCAAACTTTTTATCTGTACATAATACAGATACCTTTTACAGATAAAACTTCAATCAATTATTTCCGTTTCATCTGTACAGTTTACACTGAATACCATTGACATTGAAAGGAGCATTATTCCCTATGAAACTTCTTTCAAATCAATGGGCCTCCCTTATGGTGTAAGTCTCAACCCTTCTATGTACATCCATCTTTCTTTGTACATAAAAACTCGTCCGTGTACATATTTACTTCCTTGTACACATTCAAACTTGTAAATAATCAAGTTACGCTCGTTTTAACGTTCGTTCACAAACACTTGTTTATATTTCATAAACTGCTGTAAATAAACATCATGCATTGTTTATCTTTCCTTCATAAACTCCTGTGAATACATATCACACACACACACCTGTTTATACAACCGTCTAATAATAAATATAACAATTAGACTAATCAATAGGTTTCCCAGAGTTTAGCCTCCGCTTGGGCTTCATACAAGATAACTCATCCCCAATTGAGTTTAGCCTCCGCTTGGGCTTCATACAAGACAATCCATCACGGATGGGTCGACCTCGCTTGGGCTTCATACAAGATATTTTCATCTCCAACAGAGTTTAGCCTTCTCTTGGGCTTTGTACAAAGAAACTCTCCCACAGAGTTAGCCTCCGCTTAGGCTTCATATAAGACAACACTCCCCTAATGAGTCAGCCTCCTCTTGGGCTTCGTTCAAAAGAACTCCTCATCGAGTTTAGCCTTCTCTTGGGCATCATACAATGAAAGAGATAGAAATCTCTTAACAGCCTCCTATTGGGCTTCCAATACAAAGAATCACCCGCGCTAAGATAGAACCTTGAAAGGATGGTTTCCCGGTGAAATCACTTTCAAATTCCCCAATGAGTAAAATTTCCCGGTGAAATTGCTTTTATTCAGAAAAGGATGATTTCTCGGTGAAATCCCTTTCAAGCCAAAGCCACCATACCTATAGCTTCCTCTTGAGCTTCATACAAGGACCCTCGATGACCCTCGATGACCCTCGGAATGCCTCCTCTTGGGCTAACAATACAAGGACCCACGGGCTTCTTAAAAGCATCCCTTTAATCCAATCAATTTCTCCTCGAGATTTAGATATCTATCATCTCTATGGAAGAAGTATCTCATCTATCACATCACGGTCAAAAACTTTTCAAACTCTTTTCAAACAAAAACATCTCTTAATTGTAAGTGGTAACGCTTGTACACTCAAGCAAAACACCTAATGCTTTAGTTAAAAGATTCAATCATCTTTTCAAACATCTTTCTTAAACATGTAAGTGGTAACGCTTGTATACTCGAGCAAAACACCTATAACTTACGACGAAAGATTTTAATCACCAAACTTTTCAAAATGTATGTGATGAAATAGATTAGATACATTTTCATTAAGATGACATTTGTCATCTCTTACTAACATCCCGTTGCTTTCCACTAGCATAAGTGGGAACTACGATTGCTCGACTTTCTCAACATCCTTTTGAGAATACGTGGCACAAGGTCTCATCCTTGCCGAGCAAATTTCTATCTCCCTGGACCAAACAAACCATAGAACCTTGTAGATCCGAGCTACAAATGCTCGATTCCCACTAGGGGATATGTATGCGAAGATCCACGATCTTTGCGAGCACAATAATAACAAAACCTAGAATCCCACAATCATTTCTAAAAATTTAAAGGAGAAACTTTCCCAATCATAGAAATAGCAATTAAAACACACAAACATATCAAACGTATTCATATATAAAGTCAGATAACTACATATATTTAGGGTGCTCCATCTATTCCCTTTATATAACAATCCCCTTACTCGAATCTCCCCAATGCGTTATGTCTAGTTTGCTAGTCGTTACATACCAATATCAATTGAGGGTATTTCACTTTCCCTTTTCATAATCATTAAATCATCTTTCTTGTGTTGAAAATAATAAAGCTTGATGCTCATGACATCTTTATAAACAAATCAAAAGATTTAAA
This sequence comes from Vicia sativa, assembly GCA_021764765.1. Classification (NCBI taxonomy): domain Eukaryota; kingdom Viridiplantae; phylum Streptophyta; class Magnoliopsida; order Fabales; family Fabaceae; genus Vicia; species Vicia sativa. Next base: position 270,305,611 of record CM038796.1, on the reverse strand, counting down.
TCGTTGCGTACCAGAAGATCCGAACTCACGTTCGCATCCTCAGGCGCGTCACCTTTTAACGCGAACACCAAGTATTATTTTCCATGATAGAACCAATCTCTTCATCAATTGCTTCTTTCTAAAAACCAGAGTCTCGAGGTTTCACAGCTTCATCATATGTTCTTGGATCCTCCTCTATACTATAGCAATAATAGTATTGAGCATCAATCTGATCCTTTGATCCCTCAACCAAATATAATTGAAAATCAGATCCATAAGTTCTAGGTTTTCTAGCTCGTTTGCTCCTACGAGGTTCAAGTGTCTCAATTGGCACATCATTTGAATGATCATCCCTTAGAGATTCATCTGAATTAGGTATAGAAATCTTTGGTCTAGGTATAGAAGAGAAACAATTCTCATCAAATATGGCATATCTCGATTCTATTATCGTGTTAATAGAAATTGAGTTATTAGGTTCTATAACATAAAACCTATAGGCCTTGGAGTGCTCAGCATATCCAACAAAGATGCACGCTATACCCTTTTCACCCAAAGTTTTCCTTTTTGGGTCCGGGAGTCTAACGACGGCCCTACAACCCCAAACACGTAGAAATGTTAAGTTGGGTCGTTTCTTATACCAAAGTTCATATGGGGTAGTCTTGTTCTTTTTATTAGGAACCCTATTTAACAAATAGCAAGCCGTTAACATAGCTTCTCCCCAAAACCCTTCACTCAGACCAGAGTAGGATAACATGGCGTTCACCATTTCTTTAAGAACTCTATTTTTCCTTTCAGCCACACCATTTTGTTGAGGTGTATAAGGTGCCGTAGTTTCATGAATGATTCCTACGGATGGAAAAACACGGATCATAATATTCACCACCTCTATCACACGTAATGTTTTAATCAACACATTTTGTTGCACTTCAACTTCAGTTTTATAGATTTTAAATTTATCTAAAGCTTCATCCTTAGTGTGCAACAAATAAACATAGCAGAATCTAGACGCATCATCTATGAAAGTGATAAAATATTTTTTATGCCCTAATGATAGAGTAGCATGCAAATCACATAAATCACTATGTATCAATTCAAGAATGATAGATTTCCTTGTAATACTTTTAAAAGGTTTCCTAGTGATCTTTGTTAACATGCAAGTTTTACACTTTTCTACATTTTCATTAAAACTAAGAATTAAATCATCTTTAGACATTTCATGCATTCTTTTATAATGTACATGTCCTAGACGAGCATGCCATAACGAAAAATTGATAACATTCGACGAGGACATAAATACAGAACCAGAATCATTAGGAACTTCATTCAAATTCATCATAAACATACCATTATTATAATATCCAAATCCTACAAACACACCACACTTTGATAAAACATATTTATCGGATTCACACACTTGCTTGTATCCAAGCTTATTTAATCTGATGCAATCAAATTCTTACGTAATTTAGGAACATACAAAACATTAAACAAAGCAATAGTCTTTCCGAGGCGAATTCTAGCACCACGTTTCCTTTGCCTTCAACGGGGCGAAGTGATCATCTCCCATGTAGAGGATGAACCATCTTCCTGGAACAAAAGTCTTGAACCGAAGCGATCCTTGCAAACATGTGTTGTGGCACGTAATCAATCCACCACGCGGCGGATCATCTCGCACATAAAATGCTTGACATTTAGTGAAACCGAATGTTTAATCAAACTATTCAAATCACGAATTGATTTCGACCTTGGTTTTGAGTGGTCCTTAGACCCTTTCACGAACCACTTGCATTCGCGTTGTTGTGTTTTCTTTGAAACGACAATCCTTCTTGAAGTGGCTGTTTTGCCACAGTTCATTCTAGTTTAGTTTCTTGTTAGCAAAGCGCCTTTGTTGTTCTTGAAGGCACGCTTCTTTCCTTTGTTTTTGTTGTAATCGTTCTTACCACCCTCTTCGACCATATTAACCAGGGTCCCAATTTCTTTGCCCTTTCCTTTGTCATCTTCCTGCGCTCTTAGAGATTCTTCTATGCGCAAATGACTTCCAAGTTGGATCAAAGACAGTTCGTCTTTTCCATGTTTCAGATTGTGTTTGAAATCTGTTGGAATTATTGGAATTACAAATTATTGGAATTATAATATTGCATTTATGAGTCTATTCATGTATCTAGGAGTCTAGGAATCTATGCCTTGTAAATTACATACATGTACCTAGGAAATAGCTTTAATCTTATCATGTAATTACTCTCTTGTGAGTATATAATCAAATCACTTGAGTGCTTTGTAACTCAAGCATTTCACCAAATATTCAATTATCAACATGGTATCAGAGCTCTCGATCTTGAGAGACTTGCTTCCGCATAAATCCCAACCGTCTTCATTACGGTAAACCCTAAGTCACCTTCATTGTGAGAATTTTGCTGCCTTCATTGCAGCCTTGTTACCCTTCGTTGCGGTTTCTTTCTTTTCTGTCCAGAAACCGTCCAAAAGCACCTCTATTTCACCTTTTTTTGCTGCTGTTTGGCTTGCCTTGTTCTTTGTTTTTAGCTTCCTACAAATGGTGAAAAAATTACATTGATTATCCTTTAACATTCACCAAGGATGAGGTGAATCGTTTAAAGACTATACTTAACTCTCTTAGTAAGCCTTACGGAAGTTGTTCTCTCGACCGAGCGGCAGTGTTTGCTCTCAATCCTTTAGTGTTTGCGGTAAAATCTCTAAGAATGCTTGGATTTTGGACTCGGTGTCACCATATGACATTCAATCCTAGTTTGATTTCCTCTTACACCTCCTCCGAGAAGAAGCTGCTATATTACGGTGCTAATGGTTCTTATGCCGTATTGATGGCTCGGGAGTGTTAACTTGCAACCTCCACTTCAATTACAAAGCGTGCTACATGTTCCCACACTCTCTCACAACCTAATATATGTTCGTAAACTTACCCGTGATCATAATTGTAAAGTAATATTTTTCACTTCTTATTGTGTTTTTAAGGATCTTACCACGGGGAAGACAATTGGAGTTGCTAAGGAAAAGGGAGGGTTGTACTACCTATCTGATGAACCAAATTGTTCGAAGGTGTTGGCTTCCTACTTGCAGACCGAGTCTTACGTGTCTTCTCATTCGCCGCAAATTTGGCTTGACAAGTGCCTTGATCATCCACCATTCTCTTTAGTTAAGTCTATGTTTCCTTCTTTGTTTTTACATCATTCAGTTGAGTCTTTTAAATGTGACGTTTGTGAGTTAGCTAAACATCATCGTGTCTCTTTTACTCCTAGTTCCAAAAGAAGTGTTGAACCTTTTGATCTCATACATTCTGATGTTTGGGGACCTGCACCTATTTCTAATATTTCGGGTGCTAAATGCTTTGTGTCATTTATTGATGATTGTACTCGAGCCACTTGGATTTTCTTGATGAAGAATAAGTCAGAAGTACCAGAAATATTTATTAGTTTTTATAACATGGTACAAACACAATTTGGCAAGGGGATTAAAAGAATTCGCTCTGACAATGGCAAAGAGTATGCCAATCACATCCTTTCAAGTTTTACTAGTCAACAAGGAATACTTCAAGAATTTACATGTGTCGACACCCCACAACAAAACGGTGTTGCAGAAAGAAAGAATCGTCATTTACTTGAAGTTGCTCGAGCCATCCTCTTTCAAATGGCAGTTCCCAACTCATATTGGGGAGAAGCCGTTCTGACCGCTGCCTACTTAATTAATCGGGTTCCATCTCGCATGTTAGGTAATGTTAGTCCTGTTCAGTTTATGGCTTCACAGTATCCTTCTGTTCCTATTTTGCAGAGTCTCGAGTCTCGAGTATTTGGTTGTGTTGCCTTTGTCCATATCCATAAACAACATCGAAGTAAGTTAGACCCCTGCGCAGTCAGATGCATCTTTGTTGGCTATCCCCCAAATAAGAGAGGATATAAATGCTATCATCCTCCTAGTCGTAAGTACTTTGTCTCTAAAGATGTCACATTTCATGAGAATTTGGCCTACTTCACTCGTCCTCAGCTTCAGGGGGAGAACATTCAGAATGTTGAATCTGATTCCGAGTTTTTGGTTCTACCTGAGTTGCCTGTGACTCCTCTATTAAGTCCTATTACCGGTCCTACAATTGAGTCTCCCGAGTCGGCTGATCCTACAAATGAGTCTCCTGAGTCAATTGTGAATCCCGAGTCGGTTGATCCTACAAATGAGTCTCCTGAGTCGATTGTGAATCCTATGTCAAGTCCTATTACTGGTCCTCCCATTGATCCTACTTCTATTTTGGTCCCTCCTCTGTCGTCTGTTTTGCAGGAACCATCATCTTCCATACCAACAAAAACTAAGGCTGGTGAGCCAACCTTGGTGTATCACAGAAGAAGTAAGCCCGACCTACTCCAAACACAACTCCAATTGCCAGAACCGGAGGTAAGTATTGAAACTCACAATCCTATTAGTGATTCCCAAAGCTCTGACACTTGTGACACTAATACATATGATTTGCCTATTGCTTTAAGGAAAGGGAAAAGGTCATGTGCCAAATACCCTATATCTCAATTTGTCTCCACTAAAAATCTTTCCTTGCAGCATCAGAGTTTTATTTCTGCAGTTGACTCTGTGGTCATCCCATCATCCGTTCAAGAGGCATTGAAAGATAGAAATTGGGTCCAAGCCATGGATGAGGAAATGAAAGCTCTTGAAAAAAATGGAACTTGGGAGATTGTTGATAGACGGGAAGGCAAGAAACCCGTTGGTTGCAGGTGGATCTATACAGTCAAACACAAATCAGATGGTACTCTTGATCGTTACAAAGCTAGACTAGTGGCAAAAGGATACACACAGACATATGGCATAGATTATGAGGAAACCTTTGCTCCTGTTGCGAAAATGAACACTGTTCGAATCTTATTATCTCTTGCTGCTCACTTCGGATGGGAATTACAACAATTTGATGTCAAAAATGCATTCTTGCATGGAAACTTAGAAGAAGAAGTGTACATGGAGATCCCGCCAGGATTTGGCCCTACGTGTGGATCCAACAAGGTGTGTCAATTGAGGAAAGCTCTATATGGACTAAAACAATCTCCTAGAGCATGGTTTGGAAGATTCACAAAAGCAATGGTGTACTTAGGCTACAAGCAGAGCCAAGGAGACCACACGCTTTTCTTTAAGCACTTGCATGAAGGAAAACTTACTATCCTTCTTGTCTATGTTGATGATATTATTATTACAGGAGATGACCTGGCAGAGAAACAATTGCTAAAGGAAAAACTATCGGCAGAATTTGAGATGAAGGACCTTGGTCAACTCAAGTATTTCTTGGGAATTGAGGTTGCTTACTCAAACCAAGGCATTTTCATATCTCAAAGGAAGTATATACTTGATCTCTTGCAGGAGACTGGGAAACTGGGATGCAAACCTTCAAGTGTTCCAATAGAGCAAAATCACAAGTTGGGCTTCGAAGAAGAAAGTGCCAAAGTTGACAAAGTCCAATATCAGAGGTTGGTAGGAAAGTTGATTTACCTGGCACACACTAGGCCTGACTTGGCTTATGCATTCAGTGTAGTGAGTCAATTTATGCATGACCCAAGAATGCGACACTTACTTGTTGGTCGATCTTGCAATACCTCAAGGCTACTCGGAAGAGGACTACTGCTCAAAAGAGGTGGAAGCTTAATAGAAGCCTACACCGATGCGACTATCAGGATCAATAAGTGATGAAGATCCACTTGATTTTGCACCCTCTTGTGGGAACCTTGTCACATGGAAGTAAGAAACAAAATGTAGTGGCTCGGTCAAGCCGAGGGAATTTCGAGCTTTGGCTCAAGGAATCGTGAGTTACTTTGGATGAGGATCATTCTAAATGATTTAAAATACAATGTGAAGGGCCTATGAAGTTGTTTTCGATAACAAGGCAATCGGATTTCTCATAATCTGCTCAACATGACGGGACCAAACATATAGAGATTGACCGCCATTTTATTAAGGAAAAACTAGATAGTGTTTTAATAGCTACATCCTATATTCCTTCTGGACATCAACTAGCAGATGTGTTGACAAAGGGCTTGCCACCTGATCGTTTCAATCAATTGACTCGCAAGCTGGGAATGATTGATATCCATTCGCCAGCTTGAGGGGGGTGTTGGAATTATTGGAATTACAAATTATTGGAATTATAATATTGCATTTATGAGTCTATTCATGTATCTAGGAGTATAGGAATCTATGCCTTGTAAATTACATACATGTACCTAGGAAATAGCTTTAATATTATCATGTAATTACTCTCTTGTGAGTATATAATCAAATCACTTGAGTGCTTTGTAACTCAAGCATTTCACCAAATATTCAATTTTCAACAAAATCCTTCCACGAAGGAGGCAACTTGTCTATGATGCTTGAGACAGATATTGTTTTATCCATATTCAATCCATGTTGTGTGAACTGTCCAAGGATTCGGAGGAGTTCATTGAATTGTTCCATGACAGACCTCGATTCAACCATTTTGTAATTGTCGAAGTCGGTTACCAGAAACTTTTTACTGGATGAGTCCTCTGCCATGTACTTGGATTCAAGGACATCCCACAATTCCTTTGCAGATTCCACGTTTTGGTAAATATTAAATAAGAAATCAGACATACCGTTAAGAATGTGCCCTCTGCATATGTAGTCGTCGTTCTCCCACTTTGATCTGCGTCTCATATTTTCGACTGAGTCATTCTCCAGCAATTCTGGGATCGGTGTAGACAGGACGTGTACCACCTTCAACGTTGTCAACATGAAATGCATCTTCTTCTGCCAACGCCTGAAGTCTTGTCCTTGAAACTTGTCCAATTTTCCGAAGTTTGTAGTCATCTCCTTGATGGTGCTTCCTCCAGCCATGACTATCAGAAAATACTTTGTTCGTTTGTTAGATATTTGGGTATGATAATCCTGGATAACTTCGAAGAATCGTGTTTGTTCACTTTCCGAACAAAGTATTTCGACCCTATTCTTGCCTGGGTTCACGAAATCTTTGCGGGGATAATTCTTGAAGAACAATCGGTTTTCTGGTAATAGAATACTGAATACGAATATAGAGATAAAAGTCGTTTTTCTGTGTGCGAAACCAAGGCCAAATGACTCCTTATATAGGAGACCAATAATTGAAACCGAAAAGACACACCTGTTCGAAAACGGTTATGTCGGTTGGCGAAAAGGGTTCAAAAATTTTCGTCCAGCCAGGGGCTCCGCCCCTTGGAACCCCGTTTCAATTATTCGTATTTAATTATACATTGGCTCGACGAGCGTGCACTCCGCACTTCCCTAACTCGTTTCCAAACTTAACGTATAATTGCATCGGCCTTTAGTAAATCACATTACTACTAAAATACATTGGTGATACTAAAATCACCAACAAATCCCCCCCATTTTAGTGTAATCCTTGATTCACTCAGTATATACAAAATATATACAAGGGTACAACCTACAGGTATAACGATCAAAAAAGAGAAGACATATTTAAACCTCTTATCTGAATCTGCCACTGTAACATCTATTTATCTATTTATAATATATAAACTCGAGTTGATCCGTTAAAGTCCGGTCGCTTAATTGAGACATGTTAATCAAACTCCAAATGATTTTTGTAGATTAACATTACTTTGTTAGAATTAGGATTCAGAAATTGAGTAAGTAGAAAGTGATGTTTGTTTTGAACTTGGAAAGAGATTTGAACAACACCTTTAAGTAGCAGTGAAGCAAAAAATAAAATGTTATTTTTCTAGAACTGCAGACTACAGTATATTCTGTTTGTGACGTGAAGAATAAGGAAGTTATGTCACTTATTAGTAAAATGATCATAAGGAGTCCTCAATAGAAGTTCTGTTTGGATTGAACCAATTTTTCTCACCTCCTTTTGGCGAATGGCGAAGCCATGAGGAGGGCCACAAAGAGGAGAGACCAGAGAAACTCACAAAGTTAATTTTGATAGACCTCGACATTAACTAGCAATTTGAGCAGCAAGCTCCACCACCAACACAAATGATCTCAAAACAAAAGTTTTGCACCTGACCAAGCCATCAATAAATCCTGCACGATACTTGAAGAGAGAATAGAGTAAATTATAACAACACATAAATCTATAGCAGAAACAGCTCATGAACAAAATCTTAATTCAATTTAAAGTGACTGAGGAAAAAACAAAATAGTGATGTGAAGTTATTTAGTAGTGTTAAATTGTATCCACTCTCCCTTAGGAACTTTCTCAAGGAAAGAGTTTTAATTGACCAACGTGAGGAAAAAACATTAAGTTCAAACATTTACATAAAGAAAAGAATGTCTAAATACTATGATTAAAAAAGTGAGTTAGTGCTTGTTTTATAATATTCTAATTATTGAAGAAAGAAACAAAAAGAAGTATGTTTGTGACGCACCCAGACGGGAAACTCATGTGATCATATTGTCATTGATGATTATGACGGGAATGCGAGCAATCTTACGCCATTCTTTCCCTCGCTTCTTCTGCAAACTTGCTTCCAATAGAGGACAACGAGTGATACTTAGTAGAGAAAGAGAGGAAGGCAATCCCTCTTTTGGCAACGACTTGAGTTTGGGAGCATTAACAATCTCAAGTTTTTGGAGAGAGTTTAGATGTTGAAACCACTTCCCATCCATGACTGTATCATTAAGATCATAGATGCATAGTGTCAAAAGCGACGGCGGTAGAAAAGGCCCCATCAACATGTTCACCGAATCATCGCTGTTAATCCGCAACACTGAAAGACGGGTGAGATATTTCCAAGTTGGCCCAGTATTCTGCATAATCCCTCCAATAGAACCAACTGTCAGTTCTTGTAAACTGCTAGGCAAATCATCTATGACAAATGATTGAAGATTTGGTAGATTATCAATTTCCATTTCTCGAAGGTGAGTCAGAGTGTGCATTACATTTGGTAGTGAAGGAAGCTTCTCACACTTCCACACTGCGAAATAAATGAGGTTTGGAGTGAACAACCCACTTGGAAATGACTCCAGTTCATTACAATCCCATATTTTGATGCTTGTAAGATATGAGAGACTCTTTTGCGACGCATCTTCTGCAACTAATATTGATTTCAAATTTATACAACCCTCAATAAACAAACTCTTGAGGACAGGGAGAGCACCCAAGGTAAATGATATCATTGAATTACAACTATAAGATATTTTCAATTTCTCAAGTGATATGAAATTGTGCAAGTATTCCTGGGGTAGAAACTCTAGATTCTCACAATTACTGATTATGAGAAATTTCAAGGTCCTTGGTAGGCCGTCTGTTGGGAAAGACGTTAGAGATGGAAAGTCCTCTATGGTCAGTTGTTGAAGAGAATTGAGAGGGAACATCAATCTGTTAAATACACCTGACATTGGAATTATAAACATGATATTGTTATTATCATATGAATGTCTTGACTCCATCAGTAAAGGACATTCTCTTAACTCAAGTTCAGTTAAGGAAGGAAGATTGTGAGGTATGTCTCCTCGAAGTTTCGGGCACTTACTTAGTAACAAACATTTTAGAATAGGAAAATTTGCAGTTGTGCCTCCAATCATGTTCCACTCCTCCCACTCTGGCATATCCTCAAAGCGCAGAGTCTCCAAGGAGGGAAATGGTTGAAATAAAGGAGAACTATCACTTCCATAGAACTCTATACCAACACTCTTTAATGAAAACATCAAATCAATATTGAGTTCTTTCAAATTTCCCAATTGTCCAAGGGGTGGAAGCCATGTGCAATTATAACAATTTGAGATCCTTAAGTGCAACATGCTGCCAAATAAAGAATCACCCAACCAATTTGGAATGTTGATTCCACCATAGGCTTTGATGGTGAAACTTTTCAAAGTTGTTGAGGGTCGCAAACGTTCAAGTACATTTCTTTGAAGTTGTGGATCTAAAAGTGTAGCACCATGATCCCATTCTAACGATAATGTGTCTATTTGTTCTTTCATCTTCATATTGGCTTTAAAAGCTTCAACAGGATTATTAACATTTTGTAGCTGTGTGATGGAAAGTTTCCCAAGTAGGTTGGGAAATTTCCCTAGCTCTGCCACATTCATTCCACCATTATGTTTGCTGACAATAAAGTTGGACAACATTTGGAGATTTTGTAGTTTGGCTATTTGAATCGGCATTTCCCTCAATGCAGTGTCACTAACGTCAAGGTGGCGTAGATTAACCAATTTTCCCATGTCCTCCGGCATCTCCTTCAATGCGGTGTTACTAACGTCAAGGTAGTATAGCTTAACCAATTTTCCTATGTCCTTCGGCAATTCAGTGAACCTTTTACAGCCCGCCAACAACAAGAATTGCAGATTGTAAAGCTTGCATGTTTCAGAAGACAACCTTTCAATATTAGTGTGAGAAAGATTTAAGTACCGTAGGTCTAACAAATTTCCAATAGATTTGGGAACCTTAGTGATACTCTTGTAGCTTGATAGAGACAACATGCGTAATTGTTTCATTTCTGGCAGCAAGTCATATACTACCTTGTTTGATAGCAAACAAAGAGGCAATTGTTCTTGTAATGGGAATGCTAGAAAGGTACGCAGACCTTTTACTCCGTGTAATTTATCAAATTTTTCATATGAATCATATGTCCCTCTATTGTATGAGAAATTATGCATCTTATGTTTGTCCATATTCATGGCGTCTGAAGATGAAACCTCTGTAGCTAAATCATGGATGAGGTTGTGCATTTCAAAGTTTCCTTCCTTGTCACCAATAGAACGCCGAAGTATCAACGACGTTGACACTAGTTCATCAAAGTATTCTTCTCCAACTTTTTCTTGATATGTGGACGATGATTCTAGTAAACCTGCTGCAATCCACAACTGAACTACCATCTTTTTTTCTAAGATGGACTTCTTTGGAAAAATTGAACAATATTGAAAACATTGTTTCAAAGGATTAGAAAGAAAATTGTAGCTCAATTTGAGAGAAGCTTGCACATCATAAGCTGGTGTATCCCAAACCTTACTTTCTAGCACATAATTCCAGTCATCGGTGTACAATGAGACGCGAATATGAGTCCCATGTGCTACTGCAGCTAATGGTAATCCGTCACACTTTTTTTCTGTTTCTAGATAGAATCGGGGATGGTAGTGATTTCCTCCAACTGCATGTTTGGCAAGTAAAGACCGGCAATCTCCAATTTCCAAAGGTCTCAAATAGTGGAGAGAAAGAAAGGTATTCATGGATAGTGCAACTCTTTCATCTCTTGATGTTACAATGATCCTACTTTGTGATGATTCCCGAGCATTCAAGATATCCATGAGGAATGTCCAATTGACAGATCCGGCATCCCACACCCCATCCAATACCAGCAAAAAATTTGGGTAAACGGTATCATTAGTGGTTGTTTGCGAAGTAATAGATTCAATAATGGTTTCAAAATCCGTCAAATCATCTGAGAAATCTGCCCAGAGTTTGAACTCAAACTTGTCCTTAACTTGAGGATGATTGTAAAGGTGTTTGGCAAGGGCTGTTTTCCCAATCCCTCCCATACCAACAATGGAAATCACTCTTGTTTTACTACTAGACAACAAAAGATGTTTGAGTTTCTCAATATCAGCATCTCTTCCATATATAGAAGATTCATCGTCCAAAATAAAAGATCTAGGAGTTCTAGTTTCATAGCTTTCTAATTTCTCAACTATTTTTTGCAGTTTCAAATTAATGAATCCATTAAAGCGTTTGAAAAGGGAAGAAAAGTTTTTCAGCACCTGATTTGCAGCAATTTTGTTTTGGAACTGCATCCAATGGATTTGCTCAACCAAATCGATTTGGTCAATCAAATTGTCAGCTTCACAGACAGCAGCTCGCAGCATATCCAGTCTCACCAGTGTTGTCTTCAACTTTTCCATGAGACCTTGCAACTTCGTACTATGAAAGTTTAAGTTACTGAAGAATTCAGTAGAATCAATCTTTTTCAACAACACCTCCATGGAAGCTGACATCAGTTTTTCTTCCACAATACTCGCCATTAGAACAACAGGAATTAGCTTTGCACACAAATCACAACAAAATGTAACGCATAAACTTTGATTTTAGTAATTCTAGTGGTGGTGGCCGGGGCGGATGAATAAGAAAATGTGTCTCTTGACTTGAGTATAAAATTGGATAAATATCTTGTTTTTAATTTATTTAATATATACAATTAGAATGAATTCTTCAGCAAGTTTCGCCCTTAGAAAAATCCCACTCATTCTACTATATTTACTTATTGCTAAAAGAGGAAAGTTTGAATTAATATAATTCTATTATATTTTTAAATGAAATAAACTTGATACACGTGAAAACATTATTGCTTAGGCCATTGTAAAGATCAAATGCTCGCTTCCTTTCCCATTCTCAATGCAAACCGTCCAATTCTATCATTCCAATTCAATTTCTTTGCAGTTTCTAGAAGTTATTCTTGAGGTACATGCAACTCCACGGGTTTGACATATAATCTTCCTATGATATTAGGTCTACATAGGATCATTTTCAACAGGAATGAGAGAAATTGTGTGATGTCGGCGGCCATGCTCCGTAACCTCGCCGACAAACTCTATGAGAAATGCAAAAATGTTACTCTCGAGGTTTTATTCGCTTCTATCTTTAATCGCGATCTTTTATTTATTTATTTTTGTTTGATGATTATTTCAATTTTATTGCTTCTGTGAAAAAACTTCTTAATAGCGGTATTTTTCTTTCAAATGATGCACCTTTATAGTTTTTCTCTCACACTCTTCTGCGTAATTATGTCTATGCATGTAATTATGTTCATGCCTGTGTAAGTAGTGTAATAATGTTTTTCTTAATAATATAGTGGAAACCAATTTTAATATATCAATTATATTTTTAGTCTTATTTTTCTGTTAATATATCAATGTTTAGTGCTTTGATCACAGTTGATATCAAGATCAAGATCAGTTGTTTGTTAAAGTTTTGGGTTCTTCATTATTTCCTTTTTAGTTGAGGTTGAAATTATTATTTTAATTCACTTCGCATATAAAAGATGAAGTGAGCAAACATGCTAGGTAGTTCCAAATGTTGTCATATAGTGACTATAGCACTCCTGCTCCTTATGATTCATATGCATGTTATCCTGATGCATCAGTTTCAGTGTCTGCTTAAATTTCTATAGTAGCGTATGGCTGTTATATTCTAGTTCAGGTGAGATTGGTTTATAAATTGTTAGTGATGTTTTGGTTTAACTTTTCTTTATGTCAATTTTTATATCATTACTCTGCCTGAAGTGTTGAGCTCCTTTTCTTTATGTCAATTTCTTTAATTTTTAGGTTTATTTAATCTTATTTTCAACTTCTCAAGTTATTTTTAGGTTTATTTCATCTTATTTATAGGTTTATAGTAAATTAATGCAGTGTTGTTTCGTATACAAATATGACATTTGAATATCAGAATTTTTCGTATTCATCTTGTGACAGTAGAAGATCAGAATTGTATACAGAAGATGTCCAAACATCTTAGTTAAATTTTGGAGGTCATGTGTCTGCACCAAAGTCATTTAACTTCTTTTCAGACTTTGGCTAGAGATTCGGAATTGAACGCTTGGCTAAGGTGGAGCAGTTGGAAATTGAATTGAATATGGAAAAATGTTAAAATATAAAGGATATAAAACTGATTGTTAGGAGTGTTAGTTTTTGCTTAGGCTTTTACAGCAAGTCATATCTTACCACCTGTACTTTTCTGTTACAGTTTGTTACTGTTGTAGGATTTTTCCGTAAACAAGTATTTTTAATTATCGATTCCACAGGGATTGGTGTATGTTATAGTCTTTCAATAGAAAAGTGTATTTTAAGATATTGTAACCAAAGGGTTTGTTATCTAATCTACTAGTAACATGAGTTTCCAAACAAATAACTAAATTAATTCTTTCAAAGAGAGTTATGGTTTGGACTAAAGAGAGTTTGAGATTGTTTTCAAATTAAGAGGCATGTCAAGATTAGTTTCATTGATCTAGTTTCATACATATTCAATTAATCAAGTGATGAACATAATAGATGATTTCTACAAATACATATCCTCTCAATCTTGTAGATTTCCCACCAAGATTGTGAATGTTATCATATTAATCCTTGCATGATTTCTCACTACAACTATTAACATGATAATCATTAAGTTCAATATTTTGTAAACACTAACACACAAATCTATTCCTAGCATTTGTTCATTAGAGGATGAATATCCTAGGTCTACTTTGAAGTATTCTTTTCCATGCAAAACTCAAAACATAAAGATGAAGAACAAAGATATTCAACTATATTAATCATCAACCATGTTCATACACAAATGGATTAAAAGAAATACATACTATATAGATCAACTACCTCTAATCTTGACACAAAAAGAGCTTAGCCACTCATTTCCATGGTTGCTTGCTCTCAAGATTGTTGGTAGAGATGATGAAAATCAAAGATGCAAGAAGGAAAAGCTATGGTGTTCTTACAATTCTTGCCCTAGATATTTTACAAAGATAAAGATAATTATGATGCAGTGTTTCTTCCTTCCTTTACAAGCCAAAAAGTCAGTTGAAGTGATGGGTTGGTGGCTCAAAAGGTGAAAGCATGAGTTCCGTCCTTTTTCTTTTTGAGACCGCTAAGCTGTTCTGGTGGCCGATCATCGCATAGCGCGACCTGTAGCATGTTTCCTTCATCCAAAATTATCTTAAAAAAGAATCATCCCTAAAGCTCTTCAAGTGCCCTTGAATCCAAGCTTGGGAGAATTAGTCAATAAATTCCTACAATTAAGAGTGAAATAAGTTAAATAATATATATTAAACAAAAACTAAATAAAAACCTAATTAAACCAAAATACTAGAATAAATAATACTAATTAATTATAAAGACATTGTTAAGGACCACAAAATTATGTACAAAATAACTACCATTTGGTCCTTAACAACTCTCCTCAACTTACTTCTTTGTTTGTCCCCAAACAAAAGTCAAAAATCTTACAAAGCTAGAAGAAACAAAATGCAAGCATACGACTCACACAAGAATAATGGTTCAAACTCGACATACCAGGCAAGAGCACACATATATCAAAACATGGCTATGAATTAAGTTCTAAACACAATATATCAAAACATGTAACAAAATAAAAGACATGCTCACACTTGAATCACCTAATCATTCCTTCAACAATTCATGAAGAACAAAATGCATATTCACAAAGGACTAAACACTCTCACTAATAATTATGCACATCCAGAATAATTCATGCGTTCATCGAAACAAGTTAAATGATAAACATGGAAACGAAGATCACTAAGGACTTTCAAGGTTGTAACTTGGCTTAGGTTAGAAACAAGGTATATTTAAGTACAAAGCCATTGAAACGAATCGGGTAAAAGGATATGAAGAGCATTTCACAACTAATTCCCATCTTATTATTCACAACCTCTTTTCTTTTTTTTTTTACACAATGATCCTCTTCTTTCTTTTCTTTTCTTTTTGTTTTCTTTTCATATACAAGTTTTCTTCTTTTTGTATTTTTCTTTTCTCTATTCTTTTTCTTTCTTTAGGATCATTGTGCCATCAATTCTAGGTTCTTTTTGCTCCACCTCCCCAACTTCATTTATATCAATCTTTTTTTATTCAAGACATGCTCTTCAAGGGTTAATTAATAAAAAGGGTTGGTATTCACAAACAAGAAAAATTTATAGAATGAATTATCATTGAATTTTTCAAAGATTATCAACAATTATTAAGTGGCCTACTTAACAATTAGTCGATTTGATACATTCATCCTACAAATACTATTTAGCTCAAAAGGGTTCACAAGGATTCACTCACTCACGGGTAATTGAAGCCCTTTTAGAATTGGTGGTTTTCCTCATAATGCACAAAAAATTTGCCTTGATCATTTCTAAGTTTCCAAGTTATCACAAACAAGAAAAGATTAAGCATGAATCAAACGAGTTAACACAACTATTAGACACTCTATATTTGGTATAAAATGGAAGCTTCTCACATATATGGTTTATGTCCTAATGATTCGAATGTGAACACAAAAAAAAATTTGTACATGCCAAGATGTTTTACATAAAGAACAAATTTCATAGACATGTTATTATTCTACAAAACGATTAAATGTGTACCTTCTTTGTGGAATGAATCGAGAATTTTATCATCACCATCACTTTGGTGAAACACACTTACTAGCTTTGAAGAACCGTTTGAACAATCCGGACAAACCACAAGAAGTAATAATTCAAACTAAATAAACTATAATCTAAAAATAAAAATAAAATAAAACAAACTAAAAGAAAATAAAACAACTAAAATAAAAAGACACCCCAAAATGGTGTTTAAAACTTAAAAAGAAGTACTTAGGCTCCATGCCTACAAAATATTAATTGGAATTACAAGCCTATCCCCAAAAATGGATGGCAACCAACAAAATTCAGAAGTTTTAAAGTAAAATGCGAAAATAAAAACTAAAACTAGAAAATGCTGAAAGTAAAATAAAAACAGAAAAAATAAAAGAGATCATCAATCAGAGGCCTCGAGAATCGAATCTCCAATAGACCCCGCGAGTCAGAACCGGAACCAGAACCAGAATTATCTTCTCCATCATCCTTATCTCCCACCTCCTCCTCGACATTTGGCCCGACCCCGGGCCAACCAACATATGCACTGAGCTGCTCTCCCGAACGAGTGAAATGGTTCACTCCGGGCTCTCTAATCTGTAGAGCAAGGTGCTCCATGCTCTCGTGCATAAACATGAATGCTCTCTGATGAGCGAGATGCATCTGCCTGTTCCATTCTTCTGATGGACTAGCCTGAGGAAGTGCCGCTGCAACTGGTACAACCTGGGCAGCAGTATTATCACCAAGGGCCCTACAAAATCGATCACAATAGTGATCATCAATAACTCCATCAATGGTGAGGTGCCCCATAGCAGGAAAGGCAACCTTCGCCTTTTTCAGCAAATCCATGATCAGCCCAGGATAGGTAAGGGCACACTTTATACGCTCCTCCCTGGAGGTATAACTCAGTGCAACCCTTTTCAGCTCATTCGCGATCAGAAGACCAAAATCAATTTGCTCCTCATCGAGCATATAAGCAATCAAACCGGCCGTCTCCATGGGTATCGAAGATGTGTGGCTCCGAGGTTTCAGATTTTATAGAGCCACACACATCATAACTCTGGCACTTGTCTTCATACTGGACCTGTTGAATTTCAAGGGTTGTCCAGCACGGTTTAACTCATAGGAATGCCCAGACAAACAGATTTTACTCCTCATCATGTTGAAATCCCAATTACCACGAGCCAGGTGCTCATGGTAAACATCCAGCTGGTCCTCTGGGGTTGTCCAGTTGATGCCCAGAAAACTGTTGATTGCGGTGCGAGAGAAAAATACTGATTTGCCTCGAACAACAGAAGCAAACCTAAACTCACATCCCTCATCCGGAATAGCATTTGCATAGAATTCTCTAACAAGCTCAACATTGACCTTCGACTGAGGCTCACAGAGAACATCCAACTTGTAGTTAGATAAAATAGCATCGATCTCTAAATAGTGACCATGCTCGCGGAGGCGGATGGCGTGCTCAGTCCAGATGTTGCGCTCCTCAAGCTCTTTGTATCGAGTCTCCTGAGCATGTCCCATGAAGCGAACAGGATCGAAAGCAGCTGGCCTAGAGGACCCAGCCCCAGCAGAGGAAACTCTTTGTCTCTTAGGTGCCATCTGAAAATTCAACACAAAAATCAACAGAAACGTGACACCGAGGTGTCCATTAGCAAATAATCATGCAAACATCAGAGCAAATCAACCAACCAAAGCATTACGACTAATCGGAAAACACAAAAACACAGCAGAAGAATTTTTCAAAATTCTGCAGACCGCGCTGAGCGCGCTCTGCGATTTTCAGAAAAATTCTTCTGCAAAACAGAGTTTTGCTCCACAAAAACACATCCAATGGCATCGAAAATAGCATTCTAAGGGTTCTCTATCATCTAAACATCCTAATCCTACGAGAAAAATCGAAATTTCCTAAACCTAGGTTTTCAAAATCTAACCTAAACATGCTATTTACACAAAATTGAAAGAAGAAAAACATAGAATACTTACTATGATGCCTTGGAAGGATGATTTGACAAAGAAATTTGAATGAATTTGAAGATTTTTGGTTGGGGATTTTTGGAATTTTGAGAGAGTGAAGAATGATGATGAAAATAGGGAAAAAGGGTTTAAAATAACCCTAACCCCTTTTAAAACTAACCAGGCCACGAATTGGGCCTCCAAAATCTGATTTTTTTGAAAATATTTTTTAAAAAAAAATTCCAGACCGCGCTGAGCGCGACCCCTACCGCGCTCAACGCGAAAGTTTCTGCCAGATGGGTCAAAGTGCGCGCTGAGCGCGGTCTGCAGAATTTTGAAATTTTAGAGAAAACAGCAAATTGACAGTTGGGGCATGCATAAATGAGTTCAAGGAAGAATACTTACAATGTTGGGGTGCCTCTCAACAAGCGCTTTGTTTAACATCGGTAGAGCTCGACGGTTCATGATGATCATTGATCATCAAAGAAGGATTCGGCTATGTTGCGGCTCACCTCTCCGCCAACGTACCGTTTCAATCGCTGCCCATTCACCGTCCATTCTTTTGTTCTTTCAAGATCTTGCAAGACAATTGCACCAAACTCTTTTACTTCTTTGATTAAAAATGGACCGGACCACTTTGTTTTGAGTTTTCCCGGGAAAAGCCTCATCTGGGAATTGAACAAGAGAACCTTTTGCCCCGGCCTAAATTCCTTGATCTTTATCTTCTTATCATGAGAAACTTTAACTTTTGCTTTGTATCTCCGGTTTGAATGGTATGCTCCCTCTCGCATTTCATCCAATTGAACGAGTTGTGTTTTTCTCTTTTCACCCGCCAAAGATGGATCGAAATTCAAGAATCGGATGGCCCATAATGCTTTGTGCTCCATCTCTACCGGAAGGTGATAAGTTTTGCCATAAACAACCTGAAACGGGGTTAGTCCAATAGGAGCTTTTTAGGCGGTTCGATACGCCCATAAAGCTTCATCCAATTTTTGTGACCAATCTTTTCTAGAACCCGAAACAGTTTTTTCCAAAATCTTTTTTATTTCTCTATTGGACACCTCGGCTTGGCCATTCGCTTGTGGGTGATAGGGAGTCGTCACCTTATGCTTTACACCGTATTGTTTCAAAAGTTTTTGTAACAATGTATTGCAAAAGTGCGACCCACCATCACTAATGAGCACTCTAGGCACACCAAACCGAGAAAAAATGTTTCTTTTCAAAAATTTGATAACGGTTTTGGCATCGGCCTTAGGCGAAGCAATGGCCTCTACCCACTTAGACACGTAATCCACAGCCACAAGAATATATTCATTTGAAAATGACGAAGGAAATGGACCGACAAAATCAATCCCCCAACAATCGAATACCTCAACTTCCAACATGTTGTTCAACGACATTTCATCCCTTTTTCCTATACCTCCACTTCTTTGGCATTTGTCACAAGACTTAGCGTGAGCATACGCATCTTTGAATATCGAAGGCCAATAAAATCCCGATTGTAGGACTTTGGTGGCCGTTCGCATTCCATTATAGTGTCCCCCACAAGGGGAATTGTGACAATGCCAAAGAATGTTTTTGGCCTCTTCATCACTCACACACCTTCTTAGCAACCCATCGCTACTCAACCTAAAAATGTAAGGTTCATCCCACACATAATACTTCGTATCGGCTAAGAATTTCCGCTTCTCATTCCAAGTCAAATCTTCCGGCATTAATCCCGCGGCCTTGTAATTTGCCATGTCGGCAAACCACGGTCGCTCTTGGATTGCAAATAACTTCTCATCCGGGAATTCCTCCTTCACTTCTTTTTCCTTGTCCGTAATTTTCACGTTCACTAAGCGAGACAAATGATCCGCTACCAAATTTTCCGAACCTTTTTTATCACGGACCTCTAAATCAAATTCTTGCAAAAGAATCCATCGGATTAGCCTTTGTTTAGAGTCCGGTTTGGTAAGCAGATATTTTATCGCGGAATGATTCGTGAAAACCGCAACTTTTGAACCAATTAGGTAAGGACGAAACTTTTCCAATGCATATACAATTGCGAGCAACTCTTTTTCGGTTGTTGCATAATTGATTTGAGCATCGTTCAAAACTTTGCTCGCATAATGTATAGCATGAAAAATTTTGTTCTTCCTTTGGCCTAACACGGCTCCCACCGCATAATCACTAGCGTCACACATTAGTTCAAAATCAAGTTTCCAATTAGGCGCAGTGATTATGGGTGCATTTATCAAATTCTCCTTCAATTTTTCAAAAGCTAACAAACAATCTTTATCAAACAAGAAAGACTTATCTTTGTTGAGCAAGTTGCTCAAAGGTTTGGCTATTTTGGAGAAGTCCTTGATGAATCTTCGACAGAATCCCGCATGTCCCAAAAAGCTCTGAATGCCTTTGACATTGGTAGGTGGGGGAAGCGTCTCGATAACATCAATTTTTGCTTTGTCGACCTCAATTCCTCTTGAAGATATCTTGTGGCCAAGGACAATTCCCTCGGTCACCATAAAGTTGCATTTTTCCCAATTCAAGACCAAATTGGTCTCCACACACCTCTTCAAAACGGTGTCCAAATTTTCCAAACATAAATCAAATGAAGCTCCAAAAACAGAAAAGTCATCCATAAAAACTTCAATTGTTTTCTCAATCAAATCGGCGAATATAACTTGCATGCACCTTTGGAATGTTGCCGGCGCATTGCATAAGCCGAAAGGCATACGCCTATACGCGAAAATTCCAAAAGGACATGTGAAAGCCGTTTTCTCATGATCTTCCCGGATTCACCGATATTTGATTGTACCCCGAATAACCATCCAAGAAACAGTAGTATTGTTGTCCCGCAAGCCTTTCTAACATTTGGTCCATGAACGGAAGAGGAAAATGATCTTTTCTCGTTGCTTTGTTAAGCCTACGGTAATCAATGCACATTCTCCACCCCGTCACTTTTCTTGTGGGCACCAACTCATCCTTATCATTAGACACAACCGTCAACCCTCCTTTCTTTGGAACCACATGCACTGGGCTCACCCAAGTACTATCCGAAATTGGGTAAATCATACCCGCTTCAAGCATCTTCACTACTTCTTTTCGTACTACCTCCTTCATCACCGGATTCAAACGCCTCTGAGGTTGGGCTACCAGTTTGTACTCCTCCTCCATCATTATGTTATGCATACAATAAGCCGGGCTTATGCCTTTCAAATCGGCTAAAACCCAACCAATCGCATTTTTGTTAGATTTCAAAACTTCAATTAAGCTTTCCTTCTCCTTTTCCGACAATGTATTACTAATGATTACGGGCTTTTTACCTCCCTCCTCAAGAAACACATACGTCAAATGAGATGGTAGCTCTTTCAACTCAAGTTTTTGGTCTTCATCTTTTAGATCTTTTTTCAAACTTTCCTCTTCTTCCTCCCAAGGGTGCATTTCCTTTGAAATCTCCATTCCTTCCAAACACTCCTCAATATCTCGACTATCATCATCATCATTCACTTCTTGTGTTGCTTCCTCAATAACGTCAATCTTGAAACAATCTTTCTTATCCATGGGATGCTTCATTGCTTCAAAAAGATTAAAGCAAATCTCTTCATCTTGAACTCTCACCTTCATTAAGCCATCATCTATATCAATCATCATCCTAGCCGTCTTCATGAATGGTCTTCCAAGAATTAAAGGTGCATCCACATGTTCCTCCATGTCTATGACAACAAAGTCAACCGGAAAAAAGAATTTGTCCACTTTTACCAACAAATCTAAAGCTACACCGTGCGGGCGAGTAATAGACTTGTCCGCCAATTGCAATGTCATTTTTGTAGACTTTAATTCAATCTCCCCCAATCTCTTCACAATGGATAATGGAATCAAATTGATACTTGATCCCAAATCAATTAATCCCTTTTCGACATATACATCCCCAATGGTAACGGGCAAAGTTACACGCCCCGGATCACTCTCTTTCTTCGGAATAGTGCGTTGAATTATTGCACTACAACTTGCATCCACCATTATGGTTTCTTGATCCGTGTACCTCTTCTTTTTCGTCAAGATATCCTTCATGAATTTTGCATATTTGGGCATTTGCTCTAATGCTTCGGTAAATGGAATATTTATTTGCAATTGCTTAAAAATATCCATGAACCGAGCATAGTGCTTTGCATCATCCTTTTTAGAAGTGTTAGTGTTTTAAGTTGGCATCAATTTTGGTAAAACTAGGCTTTAGCAATGTCATGATAGATGTCATGACATTCAGAGATTGAAGATAAATCCTACCTTCTAAGGATGTTAAAAGACTCGAGCTGGAAGCTAAAGGTGGGAAATAATCGATGTCATGCGGATGTTATGACATTCGATGTGACATTTTGTTTCTGTTTGTTCTGAGATTTTTCGAAGTTTGTTGAGCTGCTAAATATTGTTTTTCTGTTATTAGAAAGCATGCTCACGTGGCTGCTAGGTTAATCTTAATTAAACCTAAATTGGTTGTTGAAAAGACCATATTTTTAGGAGTAAATTAAGTGAACCCTAGCTATATTTATGGAAGCCCAAACCTGAAGTTTCATGATTGCTTCTATAAAGGAAATCAACCCTTACTGTCTTTGCCCTTTGAATGTATTGAAGAGATAGCAGCTTGTATTTGTGTACTGTTAGGATTAGTAACAGTTGGTATTGTGTAATTCTAGTTTCTCTTGTGAGCCAAGCAACTATCAATTGATAAGTGCCTTTGGACTAGGATTTGGTGTAAGGGTAGTTTATCACTCAAAGCTTTAAAGCACAGTGTTTGTCTCTTGATTGAAGCTTTGAAGCAAGATCAAGATAGTTTATTGAAGTGTGTCTTCACAATTCAATTAGTCAATAAGTTGATATCACTGCTGTGATTGAGGGGGAGTGAGTAGGTACTCAGATCTAAGTAGGACTTAGGTTGAAGTTGCATTGGGTAGGTTTTAAGTGAAGGAGATAAACGGTGGTTTATTCACGAATTAATTCTACTAATAGTGAATTTCCTCACGGCTTGGTAGCCCCGGATGTAGGTTTGTTGAACCGAACGGGTAAACAATTTATTGTGTTATTCTTGCTTTGTATTCTGTGTGAATTGTTAACATAGTGTCAGATACTGTGTCATAACATTCTCTGTGACATCACGTATCTGCTGCCAGGAATTTCAAGAAGGAATGTGAGGATATGGTAAGCTTCTCAATGGGTAAGTTACTTCTTTCTCTTTCCTTTTTTCATTTTCTTCTTTTTCTCCTCTACTTTCTCCTTTTCAACTACACCATTTTCTTTTTCATTTTCAACTAACACCTCATTTTCAACTAAGTCATCCTCCACATCAACATTACCATTTTTTTTCAACTTCAACCTCTTCATCTTTTTCAACTACCTCTTCCTCCACTATTACTTCTTCATCCTTCTCCACTACTTTCTTTTTTCTTTCAACTACTTTCCTTTTCTCATCACAAACTCTACCACTTCTTGTTGTTATGGCTTTGCAATGCTCCTTAGGATTTGTTTGCGTAGTTGGGGAAAATGATGTCGAAGCACTTTGTTCGGAAAGTTGCTTAGCTAGTTGTCCCACTTGAGTCTCCAAATTCTTGATGGACGCCTCCGTGCTCTTTTGATTAGCCATAGAAGCTTGCATAAATTGAGCTAGAGTGTCTTGAATGTTGGAAGATCTCACTTGATTTTGAGGTTGGTTTTGTTGTTGAGCTTGATTTTGATTTTGTGTTTTATATGGATTTTGCCTTCCTTGGTTATTGTTATCTTGCCTCCACCCTCCTTGATAACCTTGATTACCCCTTTGTTGGTAACCTTGGTTTTGATTTTGATAAGGGTAAGGAGCTCGTTGTTGGTACCCTTGGCCTTGGTTGGCCATATAGTTAGCTTCCTCATTCTCCGAAGGACAAAACCCGGTTTTATGATCTCCTTTGCACAATTCACAACAAGCTATTTGGTGAGCTTGCTTATTTGATGTTCCTTGTAACTCCATGATTTGTTGAGGGAGTCTAGCCATTTGTTTTGTCAACTCTTCAACTTGTTTCGCAAACAATTTGTTTTGCGCCACAAGTGCTTCGTGACTCGAACCAATTTCTAGAACCCCGTTTTCACTTGTACACCTCCTTGATCATGTTGAGTTTGATGATGATTCCTACCCATCTTCTCAATTATTTGGATTGCTTCATATGGTGTTTTTGCCATCAAAGAACCCCCCGCCGTGGCATCCAACAACAATTTGTGTTGCGGTTGGAGACCATTTCGGAAGATATGAATTTGGGTGAGCTCGTCAAATCCATGGCTCGGACACTTCCTAAGCATAGACTTGTACCTTTCCCACGCCCGATTTAAAGGCTCGTTTACTCCTTGCGAAAATACCGAGATAGCGGTCTTTGCCTCCATGAAACGTGATTGAGGGAAAAATCGTTCAAGAAACTTTTCCTCCAAAACATTCCAATTAGTCATCGTCTCTTGCAATTGATCAAGATACCAATCTTTTGCCTTCCCCACTAGAGAATGAGGGAAAAGCCTTTGGAAGTATTGTTCTTCTTGGTCTTCCGGAGCACCCGCCGCTCCCGCGATCTCATAAAACTTAGTAAGGTGAGTGTAAGGATCTTCATGGTCATGGCCATGAAATGGACTTGCATAGAGAAGTTGAAGCAAGCCCGTTTTCATTTCCGCGACCCTTGCATTTGCTTGTCGGGCAAATTGAGCATTGTGACGAGGACTATTGACACACGGCCCCCGTGGTGGTGGTGGTGGTGGTTGTGGTTGATTCTCCGCCATAGTGGTGACTTCTCCAAACATGGGTGGTGTTGAAGAAGTAGATGCTTCTCCTCTTTCTCCTCTTTCTTGCCTTTGTCGAGCTAGTCTTTTCCGTCTTTTAGCACTACTATTAAGTCTTCTAGCCGTCCTTTCAATTTCGGGATCGAAAAGGAGTTGGTCGACGAATACTTTCCGCATAAACTAATTCTGAAAAAGTCTAGCACAAAAGAAACAAAGAGATTAGTAGAAAAGTCTTAAAACACACAACTATTGCTATACTAACAACATCAACGCCAATCCCGACGGCGCCATTTTGTTGTAGGATTTTTAAACAAGTATTTTTAATTATCGATTCCACGAGGATTGGTGTATGTTGTAGTCTTTCAATAGAAAAGTGTATTTTAAGATAATGTAACCAAGGGGTTTGTTATCTACTCTACTAGAACCATGAGTTTCCAAACAATAACTAAATTAATTCTTTCAAAGAGAGTTATGGTTTGGATTAAAGAGAGTTTGAGGTTGTTTTCAAATTAAGGAGACATGTCAAGATTAGTTTCATTGATCTAGTTTCATACATATTCAATTAATCAAGTGATGAACATAGTAGATGATTTCTACAAATACATATCCTCTCAATCTTGTAGATTTCCCACCAAGATTGTGAATGTTATCATATTAATCCTTGCATGATTTCTCACTACAACTATTAACATGATAATCATTAAGTTCAATATTTTGTAAACACTAACACACAAATCTATTCCTAGCATTTGTTCATTAGAGGATGAATATCCTAGGTCTACTTTGAAGTATTCTTTTCCAAGCAAAACTCAAAACATAAAGATGAAGAACAAAGATATTCAACTATATTAATCATCAATCATGTTCATACACAAATGGATTAAAAGAAATACATACTATATAGATCAACTACCTCTAATCTTGACACAAAAAGAGCTTAGCCACTCATTTCCATGGTTGCTTGCTCTCAAGATTGTTGGTAGAGATGATGAAAATCAAAGATGCAAGAAGGAAAAGCTATGGTGTTCTTACAATTCTTGCCCTAGATATTTTACAAAGATAAAGATAATTATGATGAAGTGTTTCTTCCTTCCTTTACAAGCCAAAAAGTCAGTTGAAGTGATGGGTTGGTGGCTCAAAAGGTGAAAGCATGGGTTCTGTCCTTTTTCTGTTTTTCGCATACCGCTTTAAGTCCGGTTACGCGCGCTGAGCGCGATCAAGCTGGCACCGCGTTGAGCGCGACCTGTAGCATGCTTCCTTCATACAAAATCATCTTCAAAAAGAATCATCCCTAAAGCTCTTCAAGTGCCCTTGAATCCAAGCTTGGGAGAATTAGTCAATAAATTCCTACAATTAAGAGTGAAATAAGTTAAATAATATATATTAAACAAAAACTAAATAAAAACCTAATTAAACCAAAATACTAGAATAAATAATACTAATTAATTAAAAAGACATTGTTAAGAACCACAAAATCATGTACAAAATAACTACAATTTGGTCCTTAATAGTTACGTTGTGTAACTGTATTGGCTGTTATAAATACAACTCTTACCCACTGTGTAATTATTCAGTGAAAGGAATAATAAATTGTCACTCTAAACTTTTCTTCTTCTGCTCCAGAAGTTCACTTTTTATTCATCTCCAAAAGTTGCACTTCTGATTCATCTCCAGAAGTTGCACTTCTGAGTCATCTCCAGAAAATGAGTTTCTGACCCATCTCCAGAAGATGATCTTCTGATTCATCTTTAACAAAAAGGAACATAAAGAATAAATGCTACAGCAAGTTACAAGTGCAAAGGAAGAGATAATTGAATTGGATAACAATAATTGAATGGAATTGAAAGAGATATTAAGCTCTTTAGTATTATTAGCATGTAGATGATTTACGCCATTTGGGTTTATATTCTGATTTTGTGTCTGGATTTCGTATTGTTTAATAACATGTTTTATTAACATGTTTACCTCACGTGAGCTTATTAAGGATTTCATACTATTTCATACAGTATTGTTATATTAACATGTTTACTTCACGTGAGAAAATGGGATGAAACATATCTTCTTAAAAAGCTCTATTTCTTGATCTTCATGATTATTCAATCAGTTAAATTTTATAATTTATATCAAATGATACTACCAAATTGTGTTTATTTAATCATAATTAGGAGAAATTAGCAGAGGCGTTGTTGTGAAAGAGTCAGAAGTTTGGGATTGGAGCAAGTTAAAACTTCTAAAGAAGAGTCAGAAGTTGAAACTTCTGAAGAGGAGTCAGAAGTTGAAACTTCTGAAGAGGAGTCAGAAAATGAAACTTTTGAAGAAGAGTCAGAAAATGAAACTTCTGAAGAGTAAGAATCTGAGGTTTCGGAAGAAGAGTCAGAGTTAGAAGATGACTCTAAAGCTGAAGACAAGTCAGAATCCGAAGGTGATTTTGAGTCTGAAGAATCAGAAGATGAGTAAGATTCTCAAGGAGATTCTGCTTCTGCAGATGAGTTAGAACATGAAGATTCCGAAGATGAGTCAGGACTTGAAAGTTCTGAAGAAGACATAGAGTCAGAAGATGAAGAATCTTCTGGAGACTCTAATGATGAGTCAGATGGTAAATCTGATTCTGATCCAGATTTTGATGATCAAGAATCTGGTGGTGATCATGCTTCTGGAAGGGAAAACTCTGACGACGTAGGTTCTGGAGGACAAGCTTCTGAGGTGATCAAATTTTTGGTGGTAATCATGACTCTAATGGTGGACTTTCTGAAGGAGGAGCTTCTAAAGGTAATCCAGTATCTGATGGTGGTCATGATTCTAAAGGAGGAACTTTTGAAGGTGATGGTTCGGGACAAGGTCCAAAAGTTAACAAAGGTGGAACTTCTAGTGGAAGTAAAACTTCTAGTGGAAGTAAAACTTCTGAAGAAAGTCCATAATTTTTGATATAATTCACTTACGTAATTAATTTTTTTGGCTAATACTTTATCAGAAAATTTTAACATAATAATTTAAGTAACTAATTTTATGACTAACAATTTATTATATATGTAAATTATAAAATTATTTAAATCTATATAATTTATGATTATTTTAAATATTAAATTTAAATATATTCTTCATATCTTTATTATTAACAATTAAAAATATATTTAAATATATTTTCATTTTATCATAAATTATATTTGTAATTTATCAATAATTTTGTCTGCTCCAACAATATGCAGGTATCCTCAACAACATCAACAATATTGTAGCTCGGTGCTTGCAGCAATATCTGATCATCAATACTGGCCACAACATGCGGAACAACAACGTTATTAATATGCACCTTATTTGTCTGCAGCCGCTTTCGGTCCTTCAACTAGGAGCTTGAAGAAAACTACATCTACAATCTTGTAAACCACTAGCTTAGCTTAGCATTTGATGGTTATTATGTTGTCTAATAATTACTGATGTGACATTAGTGATATAGGTATTGTGCAGTTTGATTTATACCTTTTGTACTCAAAATTTAGATATCACTTTCAGATGCACAATGATGACATTTGAAAAAGTGAATACATAATGGTATCTATAATGATTTTTTTATATATGAAAATTTCTTTACATGATTACACAGACAATTGAAATGTCGTACATGGAGCGATAGCCGATGTCTATATGTTAGAATGTTATGGCACATTAAAATGATTGATATTGGTGAATTTGAAGTTAAAATGTATCAAAAGCTTGAAGGAAATGAATTGTTCGAACTGAGAAGGAAGAATTAAGTCAAACTTTAATTTTATTATGGACAGATAGTTACAAAGGCATACACTGCATTCAAATCACAGGACACAGACACAGTGTTGGCTTAAATATCTTTTACAAAAGGAATGTCTGAACAAAACCAAACAAACTTCAATGTTATAAACCCGCACATCTTTATGTCATGGTGCATTTCAAAATCTTCTCTCCTCCTCCCCTACTGCCCACGTTGATCTCTGTTTTTCCTGTCAGCGGTCTCTCTTTTACAAAAGGCCAGAATACTCCCCAAATAAGAAGTTGACGATTAAATTGCAAATGAATTTCCCATAAATCAGTTGTGATGTTTGTTATCCTGACATAGTTCAGATTTGTTGAGATAACTGTTGGACAAATCTACCTCTCCAGTTGAGCAAATACAAACCTAAAATAAACATAATAGAAGCACTGTCAAGCCTTGTGATTTTCATTTATAACAGAACAAAGCATTAACAATTGAGATAATCAATGTTTGCTAAGTGACTACAATGATATTTTAATATATGTAGAATTGAGAGGAAAATAAAACACATTAGATTCTAAATGACTAAAACTCACCATATCAGCCTAACTGACTTCCAAGAAAAAATACACACAAATCAATCTTCATAGCGAGTTAGGCCACAGTTTGATAATTTCTGCATGTTCTGAATGTGGTAGCTGCAGTGAAATCTACTATTAGACTTCATGGTTGCAATTTTAAAAGCTGGTGAAAACAAATAATAATGCATTTGAATCCGGTACACAATTTTAGTTTAGAACTTATTTTAGAAAACATATCCTGGACTTCTAGTGACCCTGTGATGCTAAAACAAAATAGAAAAGCATGTTGTGAATTGCATACACTAGTTTCGACCATACATGTAAAAGATGAGCAAAAATGAAAATGTATCAACTATCTAGCATGCTAGATGGATAATCTACTTCCAATTTGCATTAAATACAATTTTCACACTCCTTTTTGGTGATGGCATGAGGGTCAAAAAGAAGAAACTCAAGGAATACACAGCATTTTGAAAGGCCTAGAAACTATAACCAAGATATGAAACTCAGAAGATATGAAAAGAGACTAGAGTAAATAATAACAGAAAATAAATCTACAGGAGAGACAATTCTTGAACAAAAACTATATAAAATAAAACCGAGGAAGGGAGAAAAACACAATAGTTGTGTTTGGAAGAAAGGCACTTTAGACTTCAACAAAATTCCCTTAAATGACAGAGCTAACATAGATTAGGGACAGAAAGAGTACCTCGCTGTTTTAGCCAATATTGTTATTTCTCCTTCTCATCCGCTCCTAACAGGAAGAGATATCGCTGCTGCCATCTTTGTGCAAGCCATCAATTACACTTGAGGCCCTTGGTAGATCTGCAAACAAATTAGAGATGAAATAATTTGAAGACAAAGACTAAGCCGCCAAATCTGGTAGACAAACTGGTAAACTACTAAACATATAGTTTCCGAAAACAAAATTTAGGATAAAAACACCCAGAGATATTGTGTCAAGCTTGATTGTGTTCAGTTATTAGAGGACAAAGCAAGTAACCAGAAGAAAAAGAGTTAGATAAACACAAAAATGTGGAAATGCATAAATGAATGATATGTCTTAGACTAGTAGAATAATGAAGAATTTAAACCATGTTTAAAAATTTTGATACAGTCAATGCATTAAACCAACTCATTAAAATGTATATGAAGTCATATAGACAAAAAGCACACCTAACATGATTCAGTGGTATTTTCTACTTTTCATCTGTTCCTGAACAGAAAAACAATTACTGGACTTGGTGGCAGGTTTTGAGGTGAATTTGACTTCAAACAATACAAAATACAATTCTATGATTAAAATACATGAGTTAGTGATAATGCTATAATATTGTATTATGATGCTACTGTTGAAAATCACAATAATTGATGATAACATAATATGAAAGAAACAAAAAGAGAAGTATTTCAAAGACTCACCCGGACAGGAAACTCATGTGATCAGTTTGTCATCAATAATTATGAAGGGAATATGAGCAATCTTATGCCACTCTTTCCCACGCTTTTTCCGCAAAATTGCTTCCAGTAATGGACAGCAAGTCACACTAAGTACTGAAAGAGAGGAAGGAAATCCTTTCTTTGGCAACGACTTGAGTTTGGGAGCGTTAATAATCTCAAGGTTTCGGAGAGAAGTGAGTTGTTGAAGCCACTTCTCATCAATGCTTGTATCATTAAGACCACAGATGCATAGTGTCACAAGTGTTGTAGGTAGCAATGGCCTCATCAGTGTGTTCACCATATAATTACAGTTAATTCGCAACTCCGAGAGACAAGTGAGATGTTCCCAAGGTTGCTTAGTACTCCACATCACCCAACCGACAAAGCCAACAGACAGTTTCTTTAAACTGCCAGGCAACTGATCTACGACAAACGATTTAAGTTTTGGTAGATTATCAATTTCCATTTCTCGAAGTTTGGATAGAGTGTACATTGCTTTAGGTAGTGAAGGAAGCTTCTCACACTTCCACACTGCAAAATAAATGAGGTTTGGAGTGGCCAATCCACCTGGGGTTAATGTCTCCAGTTCATTACAATCCCATATTTTGATGCTTTTAAGAAATGAGAGACTCTTTTGTGACGCATCTTCTGCAATTAATATTGATTTTAGATTTATACAACCCTCAATCAACAAACTCTTAAGGATAGGGAGAGTACCCAAGGTAAATGATATCATTGAATTACAACTATAAGAAATTTTCAATTCCTCGAGCGATGTGTAACTGTGCAAGTATTCATGAGGTAGAAACTGTAGATTCTCACAATTACTGATTATGAGAGATTTCAAGGTTTTTGGTAGGCCTTCTGTTGGGAAAGACATTAGAGATGGAAAGTCCTCTATGGTCAGCCGTTGAAGAGAATTGAGAGGGAGCATCAATCTGTTGAATACATCTGGAATTGGAATTGTAATTACAATCTGTCTTGAGTCCACCAGTAAAGGACAGCTTCGTAACTCAAGTTCAATTAAGGAAGGAAGTTTGTGAGGTATGTCTCCTTGCAGTTTAGGACACTTACTTAGCAACAAACGTTTGAGATTAGGAAAATTCATTGTCGGGCCTCCAATCAAGTTCCACACCTCCCACTCAGGCATATCCTCAAATTGTAGAGTCTCCAAGGAGGGAAATGGTTGAAATGAAGCAGAACTATCACTTCCATAAAACTCTATACCAACACTTTTTATCAAAAGCATCGAATCAATATTGAGTTCTTTCAAATTACCCAATTGTCCAAGGGGTGGCAGACATATACACTTATCACAATTCGAGATCCTTAAATACACCATACTATCATATAAAGAATCACCCAACCAATTTGGAATGCTGACTCCACCAAAGCCTTTGATGGTGAGACTTTTCAGATTTGTTGAGGGTTGCAATTCTTCTAGTACAATACTTTGATTTTTTGGATCCGAAAAAGTAGTCCCACGATCCCATTCCAAAGCTAATTTGTGTATTTGTTCTTTCATCTTCATATTGGCTTTAACAGCTTCGACAGGATGATTAACATTTTGTAGTTGTGTGATGGAAAGTTTCTCGAGTAGGTTGGGAAATCTTCCTAGCTCTGCAACCTTCAATCCACCATCACCTTTGCTGACAACAAAGTCGGACAACATTTGGAGATTTTCTAGTCTGGTTATTTGAATCGGCATCTCCCTCAATGCAGTGTCACTAACGTCAAGGTGACGTAGATTAACCAATCTTCCCATGTCCTCCGGCATCTCTTTCAATGCGGTGTTACTAACGTCAAGGTAGTATAGATTAACCAATTTTCCTATGTCCTTCGGCAATTCAGTGAACCTTTTACAGCCCGCCAACAGCAAGAACTGCAGATTGTAAAGGTTGCATATTCCAGAAGGCAACCTTTCAATATTAGTGTGAGAAAAATTTAAGTACTGCATGTATAACAAATTTCCAATAGAGTTTGGAACCTTTGTGATACTTTTGTAGCTTGATAGAGACAACATGCGTAATTGTTTCATTTTGGGGAGCAAGTCATGTACTACCTTGTTTGGTAGCAAACAAAAGGGCACTTGTTCTCGTAATGGGAATGCTAGAAAGTTACGCATACCTTTTAATCCGTATAATTGATCAAATTTGTCATATGAATCATATGTCCCTTTATTGTATGAGAAATTCTGCATCCTTTCATCTAGGTTATGTTTGTCCATATTGATACAGTACGAAGATGAAACCTCTGTCGCTAAATCATGGATGAAGCTGTGCATTTCAAAGTTTCCTTCCTTGCCACCAATAGATCGCCGAAGTATCAACGACCTTGACACTAGTTCATCAAAGTATTGTTCTCCAACTTTTTCCTGATCTGTGGACGATGATTCAAGTAAGCCTGCTGCGATCCAGAACTGAACTACCGTCGTTTTTTCTAAGATGGACTTCTTGGGAAAAATTGAGCAATATTGAAAACATTGTTTTAGAGGATCAGAAAGGAAATTATAGCTCAATTGGAGAGAAGATATCACCTCATAAGCTGTATCCCGACCGTGACTTTCAAGCACATAATTCCAATCATATTGGTTCAATGAGTTGCGAAGAACAACCCCATGTTCTATAGCAGCT
Source organism: Vicia sativa (assembly GCA_021764765.1). Taxonomy (NCBI): domain Eukaryota; kingdom Viridiplantae; phylum Streptophyta; class Magnoliopsida; order Fabales; family Fabaceae; genus Vicia; species Vicia sativa. Next base: position 270,272,421 of record CM038796.1, on the reverse strand, counting down.
AATGGCAATCCATCACACTTTTTTGCAATTTCTTTTCCAATTTCTTCTTGCATTTCTTTTTTAAATGCGCCAGTTTCTTCTAGATACGCTACTCGTTGGTAGTAATGTCCTCTAAATGCGTGTTCGACAAGTAAAGACCAGCAATCTTCATCTTTCAAGGGTGTGAGATGGTGGACAAAAAGAAAGGTATTCATGGATAGTGCAACTCTTTCATCTCTTGATGTTACAATGATCCTACTTTGTGATGATTCCCGAGCATTCAAGATATCCATGAGGAATGTCCAATTGACAGATCCGGCATCCCACACACCATCCAATACCAGCAAAAAATTTGGGCAAACGGTATCATTACTGGTTGTTTGCGAAGTAATAGATTGAAGAATGTTTTCAAAATCCCTCAAATCATCTGAGAAATCTGCCCAGAGTTTGAACTCAAAATGTTCCTTAACCTGAGGATGATTGTAAAGGTGTTTGGCAAGGGCTGTTTTACCAATCCCTCCCATACCAACAATAGAAATCACTCTTATTTTACTATCACACAGCAAAAGATGTTTGAGTTTGTGAATATCAGCATCTCTTCCATGTATAGAACAAGATTGATGATGAGCAAGTTGTTTTCCTGGACTTAATAAGCCAATTAAACTTTCGGTTTTAGACTGAATGAGAGCAACGAAAAGAGTTAAACGAGAGTGAATAAGTAGGGTAGCATACCCTAAAGAATGGATATCGTGAAGCAAATTGGCAACTTGAGAAACAGCATGTGTCAAGAAATTCAACGATCTGTTATTAGCGTGAGTGGGGATGAGTTTGTTGTCAGCATAATCAAGTAGATATTGAAGATCCATCACTGCTTTCTTCATATTTTTCAACACTGTAACGGTCCTATCCGTGTTTCTCTCTGAGTTGTCGACCAGGTCAGTCGAAAGAATCTTTTCTAACAAGAGCTTCACAGAATCTGAGAGTGACAGCAGGGTTTCTCTCTGAATGCCATCCATTTGTTACTTTGAGATTTGTAACAAGAAGATGAAGAATAATAATAGTTTGACAACAAAATGAAGAATTTGATTTTTGAAACTCTATCCTTTCTCGCCGTGGCTACCGAGGTGGAGTGCAGAAAAAGAAATCTGTTAACTTTACCACACGTATCTTTATGCGTTACTGGCCATTTGCTGCATAAATTATTGAAACAAACCATATATATTTCGTATTTGACCTAGTCTATCCATCAACAATTTCAATGTGTCTACCGCCAGTGAAATATAAGTCATCAAAGAGAGGAGTTAAGAAGAGTAAAAAAGGTGCGAAAAGTGATGTGCATCGTGATCCAAGTCAGTGGAAATAAAGACATCTCATTAATGTATAATATCAGTGGTGGCGGTGTCTGAGGTGGTTTTGAAATACGTGTTTTTTTAGCACTTGTCTTGGATTTTGGGGTTGGAGAATCCAGGAACAATTCATCGATGAATTCGTGATCGAAAAGAGTATGTTATGTTTTACTGTCGGTTTGTGAGGTTTTCATCTTTTTTGGGGCACCTTCAGTTTTCACCGGTTGGGTCGAAGGCTTTAAATCGGTTGTTTATAGAAATGAGGCTTTTCTCAATTGTTCTTTAATGTGCAACTTTGTAGCATCGTCCGCTTTCGAAAAACAATCTACTATGACTTCCAACTCGGTTGTGATGGTAATATTGGAACTACCTTCCTTTGTCCGCTCGTAATCATCGAAACAGAGCCTTTTCCAATGAGTGCATATCTCATCCATTCGAATAGGGGAATTGAGTTACTTTTTTTTTTGAAATAATACAAGCACATGGAAGTCCATAAGTTGCCTGTATCGTACACTCACATTTCACACTACCGGGACCCGTTGTTTCTGCTCGTTTTGCACACAAAAAAATAAAATTCAATGCCGCCCGAGATATATTGTGAACCAGCTGTTCATAAAGAGTCTTGTCTTTGAACCGATGTACCAATACAGTTTTGCTCCTACCAAATGTTGTTTGAATTTCATTATGTTGGTTTATGAGCATTTGGTTGACAACATCCCAATACCTACATAAGTCACTCTTACTATCACCCAACCACCTCTTCAAAGTTGCATGTGCGGATTTCACTCTATTAGTGGTTGTGTTCCCCCAAATGTCTTACACAGTCCGTCCGTGCACACACCATTTTCTCTTTCACTTGATCAAGAATAATGGATTCAACATATTTCAAAAATTTGGGATATTCCACACACAAGTTTCTAAAGTGGATCACATTCGCAGTATACATCTCTTCAGTAGAAGAATTAAGAATATCAGTCCATGCACTCATAATCTTCTCCACCACAACGTCGGATTTGACAATTTGCTCGTCTTCGTCTTTCTTCTCTTTGGTGCCAACTGCGGGTTTTAGCCTTGCTCTCACATTTTTTTGTGATGTAGAACCGACATAGTAAAGCGGTTGACGACGGAAACACGGTGACAACAACCGCATTCATAAGAGTGTTATCTCGATCGGTGACAATAACCAAAGGCGTGCTATTTTGATCTTTCAACAACATCTTGCAAACACCCAACGCCCAAGTGATGTTGTCTTCCTTCTCACATTCCATGAAACAAAAATCAACCGAAAATGTCTTGTCCGAAGAGGTGACACCAAAAATTTCTAGAAGCGGAAGCCTATATTTATTTGTCTTGTATGTCAAATCAATCATTAGAACGGTTGGAAATGTATTGAAAAAATCGATACTCGACAGATGCATCCAAAATATATCAATGACACTTACATTGTCATCACAAACTCTATGTCTCGAAACATAGTTGTTATCGTCCAAACATTTCAATAAATGTTGCATTTCGGACCTCGGACCCCTTTGAGAAACATGTTGTTTGTGTCAATAATCGTAAACCGATTTTATATTTGACACACATCCCACTCTATTTTGTTTCAAACCGACAATTATGTTTCTAGGCACAACTTTGATAAACAACAATTTGGAAACATATTTCTTCTCTTCCGTCTTAAGTCGGCAAACAATAGGATGCCCGTGTAATTTGGTCTCCAACTCATGATTATACATTTCAGACATCATAGTCAACCGCCATAAATTATCGACCCAACAATAACTGCGCAACTTAAACGAACACCCACATTTCATTGAACCCGTGTCTTCGTGTTGTAACTTGCGGATTTTTGGAACATATGTTCCACTTTTCTCGCATGTCAAAATAACAAATGATTGCCGATTACTACTCCCATTGTCGGACCTCGCAATCACAACGCCAAAACCAAGTTTGCTTGCTTCCATTCTAACATAATCAACCATTTGTTGACGAGTATTGAAAGTTTTTCCATTTGGAAATTGATTTGGATAAAACAATGCTTGTGATGATATCATGTTGTGGTTGATGATGGTTTATGATGTCTGATGTGGTCATAACTTGTGTTGAATGTTGCATGCTGGTGTTGTGCATGCATATGCATTCTGGTGAAGTTAATTCTCATTGTGTGGAATTTGACTTGTATTGCCAATAACCGTACCCGGGTGATGATGGGTGGTGAGGCTGGATTCGTGTCCGGGTGATTATGGACGATGATTACTGTATCCGGGTGATGATGGATCAAGTGTGTGACTTGGTTCACGTTTGGTACCACATGCATAGAGTCTGCATTGCATATGGGATTGTAACATGCTAGGATGGTTTCCAGTGTTGCAATTTCCATTGATTGTTATATTTGCATAAATCATTGTGTGAAATGCAATTGTGAACTGAACGAGATTATGTTAATGATAGTGGACTAATATCTTGAATTGTTCTGTTGTATTTAAAGAACGTATAATGCATTTTATATTGGATAGAGATCTCACCCTTACTTTAATGATTTCAGATTAAAGTTAGCAGCTCAGGAGTCGGTGAGGATGGCTTATAGAGCTGTGTCGTGTTTTATCCGCGTGTGTCAGTGTCATGCTCTGATAGTTGTAACACTGGGGGAAACGCTTGTTTGATGAGTTTTATTTAATACTCTATTATTTTAAATTATGTAGGGAAATACTTATGAATTGAAGTTATTCCGGTTTGAGGTGTTTTCTGCTGTGTAGAACATGAAGTTGATTTTTGAATAATCTATTTTATTTATTCCTTCAGTTGAGCATGATTACCGTTTGAGATCGAGAATTTTGTATTTTATTTTAATTGTGACATCCCTGTTTTCATGTTACTCTGATAAAATCTAGTTTGATATCAATTTAATTAATGCATTCGCGGGTTATTTAGAAGGGGTGTTACACATTGCATGATAAATATTAGGGTTTTGATCTTTTCCCTTTTCTTGGAAATAATAAAGTTCGATGGTGACTTTTTTAATTTTAATGAGTCTAGTTAGTCAATAACTTGATCTTCCGATTTTTCACCACGACAATTGGTGATGCCAAATTCCAGTGAAAAGAAGGAAGTTTTTCTCTCCAGATTGTCTCGATAGTGATTGTGTGGAAGGCTACAGAACATGGCAAAGTTTTTCTCGAATCTTTGGAAATTCATCGCTCAAGAAATCGGTAGGTTAAGGGGTTGATTGCTACACACAAAGGCTTGAAAAAGATGGATGTTATTGGAAGATTAGAAACATTGATCGAGTAAAGATTATGCATAATAGTTTAGCATTACACTATATACAAGTCAAGATCCAAATCGAAGAGTTTATTTTTATTTCTTCAGCACTATTGTGGATTGGTGATTGTATGAGCTCTTGCTATATTTGTCAAGATATAAAGGAACTTGCAAGTTTTCAATGGGAAACCATTGAAGAGTGGACATAGACTCACACGAGAACGACAAAGTTGAACCACTATAAATTTTGATGTCATCTCTTTCTCTCTCATTTAATTTTTGTAGAATATGCATTCTTAGGAATTAAATTCTATATTATTTTGAAAAGCTTAGGCTTTATTGGAATTGAAACATAATCAAGCTTTATTGGTGATTAAAATTTGGAAAAAATAATTTGAGCTTAGAACTCGTTGAAATTGAATCATTATATAACCACTCCTCGTGAAGTATATAGACGATATCAATTGAATATCTTGTGTATCATCATTAATTCATCTTTCATCTTTGAAAATTGGTTTAGTGTTAACGTGATTAAGTTCTAACCAAGTGTAATCTTCATATTTTTCTCTCTAAAATCTTCTGCGCACAAACTCTGAAAACCTCCGATATTTCGTTATTGAAAAATTGATTGATTATGTCTTTTAAGTCTATTCACGCCCCCTCTAGACTGTTTTCATACACCATATTCTCACCCAACATTGTTGATACTTAATGTTCTACTATGAGAACCAGAAATGATATTGCAAGTTTATGACACAGTGGCTCAGGTAACTCTAATATATTCGTCAACTTTAGCGTGAAGGAGAAATGTGGATCTTCAATATTAACACTCTGACGCACAAATCAATTTGTGAATGTGGATGTAAAAGTTAGTAATGAGTTGGGAAACTTAAATTTTTTGTTGAACTAGGCGTATTTATACTTTTTTTACCTTGCATCAAATTTGGACCTTCATCCATTCTTTACTAGGTCATTTGTCTGACCTAGACTAACCCAAAACACTTATAAATCAATAATTAAAGAAGTATTTGAAAATTAAATATTATTTAAAAAATAGTTTGTAATTTTAATATAAATACTCTTTAACAGTTATTTTAATTTTTATGAGTTTAAATAATCATAGCAAAATAGCGTCATCATAATTAAAAAGAATTTTTATTTCAACATTTCTTGTCAAAATATCTTTATGAACCATCAATTTGACAATAAAATCAAACTAATGTGTCAATAAATATTTTGATCCCTTATTCTATTTAATTCATAAAATTCATCATTCTATTTAAAATTTATCAATTCTGATCCCTCATACTTTCTATTTAAAATTAACAACATTTTTAATTTTTACATTGTAATACTCTTTTCCTGAATCATAGTTATAGGAAAATATAATATTTATGTTGGAATTGTAATTCATGGTTTCATATACTTTTATAAGTGTGCAAACATGATTTATGATAATGTTTAGGTGAAAGTGAGAAGCTTAGTTGAGATTTGAGATATACTTAGTACTATTAAGAAAATGATATAGAATTGAAAGACTGGTATGAATGTTATAGATATATTGATTATGTTATTTTACTACTTTACTATTCTTATCTTATTAATAATAACTGATTATATGAACCATCCGTTGAGAGGAAGAAGAGAACAAGAGAGAAATGGAGGTTGGGTTTATAGGTTTGGGGATAATGGGCAAAGCTATGTCAATTAACCTTCTAAACCATGGCTTCAAAGTCACTGTTTGGAACAGAACCCTCTCCAAGGTGTACCTAAGACCTAGTCACTTTCTGCTTCTTGTGTTATTCAATAATGATTGTTTGTTGAATCTGATTGTAGTGTGATGAACTTGTGGAGCATGGTGCTACAGTTGGAGAAACACCTGCTGCTGTTGTTAACAAATGCAAGTATACAATAGCAATGTTATCTGATCCTTCTGCTGCTTTGTCGGTCCGTGGATCATGTCAAATTTGTCTGAGATCAAATCTATTTAATTTTCTTATGTTGAATTTTCTCTTGTGTTAGGTTGTGTTCGATAAAGACGGTGTTCTCGAACAAATTAATGGAAAAGGTTATATTGATATGTCCACAATTGATGCCCAGACATCTATTAAGATATCCGAGGTTGGTTCCCTTTATTCATGTAGCCGACTGCACTTAGTGAGTTGTAGTCGTAGGTATTGTATCTATCGGATGGTATTCTTTAAGAATACATTTTTTAAAACCTTCTTCTTTCTACAGGCAATCAAAGCAAAAGGCGGTGATTTCCTTGAAGCTCCAGTTTCGGGTGGCAAGAAGCATGCAGAAGATGGCCAACTAGTAATAATTGCTGCTGGCCACAAGGTATTTTTAATTGCTGCTGGCCAACTAGTGATAATTGAACTGTTTTTATGGAAACGTCGGTGATAGTTCCATTGAGATTGCACCAATGATAGTTTAAGTTTAAGTGGTTGGTTTATTTGATATATAGGCATTATATGAGGAAGCACTTCCAGCATTTGATGTACTCGGAAAGAAATCTTTCTTTCTCGGTGAGGTTGGAGATGGTGCAAAAATGAAACTTGCAGTCAACACGGTAATGGGAAGGTACTTTTCATCCCCTTTTTTTCCTTCTATTCTTCTAAATTTGAAAGTATAGTTAAGCACTTATAGCATAATTGCTTACATATAAGTTGTTCTTGTTACAGTATGATGAATGCTTTCTCTGAGGGACTGAGACTTGTTGAAAGAAGTGGCTTGAACCCGGGCACACTTCTTGATGTGTTGGTAAGTTACTGTGATGAAAAGGATTTTTGTCGATGCCGTTTATTAACATTTTGAGAATATCTGTGGAATTTCTTTTTGCAGGATCACGGTGCTATGAGTAACGGCTTGTTTAAATCGAAAGGACCAACAATGCTCAAGAACAGTTACAGCCCAGGCTTTCCACTTAAACATATGCAGAAAGACATGAGATTGGCTCTTGCCCTTGCCGATGAAAATGCTGTAGCCATGCCTGTTGCAGCTGCAGCAAATGAGGTAATACTATTTTTTTTTGTGCTTAGTTAGTTCAAAATATTTGTATCTTTTCATTTCTGTTCCATTTTTTGTTGGTTCTTATCGAATTTGAAACTCGGTTGGTAGGCATTCGAGAAAGCCAAAAGCACCGGGTTAGGAGACCTTGATTTTTCAGCTGTCATCAAGACTTTGAACTGAAAGCTATTGATCATTCATCATCGATAATGATAAGGCAATGTGTAGTCCTTCCAAATAAGATAGGACATTGAGCTTCGTTGCACCAATAATATCATCAGGCAAGTTTCATTCAGTCTCCTGATATAAGCCTAAACCCATGTTTGGTTTCACATTTGGACTTTTCGAAATTGATTTATAAAAGTTTATATAACAAAAACATAGAACTTCATCAAACTCATTAGTAATCCATGGAATAAAGGTTAACAAATATATATAGATATATAAACATTGTATCCTCATACAGCTTAAACCACGATCCAAATGTGTGTACATAAAGAATTATTGATTCGTAATGGCTGAACTCTGGTAGGTTGGGATGACTCTATCATGCTCATCATTTTCCGACGTTCTTGTAAGTTGTAAGATCTCCATTTTCTTTTTCATTTCTTTGCTTTGACCCCAAAGTACCGCATAGAGACCGCAAACAATCACCATTGCTCCAACCATGCTATGAAATCAATCTATATAATGTTAATTGTAAATCTATTGATGGCTGCAATATTGAAATGAGTTTATTTATAATATACCTTCCCCAATATAATTTCTCATCCAATATCAAATAAGAAGCTATAACTACAAGTAAGAGTTGAAAAGGACTGAAAAGAGACGTAAATACAGGTCCCCTCATCTTTATGCACCAGGCCATAGCGATAACAACCAATCCAGACGCCACAACTCCCTGCATAGTTAAGTCAGTTCAATTGATAACTGTGCAGGAACGTGAACTCCAAACGCTAGACTTCATAATCAAAATAAATTATTAGTAGCATACCGAATAAACAACAGTAAAAACCCTGAGGTTGTTTTCTAACTTCCACTGGCTCCAATCCTTTTCAACACAGAGAGCAATCACAGTTGCTTGAATGGCTCCCATTGTGGATATTAAAGCCGCACTTGAGCGAGGACTCGTGTATTCCTCATTCAACTTAGCCTGTGCGCCATGTTAAACAACAATGCTAAACAACAATTCACATAAAACCATTGATGCATAAACATCAACGAATGAATGAATAAGCTAACCTGAATAATATACCACAATGCATAAGAGCAACTACTTGCTATTGCACATGAAACACCCAACACTTTCTGACGAATGTCCGTATGGCGAGATGTCATTTGCTCCTTTTGGTTGTGATGCGGATGCAAAAGATTAATATTGGAAGACAAAATATGAATTTCTGCACCTTTGAAAAATATTATCAACATTGCACCAGTCAGTCCCATTATTGTTCCTATCACTTTCGCCCTTCCTTCCACAACCTTCAAATTGAATTTATCCATTCTATGTAATCCAAAAATAAAATACGATAATGTATTTTGTTTAAAGAGAAAAAAAGATATGCACTGACAATGTAAAATAAAATAATATGTATATACATACTTGAAGCATACAGCCATGATGAAGGTAATGGTTGGAATTAGGTTGACAACGACCAACATAAACGTTGCCGACGTCAAAGCCAGACCCTCGAGGTAAAGATTGAGATACAAACTTCCTCTGAAATATTGCACATATCAATCATCAATGTATTATTGTTTTCTTGTATAGTTAGCCATAGATAAATTAATTAACTGAAAAAAATACTTGTATAATACGTCACATACCCAAACAAGCCACATAGAAATGTCTTAAGAATCACACTCCAAGTAATCTTCTCTCTCTTCTTTCTGCAAAAACGGCCAAATGATTCGTTTCTCTTGTTCAAAGAAGCTATACATGACAGCATATATGACTGTAATCTACTCAAATAATAATAATAATAAAGAGGGTGTAAGTAACCTATCATAAATAAGAGCAATTGGGACAGTGAAAGCGGAGGCAAAGATGAGGCGATATGCTGCGGCCACTCTCATGCTCATTCCATCATTTATTGCTAGCTTGTATATTATAGCCATAGCACCAAATGCAATCTGTACAAACACCATTAGCACTTCTGGTTTTATCCTTTGCCATATACTACTTATGTCCCTCATCTTCACTATTAATATTGCTTCTGTTTTATGGACAAGGTGATACTCTACAAAATGTTACTCAAAAACGATGCATTTATAAGCTCATTTAAGTATTATGTTTTTCCATTATGTATAATTAACATATAAATAATTCATTATGTATACTTAACATATACATAATTCACATTATGTAATTAACATATACATAATTCATTATATATAATTAACATATATATAATTCATTATATACTTAACATATACATAATTCACATCATATATAATTAACATATACAAATTCATTATACATAATTTACATATACATAATTCATTATGTATAACATAATTCATATGTAAAAAAAATACAGGTTTGCGATTTTGCCTCGCAAGGGCAAGGAGATTTAGATGTCTTTGTAGGTGTATAACTCGCTTCTATGGCGAGGGCTTGCTCACGGCGGCAAGAAGTTTCGTGTGGTGGTTGATGAGACTCATTTAGGGACCAACTCACATGAGGGTGAGAGGTTCTGTTGGTGACAAGTGTTGCTTGATTGTAATAAGATGGTAAGATTAGTCAGGTGTTATGGTAGCGGGGATAGCGATGCTCTTTTAGGTCGTGTAAGTTGGATGTGATTGAGATTATTATGTAAGTTATCATTCTTTTTCTTCTCATTTGGGGAGAAATATTTATAGAGACTCTCTTAGGCTTGATTTATAGAGTTAGTGGGAGGTTCACCCTAGTTCCGTGACCAAGGAATATGGTCATAAGAGGACTTGGTCTTCTTGGATTATGGGGAGAAAGGTTTCTCTATTTGACTGGTCCTTTGTCATTTAATCATTTTGGGCCTACATAATCATCCATGTTAATTTGTTGGACGTGTGGCTAGTGGTAGTTCCCCTTTTGGTTGACCATATGGCTTATTCGGACAACCCTTGACTTTGTACAGTAGCTCACCCATCACCATGGCGCCTAGCCTTCGGGCGGCCGAGCACTTTGTTGGATAACTCGCCCCTCGCTTTTATGTTAGATGTCCCCTTTCAGGGTCATGGTAAAAATATAACATTATATAGTGCCTTAAGCACAAGGGCTTGGTAAAGTGTAAAATGATTTATACGATAGCTCGTTTTCTTAAGACTCATTTCTATAAATCTGTATTGTATGGATTTTTCTTGATGAAGGCTTGCAACAAGTCCCTCGGATGAGACTTTACAGTTGAGTCCTATAGGTGAGATATTATGTCGACTCTCTTAGACACTACTTTATGTTTAATCATGACTGGGGAAACTTCAAGTCCCCTAAGCGGGGAGTTAAGCTTGTTCGTGGGGACTTTCACTCCCTCGAGTGAAGCGTTCAGATGAACTAGTTTGGTGTGACTCTAAGTCCCTCATGTGGTATTTTACAATCGAGTCAGTCAGGTGAGACTTTATAGTGGATTCCCTCGGGCGCGAATATATGTTTGATCCCTTCTGAGGAAACTTTAAGTCCCTTAAGTGAGGAGTTAATCCTGCTCAACGAGACTGTCAGTCCCTTAAGCGAAGCGTTCAGATGAGTCAGTTTAGTGGGACTCTAAGTCTCTTAGGCAAGATTTTGTAGTTGAGTCCCTCATGAGAGACTTTATAGTCGAGTCCCTCATACGCGACTTTATTTTTAATCCCGCTTGAGAAAACATCAAGTCCCTTAAGTAGGGAGTTAAGCCTATTCGAGGGGATTCTAAGTCCCTCGGGTGAAGGGTTTAGATAAGCCAGATTTGTGGGACTCTAAGGGCCTAAGGTGATATCAATATTGAGCCTAAATGATGAGACTCAAAGTCTTTTAGGCGGGATGTTTGACCTTCTTGGGCGAGACTTCCATTGAGCCCTCATAGAAGGCTTAAGACTAAGTTTCTTAGGCAAGATTCCAATTGCACCTCTTGGGATTTATATTTCTTGGTCTCGTCCGAGGAAACTCTAAGTCCCTTATGCGGAGAGTTAAAATAGCATGGGAATTCTAAGTCCACGAGACGAAGTAATATGTAGCGTGGCCAATGAGAATATAAGTGCTTCAGGAAAAGCATTGACCCTCTTTGACAGTACTTCTATCAATCCCTCGGGCAATACTTGTTATCAAGTCTCTCAAGTTGGATATTGGTCACTTCGCATAAGGGATATTGGTCCCTCAAGCGGGGAGTTAAGCTTGTTTTTTTGGGACTTTCACTCCCTTGGGTGAAGCGTTCAAATGAGCTAGTTTGATAGAATTCTAAGTCCCTCATGCAAGATTTTACAATCGAGTCAATCAGATGAGACTTTATATTGGAGTCCCTCGGACGAGAATATATATTTTATCTGAAAAAACTTTAATAGTAAATATATTGGAACAAAATATTTATTAAAAAAGAAAATATATCTTATAAATAAACTAATTGATTAAAATATTATTTTTTTCTAATATATAAATAGCATATGATATAATTTAATTTTTTATATGAAATGACATAACTATTAAATGTAGACTAGTTGGTTAAAATTTTAATTTTTAAAAATATATAGAGCATTCAAAAATTTATTTTTTCTCTAAAAATATTAACAATACTAATTTTTCTCTAAAAATATATAATGCATAATCAAATACCTATTTTTCCTAAAAAACAATTAATAATATTAATTGATTGTAAACTTTATATTATTAAAATGTAAAGCAAGCTCAAAGATATTTTTTTAATAATAAATCACACAAAATGATGTATTTTTTAAAAAACACAACTAACAATTAAGTATTATAGTTGATTAATTTTTTAAAATATATAAAGCATGCATTTTAAAAAAAAAATAACAATGCTAATTATTATTTTAGTAGATGCCACATCCAATATAATTATCTTAGTTTTTCATTATCTAAATCATACAAATAATCTCTTTTTAAACACAATCAACAGTGAAGAACAACCATTAAGTAAGAAAGTTAGTTGAATAAAATGTAATGTTTTCTAACAATTTATTATATTTTTAATTTGTGTATAAAATAAAACCTTATATCAAAATGGAGGAATAATAAATTTTGTTTTTTCTTACAGGTTCATTGTTTAAGGCCAACAAGTACAACGGATACAATCAAATTACTAGCATGAGTAGGTAGAAAAAAATAGTGAATAATTGAGAAAAAAAATGAAATCACATTTCTGTCGATCATAGAAAAGACATTGCAACACGGATTGATATGTATCATACTAATAGAATTGTGGTTTCATTTTTTTCTCAATTATTCACTAAGTTTGTACTATTTGCCTTAAATAATGAACTTGTAAGAGAAAACGAAATTTGCGTCCCTCCATTTTGATGTAAGGATTTATACATGAATTAAAAATATAATAAATTGTTAGAAAGTATCGTATCTAGTGGGTATAGCAAAAATATCCATATTGAATAGATAAAAATCTTAAAATTGATAAGGACATGAATTCGAACAATTACTTGTTAAAATAAACGGATATGAGACACATATTTTAATAGTCATTCCGTCTCATACTCATATAATATACATTTATATATTTTTATTTATATCATTATATAAAGTGCATGTCTTACAATTTTAAAAAATACATCAAACTATTACAAATTTAATATAAGTTTTCTATTATTTCATATCTTAATAATAAAAACTTCATTGTTAAAATGTTAAAATCATATGGTATTATCTATTTTTTAAAATTTATTTTTATTAAAAGCGCTGTAACGGATATGAGTATGTATACTTGAATACTCATATGATATAGGTAAGAGTATAAAAGTTTCATTCAGGTACGGGTTTGATTACGAGAATTTTGTTTTAATTGCAAATATGAGGACAAATATGTGTTAAATGTGGAGTCTTTTATTTTGTTGCAAATATGAGGACAACTATTTTAATATGTCTATAATTTGAATTTCTGAATTTTTAAGTTTTGCATCCATTAAACTCTTCTCTCTTCAATTTAATAAGAGTATTACATATCAAATCAATAGTAGTACTCTACTCACACTTTTCCATAACCGAAAAACTGCAGAATTATATCAAGTTATTGCACACACAATTTGCTTAGCAAATTTTTAATTATAATATATTATTATTGCATTGCATTGTCTTTATTAAATTAAATATAGTATTCTATGGAAATTCATATTCTCATTTACTATTGAATTGACGAATATAAAATAAATGAATATTTTATGGAAATTTTATAAGTTATTATCACATACATTTTCTCCATGCATGTTTAATTGTTTGGTTATTAAAATATACATTTTTATTTATTTTTTATTTTAAAGTTTATTAAAGTATTAATTATAATTTTTAAATAACACTGTTAATTATGTATTTAAAATATGAAATAAATTGAATTAGATAATCCATTAAATATAATAAAATTTATTATAATTATAATTATTATTATTATGTTTAATAACTTTATTATATCTGTTGAATATTTGTTATTATATTAAGCTTCATAGATGTAAAAAATTCTAAAATTTAAATATGTGTAATCAATATTTTACTTATATTTAAAAATATATTCTACGTTAAATTAAATCTACTTAATAAAATATAAAATATTTTAAAAATATTTTATGAATTTTAAATTTTGACAAACTTAATAAAAACTATTAATCTATGAAATTTACGATTTGGCTCACTTTAAACGATCTGAATTGTAAGTAGAATTCTAATTTAGAGCAAAATCCTAATAAAATCGCACGAAATCGCTAAATCAGAGCAAATTCTACGATCTCATATGGATTTCACCGATTTTGGACTTCTTTTTTTGGTTAATTTTAGAATGGGTAAAGACCGACCCGTTTCAGTTTCGTGACCTGATTTTAACCATTTTTATTTAAAAAGGGAGAAAGCCCTATTTTATTAATATTCATTTGACATTGGCGCATTAGTGATCTAATTTAGCATTTAGGCTTTAAGTAATTTGTTTTATATTTAAGATTTGAGACTCGGTTATTTTATGTTTGTTTTATGATTTTAAACTTTTAACTACTTTTATATTTAAGATTTGAGACTGGGTTGTTTTATGATTTTAAATTTTGAGTACTTGCACTTTATAATATATACTATTGAGTTGAATCCATCGATTTTGGCTGTGTTTTTTTATTATGCGATCATGATTTCCCCTTTCGGTTCAACAAAATGATTTGAGTAGAGTCCAACGACTTTGGTTGCGATTTACGATTTACGATTTTTTGATCTTACTATTCTGTTTCGGTTCAAAGTAAATTCTCGATTATGAAAATCTTGGTTATTAAGCATAATTAATTTGATAAAATTCACTCTAAGTTGATATTTAAGTTGTACCCCATGACTTAAGGTCCTGGCTCCACCACTGAAGGTATACCTGATATATTTTTTACAAACTAAACCATTGAAAACAAATTATACATCATGCCAACAAAAGGAACATAAGGTTCAATCATAATATAGTTCATCACGTCAGCTTCCCAACGCTTCGAACGGTGCGTCAAACGGACTCCTGAAACTTAAGCTACGATGTTTTGAACATTGCTGTCAGATTGCACCGCCTCTTCATTGCCCAGTGCTGCTGGGGCACTACCTGCAGGACAACACTTCTCAACCTGCATTTTTTGCAGTTGTAGGTCTTCCGGACCTCCAAATTTGATTTCGTAAAAGTCTCAATTTCAGAATTTGAAATTCTACAATTATATAACATTTATAACAACCTATGACACATATTTAGATGTATGACAGATATTTAGATGTCCTAACATCATCTATTTATCAAAGATTCATCCATTAATTTATTCAATACATGGTTTTCACCAATTTCATCAATCTTCATCAAAATCATCACACAAAACACAAATCTACCAACACCTTAACCCTATATCAATTACAATAAACGCGGTTAAATTCCTTACCTTAATTCTTAGCAATCAGTTGATCTCTTTCAAGCTCTACAGGATGAATTTCTCGTCTCTTCTCTTTGTGCCCTAGTCGTTTCTCACATTTCTCCAGAACTCGATCGTAACAAGTGAATGCAGAAAACTCCAATCTCCCCTTAATATGATATTCCATCATTGCCCTCACTTAATACACATAACTTTACTATTTAGCACTTCTTCTCTCTACACCATATTTTCTTTATTTTATTAATAATAATAATTCTAAATATTATTATTAAATCTAATTAATCCCAAATCATTATTTAAATTTTAAATAACTATATATAAATAAGAGATACTCATATTTCTCTTATTCCAACATTAGTCCACAACATTGTAGCACCGACACACCTCAACACATCATATAAATCATCATAATTCATATATATGTCAATAATCATCAATATTCACACTAAATAAATTAAATAACTAATTAACTAATTAATCTACATTTTTTGGGTGTTACATGAACCAAATTATTCACAATATTGGTGGCTCGGATCCTACATGGCGATGATTCAGGAGTGATATTGGTGCCACATGCATTGAGTCTGTGAGTCGTTCTCATTGTCTTGCATTATAGCTAACATGATGTTTCAGTTGTGTGATTGTTGTAGGTACTACATGATGATGGTTGATATGTGTGGATGATTATGTGTTATTGTATAAGCAATATGTATTATAGTTGTTGTCGATGGTGTGAATGTGTGAGATGTGGAATGTATCAATATGCATAACTATATTCTCTATATACTTATGATTATACATTCTCTTATATTGTTATGATATCTCACCCTTCTGTTAGAATGATGCTTTTTACGATATCGTGCAGATCTTCAGGAGTAGTCTGTGGCTGCAGAGTTTGGAAGATGTTGCTCTTCATTTTATTCGAATTGGTGTCATTCCTCTGATATGCAACACTGAGGGGGAGGATGAACGTTTATTTATTTATTTTGTTTTAGTAATTTGTGTGGAGTCTTAGGAACTCCTTATGATTTGAATAAATGTTGATTTATTTTGAAGAGATTTTTTGACTTCAAATATGATTCTTTTTCCACTACATTAATTAAATTTAAAGTTGAAGAATATGAGTTAATGTTTGGTTCATCTTTTATTCGTGTTATGTATCTTATACCTAATGTCAGTTGTTTTTTGTATATCTATGAAAATGTAGAATCCTAAATGTTCGTTATTTATTTTAAAATTACTTTGATCTTTATTTATCATTCTCCGGGGGAATTTAGGGTGTTATAGTTTTGATATTATGTTTGTGATGTGCATGTATGTTGTTTATGGTAATCTAGAGAGAGGATTACGAGAGTTGTCATCGCATGGTGTTAGGATTAGAGAGAGGTCTTCACACATTGACATTGATATGTATGATTCATCCATCATTTGAGTTGTGTCAAGAGGCATGCTCGCTAGTTCAGAAGAAGGGTTGATGGCTTGTCCCAAGCTCAGAAAGGGGGGTCATGGTTTCAAAATAAAGGATCCAGTTCAATAGAGAACCAAGTGTTGAGTTGGTACCACATGCCTATGCATAGAGTTGCATTGCATAACGAGTTATGTGTATATTTGTTGAGTTATATTTGTTGAGTTATAATTGTTGAGTGATGGTTGATTTGTGTACTGGGTGTGAGAATGTAATTGATGTTTTGTGATTGAGATTGTGTAGAATATGATATATGTTGATATCCTACCTTGTAGTATATGCCTATCATTAATTGTAATTTCTCACCCCTTCTATTGGAATGTTTCCTTTACATGAGCATCGTGTAGATACTCAAGAGTGTAGGCGCTGTTGTGAGTGGAAGTTAGCTCCTATAGTTATTTATTTTAGTTCCTTGTTTTAGTTTGGGGTTATGCTCCGATATGTAATGTCGGGGAGCAATTTCTCGTTTTATGTAGATATTTTTTGAGAGACAATGTATGCTCTCGTATGTTTATATTTTGGTGTGATAAGAATTTGGAGCAGACTTACAAGTCGGTGCTTTTAATTATAAATTATGATATGAAGTTTTATTATGAGATTTAAATTAATGTATATTTTAATTATGATTTCGCTGTCATGAGATTAGATAAGTTGGATATTGTGTAAACATCCCAAGTAAAAATCATATGAGTTATATGTAGTGTAAACATCTTAAGTGCAATTATGTGCATTAATATATCATGTTGTTTTTTATTTGAATTAAGTATTACATGATCAATAAGTGGGTGTCTGTGTGTGTGTGTGTGTTTCGAGATGTGTAACATTCTATGTGAAAATTTTGTGAAAAATCTCTAATTCGTTTATAATTATGCGTTGGGGAAATAGGGTATTACATCAACACTAGAGCCTGATTATGCCTCTAAAGGTGACCATGAATCTTAAGGAGAATCATCCTCTGACTGTGAAGGTGAGTCTAAATCTGAAAGAGATTTTGATTCTGAAAGTGATTTTGACTCTGAAGATAATTATGTCTCTGAAAGTAATCCAACCTTTGAAGGTGATCCAACCACTAAAGGTGAAACTTTTGAAGGAGGCCCTCCTGATTGTGGACCTGCCTCTGAAGGCAAACTAGTTTAGTTCCATGGGCCAAATAGAATAAGGTAGATACTAAGGAGACTTGCAGACTTCGAGTTGCTGCAAGATACTAAGATTGACTCTAAAGGTGAAGTCATTTAGTGTGCCATGATGGTGGGCTTTGAACCAGTCAGCGTTAATGAAACACTCAAGAAGGAAGTGTGTATGAAGGTCAGGAAGGAAGAACTTGAGGCAATTGAAAGAAATAAGAAATGGGAGTTGACTAACTTGCCAAAGAATAAGAGAGCCATCAGTGAGAGATGAATTTTCAAGATAAAGCTGAAACTAGATGGTTCAATTGTCAAGCATAAAGCAAGGTTAGTAGTTAGAGAATTTGTACAAAAATTTGGCGTAGACTACTTTAAAGTGTTTGAATTGTAAGTCTATAGTCACACCTGCAGAGACAAACCATAAACTAGACTCTGATGCTAACAGTGAGGAAGTTGATGCAACAATTCTCAAACAGTTGGTAGCCTCTCTGAGATATCTGTGACACCAGGCATGACATATGATATGCAACTGGAATGATAATTAGGTTATGAGTAAGCCAAAGTGATCTCATTACCAAGCTGAAGTCATGATACTCATGTATGTAAATGGGACTCTGAGGCATGGAATTTTGTCTTCATCTAGAATGTTAGATGATGTTGAGCTATATGTTATTCAGACGCTGACTTATGTGGGGATATAGTTGACAAAAAAACACTATAAGATATATGTTTATGTATTTGAAAGCTCCTATTTCACGATATTCCAAGAAAAGCAACCAATGGTTGCACTGTCACCATGTGAGGCTCAGTACATTGTTGGTGTTATGTCAGATTGTCATGCTAGTTGACTGATAAATTTGCTGAAGGAACCGAAGTTAAAGGTGAGCAAACCAGTCAAATTCTTGATAGATAACAAATCTGCAATAAATCTTGCCAAGAACCCGGTGTTGTATGTGAGAAACAAGCATATATATATACAAAGTTCCACTTTCTACAAAATCAAGTTCAGAATTGAGGGCTTGAAGTTGTTCATTGTAGCATTAAGAAGCAACTTACATATGTGATGACCAAAACAATCAAAACTGAACATTTTATCAATTTGAGAGATGAAATCG
Organism: Vicia sativa; assembly: GCA_021764765.1. Classification (NCBI taxonomy): domain Eukaryota; kingdom Viridiplantae; phylum Streptophyta; class Magnoliopsida; order Fabales; family Fabaceae; genus Vicia; species Vicia sativa. Next base: position 270,253,067 of record CM038796.1, on the reverse strand, counting down.
ATGTTGTTAATTTTTTGTCTTGCATATGAATTAAGGTATGATGTTAAAATGTAATTGACATTCAAATTTTAGTATTTCATTTGCATTTGGATTAAGTTTCATTTGGATCAGTAGATAAACTGACTGCTAATTTCATTTATAATAGACTGCTCATTTTGAACTTGAGAAGATAAATTAGTTATTCAATTATATTTTTTTCTCGACAACTCTTTCATTTTCATCTTCATTCTTGTACTTCAATGAAGTCTTAAACTCCATCTTAAAATATTTTTAAGTGTTTTCTTTTTTTAATTTCGTATTTTTATTACAATCTACAAACAAATCTATATTTATAATTATATTTCATTATTTAATCTTTACTATGAAAGTTTTCAACCTTCTATAACTTAACAAAATCAAAAAATTTAGTCAAAATAAATAAAACTTAAAATACTTTGTCAACACGTTTTTTAGGTCAAGTCTAACTAAAACCTATTTACATAAAAATCCGTCTAAAATTTTTCATCTTTATTTTGTATTTGAGAGAATTGATTGAATTAATTAACATATCATATATATGAATATATCTTTTTAATCAAAAAAATAATTTTATCATATATAAATTTGAAACATTAATTTTTCCCACCTATTCAACAACATCACTATAAAGAATAACAGTGTTTCACTCTTCTCAATATATACATATAAATTTATTATTTTATTCTCTTAAAAAAAACATTATTTATTTATTTATTTTTACATAATAATTATTCAACTATGGAAAACAAAATCTGAATCAGACTTTTTCCTCCTCCTTCTTCTTCATTCTCTCTCTCTCTCTCTCCACCACACATGCATCAGGTATGTTCTCTCTGCACTCTTTAATTCTTAGTTTTCAAGTTTCAATTTTAAGTTCTGCAACACTTGTGATTGTGTTTTGGATCTTTCACTTCACTTCAAGATTTTTGAATTGGTGTTGTAGATTTGAAATTTTTTATTTATTTTTAATAATTTTTTAGGGTTTTTTGTATGTTGAGTTTGTAGGTTTTATGATCTTAGGTATGATGTTACTTCTTTTGTTGAAGATCTATATGGTTATCTGAACACCAAACACTACACTGACACAAATAAATATCAGTAATAATTTGAAAAAATTAAAGTGACTGTGTTTTGTCATATGCCAGACAAAACACAGTACAGTTAGTATAGGATGTGACAAACCACAGTAGACAATTAGTAACCGTTTTTGAGAAAATTAAAGTGACTGTGTTTTGTCCTGTGAGTGTCAACACACAGGACAATTAATATAGGATATGACTGCATGTATTCATGCAGTCAGACAATTAGTAACCGTCTGGATCCTGTTAACTCTGATCAGACGGTTATGGATCCTGATTGTGTGAGTGCGCGCAATTTGTAACTTAATGGAATCCCTATCCCCATTTTCTATCTCAAGTGTCGGCCGCGTGATCGCAGGCTGTCTGCGACTTTATGCAATTCGGATCTTATATTATTTATAAAGTGTTGTTGGTGCTTCTTATCATTTGATTGGAGTTTTGTTTTTATGTATGTATGTTGCTTGTTGTTATTACTTGCTATATTAACCTTATTATACTTTACTAGTATTTGTTTCTTTACTCAAAGAATATTTGCCTTTTTTTTCATATGAATAGTCAAGTTGGACCTTTGGCAAGAATCAAGAGTTTTTTGTTCATAAGCTTGAAGGTTTGTGTTGGTAATCTTGAATGTCTTTGATTTCGCAGCTGGCAATTTTCGAGAGTTTCGCTTGGTTTTTGCCTATTACGACTTTTGTTTAAGACAAGACTTGAAGATTTTGGTTTGTTTGTTTGATTTTTATGATAACGGGATATTGGTGTTTTCCGATATCAAGTTAACATCTGGCTGCGATTTGATACGGGATATATTTATTGAACTGCCGGTTGTCAATGGATTTGATTCAAAATAAAGTTCACTACTGTTGTGTTTCGAAAGGTAGCCACGTCCTGTATGCATATAGTGGCGGAAGTGAAGAAGTTGAGAAAGTCGCGGCCCTGTGCTTGGAGGCGGCACCTTCATTTCACAGATGGTATTTTGAGACAATAGGTAAAAGGACTTATGAGTTTCTAATGGAAGATGGATATGTTTACTTCACAATTGTTGATGAAGGTCTTGGTAACTTGGTAGTTCTTCGGTTTTTGGAACACGTTAGAGATGAATTCCGAAAGGTAGCTGCTAGAAAAGGTTCAAGGGGATTTTCGTCAAACATGAATTCGATTAACATTCAAGAGAAACTGGTTCCTGTCATTCACAATCTGATCACTTCGTTAGAGAATGTCTCACGTAGTGGAAGTAATTGGAGAGACGAAGCTTCCTACGATGGTCTGTCTCCATCACCGAACAATTTGAACGGCCAAATCGAAGGCGCTGTTTCAACAAAAGCCCCTTTATTAGGAAAATCGAGTAAACCAGAGAAAAAGAAAGCAAAGGATCACGTGATTGTAATGAGAGACGTTGAGGTAGAGGAGCATCGAAAATCTACAGATAGAGTAAGGGCCGATTCAGGAAATGTAGACGGTATTAGCCAAAGCAGCGCAGGTGCATCTTCTTCTTTGCAAAAGGATATCGGTTCAACGAGAATGAGACAAGCCCCTCATAACGTTCGTAAGAAATGGTGGCGCCAAGTACGTATTGTTCTAGCTATCGATGCAGCTGTATGTATAATATTATTTGTCATCTGGTTAGTAGTATGTCGCGGTATATCATGCATTCGGTAGAATTCAAACCTCTTAACGACTCTGAATTTGATCGATTTTTATTGGAAGTTGAGATTATCCGGGCTAGATCCGATCAACAACAGAATTTAGTTTCTGGTTTATTCAATACTAGTTTTTTAATCATAGATGTTTATGTACAGTTTCATCACTTGTACTTGTATATGAATTTTGAGAAGATTTTAAAGGTTTGGTCTGTTTCTGTATTTTTCTTTTATACTTACATGCATGTAGATATGGTTGATATGAATTGTGCTATTTCACCATCCAATTATTTCATCCATTTTATTTATTTATATGTTATTTTAGTGAAACATTTTTTGTTCTATTTTATTATGAAGTACCTATATTATTCATACTTAATTTATTAATCAATATTGAATACAAAAAAGACTAAATAAATATTTTTATAAAGAAAACTTAATATTTACTCTATACACTTTCTTGAGATAGTCATAGAACCAAACCCAAAAAATGGGGTTAGAGAGAGTGGTTGAAAGATTTGTTGTTGACTAGTTCTCAAAAGACTAAGTCAAATTGACGAAATGAGTAGTGAGGTTTGGATCTTATAACTCTTCATTTTCATCATTCTCATGTTTCAAATTGGTTTCAACCGGGATTGATGCTGAGTTACACTCAACCATGTTGAATCACTTTAATGCATGATCAATCATCTTCATGTTTCAACAAACTTCACCTCTAAAAAGTAATTCAATTTTGCAAGATCAAACATTTTAAATTCAATCATCATTTGTTCTTTGAACTTGACAATTTCCTATGATGCTTCCAATTATCAACAAATTATTCACATATGTTTATTAGTAAAATTCCATAATTCTTCACATACACACTATATATTTTGAGTCACACTTATCATATTTTTTTGTGTACTAGGAATTCATCTATTCTCTTATTTCAAATTTTTGGTGCTTTCTTAAGTCCATATAAACCCTTGTTCGACTTAACTACCAATTTTTCATTGCCTTTTATTTCAAAATCTGGAGGTTTTTGTGGGATATCCAGTGTGAGGAAAGTTTCATCGAGCTAAAGAAGAAATTGATGACAGCTCTGATTTTGATATTACCTAATCCTGAAGAATCATTTGTTGTGTATTGTGATGCTTCTAAATTGGATTTAGGTGGCGTGCTTATGCATAATGATAAAGAGGTAGCTTATGCGTCAAGGTAATTGAGGATTCATGAAAGGAATTACTTTACTCATGATCTAGAATTAGCTGCAGTGGTGTTTGTACTAAAGATTTGGAGACATTACCTTTACAGCTCCAGATTTAAAGTGTTTAGTTATCACAAGAGCTTGAAGTATTTGTTCGACTAGAAGAAATTGAATATGAGGCAACGAAGATGGCTAGATTTGTTGAAAGACTGTGATTTTAGCTTAACTTTCCTCTCGGGTAAAGCTAATGGTGTGGCAGATGCTTTAAGTCGGAAATCATTACATGTGTCAACTACGATGGTTAGAGAATTAGAACTGATTAAGCAGTTCAGAGATATGAGTTTTGTTTGTGAATTGACACCACGAAATGTAATGTTGGGAATGTTGAAGATCAACAGTGAGTTCTTGAATAATATTGAAGAGGCTTAGAAATTAGATGTAAAACTAGTGGATTTGATGGTTGGAAATAATCCAGCTAAAGATAGTGATTTTAAAGTGGACGTGTAAGGTGTGTTGAGATTTCGTGATAGAATTTGTATTCTTAGTGACTCTAAGTAAAAAAGATGATCCTTGAGGAAATTCATAGAAGTAATTTGAGTATTCATCCAGGCGCAACTAAAATGTATCAAGATTTGAAAAAAAGTTATTTTGGTGGTCCGAATTGAAATGAGATATGGCACCATTTATGTATGCGTGTTTGACTTGTCAGAAGTCGAAAGTCGAATATCAGAAACCTACAGGACTGATGCAACAGTTAGATGTTCCAGAGTTTAAGTGGGATAATATATTGATGGATTTTGGGACAGGTTTGTCGAATATCTCAAGAGGGCATGATACTGTTTGGGTGATAGTTGATAGGCTAGAGAAATCTACTCATTTTATTCTGATCAATATCAATTTTTTGGTAACGAAGTTGGCGGAGATTTATATCCTTGTGATTGTGAAGCTTCATGGTGTTCCATCAAGCATTGTGTTTGATAGAGACCCAGGGTTCACTTCTGGATTTTAGGAGAGTTTGCAGGATGCGTTGGGCTCTAAGCTGAGATTAAGTTTGACATATCATCCACAGACAGATGGACAGACAGAGAGAACCATTCAGTCATTAAAGGATTAGTTGTGGGCTTGTGTTCTTGAACAGGGAGGTACGTGAGATAATTACCTTCCATTGATAGAGTTCACTTACAATAATAGCTTTCATTCTAGTATTGGAATAACATATTTTTAGGCATTGTATGGTCGGAGGTGTAGGATTTTGTTATGTTGGTATGAATCTGGTGAGAGCGTAGGGCTTGAAATTATCCAACAAACTACAGAGAATGTGAAGTTAATTCGGGAAAAGATGAAAAGTTTGTAGAGTAGGCAGAATAATTATCATGATAAGTAGGAGAAAGGATCTTGAGTTTAAAGAGGGAGGTCGTGTATTTTTTAGAGTCACACTGGTGATCAGTGTTGGACGCACATTGAAATCGAAGAAGCTTACTCCTCGGGTTATTGGGCTATATCAGATTTCTGACAAAGTGAGAAATGTTGCTTATAGGGTGACCTTGTCACCTAACCTTTCGAATTCACATGATGTATTCTACGTTTCACAACTTCGAAAGTACATTTCGGATCCATCACATGTAATCTCGATGAATGGCGTGCAAGTGCGGGATAATCTTACGGTCGAGACGTCACCGGTGAGGATCGAAGACCACAAAATGAAGAAGTTATGGGGAAAAGAAATTTCTCTCGTTAAGGTAGTTTAAGGAGGAGTTGTCGAAGAAAGCATCGTGTGGGAGTTAGAGATCAAGATGCGGGAGTCTTATCCAGAATTGTTTGCATAAGGTAATTTTCGAGAACGAAAATATTCTAAGTGGGGGAGAGTTGTAACACCTCATTTTTCATTTAATTAATTTTAATTAATTGATTATACAATGTGATATTTTGAGTGTTTTGTTGAATGTTGAGATATGCCGTTGTGCCTTAGCGAGGGGTGATTACCTTAGAATTTTTAAATAATTAAGGTTAGGGGTGTATGACTAATTTTGTAGTAACATGGGTGGACAGAGAATATAATATGATATTTATATTTTATTATAAATAATTATAGTTACGGTGATAATTATAATTTTTATAATTAAATAATAATATAATTTGAGAAGGGTAAGGTTGAAATTAAGATTTAGGGGTCCAAGGGGTTTAGTTGTCAAAGAGAGAGATTGAGAAGTTAGAACGTGAAAAACGGAGAACAAGAAAAGGAGAAGGGGAGAAGAGTGTATTTAAAGCAAGAACCAAGGTATTTGCGGTAGACGTTAGAATCGTCGATCTAAGGTAAGGGTTGGATTTTAACTCTATAATGGTTTGTATAATGATGAGTAATGGTATGGATTAGGTTTCTATAGTTGTGTGTTATTGAGTTCCCCCATATTGTTGTTTTGTGTGATTGTGTAATTTTGATGAATTGTTGGTTTATTGTGATGAATTTGACAAAATTTATGTGAAATGTGTTGGAATGATGGGTAATTCATGTATGTAGTTTATGAAATCATGATAACACCGTCTTAGTTGGAAAATTAGAGTTTTGGATATAATAAGACTAGTTTTTGTATCTGAAAAAGTTGCAGAATTTTTCACTGTCAAGTTGTGGAAATTGATTACCCTTTTGAGGGAAATGGATTTCCTGAACGAAAAATGAATAAATTTGACTACTGAAAATTGGGAAATCAATTTCCTGTACAAAATTTTTCAAAAATATGCAACTGGAATAGGGATATCGATTTCGCACTTTGGGGTAACCGATTTTCTAAGATTGATATACTTTTTCACAACTTTGGAAACTAATAACTTTTGACTTGGGTATACGTTTGATGCACCGCTTAGACCGACGAAAAGCTAAAAATAGTTTCTACTATATGATAATAATTTTGATAACAGTAGGTGATTATCTTGGTGAAAGCTTATACATTTAGTGTATTTGTCGTATGAGGTGTAGTGATAAAGTTGAATTTCAACGTAATAATTTGGTATGGAAATGTATGGAGTAATTCCATAATATGCTGCATAATGATGATGATGTTGTTGGCCTGTATGGGCGTAATATTGAATGCGTAAGCCCTATAGTTGCATAATTATGTTGTTGTACGTCGATGTTGCATGCATTTATTGGTGAGGTTTATGCTCTATTGTTGGCTTGTATTGGAGTTATAGTGAGGGCTTATATCTTGCTATTGTCTAATTTGGCATTATGGAGAGGACTTATGCCCTGTTGGTACCACGTGCATTGAGTGTGAGTCTCATTGCATAACATTGATTAATTAACATGATGTTGAGTTTTATATATGGTATATGCGTTATGCGATAATTGTTGCTATGTGATGATAAATACATATGGTTGTATAAATTGTTATGTAATGAAATTATTGTTGATGGTATATAAATGTGAGATGTGGAATGTGTAACTATGCATGCTTATATATGTCACATACTTATTATATACATTATATTTTATTGTTGTGATATCTCACCCTTCTATTGGAATGATGCTTTATACGGCATCGTGTAGATAGTTACGAGTAGTCTGAGGCTGTAGAGTTTTAGAATAGGTTGATCTTCATGTTTAATTGAGTTGACGTCATTGCTATGATATGTAACACCACAGAGGGGATGAACGTCTATTTATTTCGTTGTTTTAGTGATTTATTAGAGTCTTACGAACTCCCTTTTATTTTGAGTAAATGTTGGTTTCATGTCGAAGGCAAAATATTTTAACGACAAGTGTGATTCTTTTTCCGTTGCATTAATAAAATTGAAGTTGAGAACTATGATGTTTTGTTTCGTTTCATTCGTAAATTGTGTTACGTATCTATTTATAAGATTTGAGTGGGTTTAATATGTTTTGAAGTGTAACATCCTAATTATTATTCTTTGTTTTAAAAATTAAATTACTCTAATTTTTAAATATTTATTGCCGAAAATTAGGGTGTTACACAGGTAACCAGACAGACTAAAATAAGTTACGAGTACTCACATTAACATGAGCACTTAACAACTTATTCGAATTACATCTCCAAATTATACTATCTATAATCTTATCAACATTATTGTGGGGCAAATCAATTTGGCAGAATGTCTTCTGATTTCTCCCTTTACAAAGCTCATACAGAGTTTCCGCACTAGCAATCTTAAAAATTTGCAGTCTCCAACCTTTTTTCCGAGCCTTCTTAATTAACTAATCAAGTTTTATATTCTAATTCAAGGGTGTTCTATGAACTCATATCCAACTCAGAACTCTCTTCTAGATATCAAAGAGCTCGTGGAAACAAAAAAAGAGGTGATTGTAACAAAACAAAAAAAGGTGATTAAAGCGTTTAACATGGTCACAAAAACTACATTTGGGGTCCAAAATCATTCCAAACCGGATGAGTCCATCTTTGGTTGGGATACCATTGAGGATCATCCAAACAATGAAGAGAGATCTTGGTCTAGCCCGATTATTAAATATAATTTTGTGCCAAATGATTTTCTTTATCCCCTCTAATAGTTTGATACATCTTTCTAGTATGATACTTCTTGCCTTTTTCCACCTCTTCCCAGTAAGACATCTCCTTAACAATATCTCTACATTTTATTATTCTTTTCATGATCCATGAACATTTTTTATTCACATTTCAACTTATGACATCATGATTTTTGAGATAATAAATGTTAACCCACCTCACTCACAACTAGTCGCTTTCGTCTAAAGGTTCCAACAACTTCTAAATAGTGGCTTGGTTCAACTATTTGAGCGAAATAATATTGAAGGTTTGGTTCTCCTCGAGGGTGAGTTTTGAAAAACAATTCGTTACTTTATCAAAAACACTTACACATGAACAATTTATTTTTGAGTGACTTCAAGTTAATTAGAGAAGGTGACTTAACCATAAATAAATTAAAAACTTTGAAAAGACATAGACAAAAGAAAGTATTAGAATATTTGCAATCATAAAAAATTAACAATACAATATGAATTACCTCAAAAATATATTAACAATATATAGTACTAGTATAAATTACTTTTAAGAGTATACATATGAATGACCAATACTTCAATAATATTAGCAAAAGAATTTAGCCAATTGAATAGAATTGAAGAGTTTTGTGCATTCTTATCAAAACACTTGACATTAATACTTAATTGCTTTGATAGAAGAGAAAATGCTATTGCATAAAAAAAATCAAAACATGTCAAAGAATTTTTTGAAGTGATCATAATCACAACTTAACAAGTAATCATATGGAAGTGGTTTAGACTTAAGATAATATGAAGAGGTCGTCTTGTCGTTAGTACTCTATACAAGTAAATGATATATTGCTTGATGTACACGTAACAAATCAATAATTAATCTTTAAAAAAATCACATATCTTATGAAATAAGAAGACACATTGAAATCAATCATCATTTTCATAAAAATTACTTTCATAAAAACAACGTCTAACATGTGCTAGATTATATTAACATAATACATAATATAGGATAAGCTAGCCAATGTTATAAGCAAATCATTCAAAATTGAAAATATCCACGACACGTAAATATATTATATAAAGAGCGGAAAATATCCCTTCCTAAAACTCATACATCTTTTGGACAATCAACAAAGACTTTGATCATTTCTACATTTTTGTTCCAATTTTCTACAAGAAAAAAAACAAATAAAATTAATTAGATAAAAAAATTGTATCTTTAAATCTATACTTAGAAGATACTAGACTAATTATTATTTTAATATCTATTTAAAATAGACATGAATAAGTACTAAAATATTTTTAACAAAATAGTCTTTTAAATAAAGCTTCCCAATTTTTCAAATATTATATACACTCTTATATTTCTTTCAAATACAACAAAATATTTTCAAATGTAAAATTACATTTAATAAAATATAAATTGCTGAAAAATGCAACCATTAAGATTTAATAAAATATTTCACTATCTAATAAAGGATTAAACAAAACTCTCATTTTTTTCAAAGATTTTATACAATCTATTGTCTCTTCCATATTCAACTCTCCAATAACTTTGATAATATCTCATAAAATATTTTAATATCAGATAAAATTATCATATAATATTAGAGCAATATGAATAATTGATATTGATTGATATATTATTTTTCAAATTCATAATTGATATAAATACCTATAAACTTATAATTTATTCAAATCAAATTTAAATTTAAGTAGTAAGTGTTGGACATTGTGAAAAAGCATATTTCACAATCCAAGACACTAATGAGTTGCATCGTCTTTTTAAAAAAGGGGAATGCAGTTGGAGAGAGTGAACATCTGTAGAGTCGTCATGTAAAAACCATTTATTGTCTTCAATACATATAGTAAGAAATGTTCCTATGATAATGCTACATGATAAACACAAATTTAAAGATAAACTCTATATATGAAATTTGAGTAACTTTACCTTTTTTCTCTGATGAGGAGGCATATTAGAACCCAAGGATAAAAATTCAGATTCTACTAAAGAGAAGTAATAGAGATACTTTAGGGTTAAATAATAAGACTTATTTTATTTTAGTTAAGAAAATATTTCTGTATTAAATTGTATTAATTATGATAAACTAACTATCAAAGAAAAATACTGTTATATTCATATGAACTAAAATAAAACATCAAGTACATAAATTATAGAGCTACTTTAGGGAAAGAGATATTAATAGAATTAGCATTATATTGAAGGCAAAAGATCAAGAAGAGAACGAATAATATATCTAATAATTAAAATATTAATTTTTTCTATAGTTTTGCAAAAAAGAAAAATAGAGAAAAGGTAGACATACTTTAACTAATATAATCTCTCTATTCCAAATTATGTAGTATTTAGTTTTTTCCAAATTAAATGTTTAATAGTAATATAATTATAAATTATTATTTTTTGTGTGTGACATAACAAAAATTAGTTAGTAGAGTCATGAAAATAGTTCACAACATTTTCATATAAAAAGAATTATAATTTTTATAACTTATTTTATTGATGAAAATCTTGATTAATTACCATATATTTTTTTAAAAAGATAAGATATCAAAATTATCATGTGGTTCAGTAAATAATTAAATGTGAGTATTTATATTAAATGAAATTAACGTTTATGATTGTGTTAATTTACCTTTTTTTTATATTTTAATTTTTTATATATTTTATTTTAATTAAATTACTTTTTGATGTAATTTTTAATAAGGGGATACTTTTATGTTTATTTTTTTGAAAATAATTCTCTTCAAATAAAACTTAAGATTTGTTCTTTTGAGATTAAAAAAATGTGAAATTGTCACCTTAATAGCCTCTACAAAAAAAATAGAAGTAAGGTTTTTCAATGAAAGAAAGTGAAAATAAAAAAAAAATAATAGCATTAATTTATCATTGAAGATTTTGATTAATTTTTATAGAAATAAAAATAAGATATCAAAGATATTATGTGAATTATAGAAATTATTGAAAGTTATTTTATTTCTTAAAATCTTTATTTTTAAGATTTTTTTAAACTTTTATCAAATATGTATATAACTATTTTCTAAAAATTATTCCTAAAAATTTAATTCTTAAACTTAAACTAAACAGCCTTTAAGAAGAAAAAAATTATAAGACTGAAATAATCATCATCAATGAAATTGTTCAAACAATACTTTAAAAACTTCGACTACAATTAAAAATCTATTCATTTTTACAAATAATTAATTCGTTAAAATAATTATATACTATTAGATCGTATGTTACATCATTTAAACATGATACTGTAATTTTCACTTTAAAAATATAAAAGAATCAAAACAAATGACAAATTTCATAAGCAAATAAAAATAAAGATAAAAATTAAAATTAAACCAAATTAAATTAATCTTATATAAATGTATATTGACTAAAAACATAATTTTTCCCTAGAAAGTTGTATAGTTACTCTCATTCATTAGGTAGTGATCATCATAACATGATATATAATATAATATATGGCAAAAATGATGGCAACTTCTTCCTAGCACTTTCATTGTATGTTTGTCCTTTTTGAAAAATATTATATAAAAGAAGAAAAGCAAAGGTTCTTTGTATTCTTAGGGTTGGTTTGCTTCATTGGTCTTATTTACTTGCAATTCATCATTATTACACACACAAGTAAAAGCATTTCCTTTCCTTGTTGGAAGCATTTAGCATCATGACATCAATTTCAAGCTTTCAAAATTCAACAAGTGCCAAAAGGATTATAAATTTAACTTACTCTCGTGAGTTTGAACCTTTATATCACATGTCCTATGCCTTTTTCATTTATAAACTTTCAAAGGGTCTAATTAAAATTGCTTCACTTTCTCTGTGGGACTCTCATGAATTTGGTAGTTGCGTTGTCAATGGCAACCCATGTGAACAATTTAGGTTCATAATTATGATTTTAATTCCATTGAATGTAATCACCATATTTGAGATGGACATCTATTGAAATTTTGATCCAAATTGTAGAAGCACTAGTGTGAATTATAGTTTTGTCCGGATTAAAGATATAAGTTAGAAAATTAGATTCATATTCTTATCAACTATATGTACCAGCATTTATTGGTGTTAATTACAAATCGTTGAATAAGAACTTCCTTATGAGATTTCATCTACTTGTATAGGCTTTTATTAGTTCACCAAAATCATGATATATATATATATATATATATATATATATATATATATATATATATATATATATATATATATATATATATATATATATATATATATATATATATATATATATATATATATATATATGTGTGTGTGTGAGGCATATGGTTGATATTAAATTGTAATCTTCACTATATAATTAATAGAAAAGAGATTTAGTAAATATCACAATTTAATCTCAACTTTTTATTTTTAAATTTAACGATTATTATTCATTTTTATTCTCATATATATAAATCATAGGTCCTTTAAGTTGTTTTTCTATTTAATACGTTAATCTTTTAATTTTTTTTAACAATTTGATCCCTTTAGAGTAAATTCTACATCCATTTTATCACATTTTGAATATTTAAAAATATTAATTGTTGAATTTTTTTATTACACTTCATCATTTCATATCACTCAAAAATAATTGCATCTACAAATAACATATTTTTCACGTTAGAAAAGGATAACGGTGCACACATTTGATAATTTAGAGGATCAAATTATTGCAAAAAAAATATTAAAGGACCAATGTGTTACGAATAAATAGCTTAAAAGAGGGAGTATGTTTTAGAACATCAAGTGATTAAAATAAGGAAAATACATTTCAAGATTGTCAAAAAGCATAATATTAGAAAACCAGTTGAGAAATCGACGAAATATGCCAAAGCACTGGCCTGATAGTGTGGTCGGCGACGCGAGAACCATGAAGGAAACATTAGTCTAATTAGAGTCGATGTAGTTGGCGGCGATGTACAATGACATAAGTGGCATAAGACCTGTAGAGGGGACAAATATGACAACGACATATTTAGTCAATGATATTCAAGAAACATGTCTAATTCAAATTGTTCGCAATTATCATCCTTGATCATTTTGATTGTAAATCTATTTGTTAATTGGTCATGTTATGGATTCTTTATAAATATATTGTGTTTCGTCAATTATAAAGATGTATCTCTATCATTTTTATGGTTAATATTTAAAAATATAAGGATGAAGTTGTAATTTCAAATATATCCGCAAATTTTAGAAATTTCAATCATTGTAATTTTGGAATTTGAGAAACTTGTGGAGGTAATTAAGAAAAGTGATAAACACTTTTAAATATTTAAGATGTGTGTGATTTATATATATTAAAAAAATTGAGTAGAAAATAAAATATATTTTTAAAACATAAATATTTATTTTCTTATAATTCTTCTGCAATCTCTTAAAATAATTTTAAAAATATATTGAACCATAAAGTTGTTTTCTTCCATATATTTAAACAAATTTTAATGTATTTGAATCTTTCAATTTCACAAAAAGACAAGCAATCACAAGAACCACATTATTAAACACCACCAAATAAATGAGACATCTTAGATTTAAACTAAAATCCATACACTACACTAACGTTGTAAGGTATATCTAATAGTATCTAGGAACTAATACATGTTGACATACACATATGTGTATCTCTTTCTGTCTTTATCTGTCGTTTTATGTGTACCTCTTCAACACAACATCATGTCATGTGTTACCTTAATATCTGTGTTGTAACACTTCACTTAACAATAATGAAAAATAAAGATAACACTACTAGGTTAGGTGCAATAGCAACTACAGTTTCTTACCTCTTCCACAATCTTTCTCGTGATTTTCTCTTTCCTCATTCTCTCTCCCTCTCTCTCTCTCTCTAACTTCAAACCCTAAGAATACCCTTTTTAATTTTCCATTTTCATATTTTGAGTTTCTTACTCTTTCACTTCTCTCTCACAGTGTCTTTGAATTTTGTTTCAGGTAATGTTTCTTTATCTTCATCACTTTTTCTTCAACCCTTTCTGTTTTTTTCTGCATTAATTTTCTATTTTCTGATATATTTGCAAGATAATTGTTATGTGTTTTATAACTTTTTTTTTTGCTGGATTAAGTTTCGACTTTGCTATTAAATTATATTAACTCTAGGATCTTCATTTGGATTGAAATTTCAGGTTTGAATGCTTCATTTTGTAATGTTTTTTGGAATTTTTGGAGTTGAGATAAAGCTAAGTTGTTGGTAGTTTACTTTGTCAATTCAAAGATATGAATAAATCTACTTATACATGTGAGATAGTGGAATCAAGGGAAGAGATATTACCCGAGTTTGAAATCGATGAAAAACCCGAGAGTAGTTGTTCGTATAGATTAGGAAAAAGGTACTCGATTGAGGATGATATCGATCGTCTTTTCCAGGCGATTGAGATTAATAAAGGTTCGTCGAGAGGTCATAGTATGTCACGGTCGCGAAAGAGCGCTCTTAAAAGGCCGATTAAAGTTTGTTCGTCTGAGGCACCGGGAATTGGCATTGCGGAGCATGTAAGTTTGAAGCAGGCGCTTAGAGGATTGTGTATCTCGCAAGCATCAGAAATGGCTGCTTTGAAGAGACTGTCAAAGCAATGTCGCTCATCGAGAGTATCAGATGTTGGCACCGGTAAAAAGTTGGTTGAAATCTCCCTCGTGCCAGAGATATCAAGCTCGAAAGAAATGACAACTAGGTTCGTGTCCCGAGATCAGATTGTTCCTCTTCCGCCTGAAGTTGAAGTTGACAAGCCAGTGATACAAACCGAGGAAGGGATAGAGGTCAGAACGAATCTCGGTTCTTCGATGTCGGATAAGGACAAGGATGGAAATTTACCTTGTGCATCTTGTCCGCGTAGTGCTAGCAATGATAGTTCTGTGGACAAACCCTCGAGTATTAGTACATGTTTGGCAAAGCCGATATTCAATAACATGAACTTCTTGAAGAAAAAGGTAAAGAAAGATCTATGTTCTGCATCGAGCTGCTCTACTAGTAAATTCAACAAGGAGAGTCAAAATTCTGATCTTAACCGTGAAGTGAAAGAAACCGATGAAAAACTATCTCCCTGCAGTTCAAATCATAGCTTTGAAGTTAACTCAATTAATGTTAATAGAGATTTTTCAGATAGCAAACGCGGTTTCGGTTTGAATTGCAATAAGAAAACTAAGTTTCTTCTTACGAAAGTTGACGAGAAATCAAGATCGAAGGAAAAGGGCGAGTTCTCTCATAGCTCAAAAAGTAGCATTGGTGAGTATAGTACGAGTAGCACAAGTATCAGTGAGGAGAGTGTTCTAAGCAGTTCGAGCCGCAGCGGCCAACGACCACACATGTCAAAACACTCGAGATGGGAAGCTATTTGTGCAGTTCAACAGCAGCATGGTGGTAATTTAAATTTAAAGCATTTCAGGCTGATAAGGAAGCTTGGTAGTGGAGACATCGGAACCGTTTATCTTGCGGAATTAATCGGTACTAGTTGCCTTTTTGCACTGAAAGTTATGGACAACGAATTTTTGGCAAGCAGGAAGAAAACATTTAGGGTTCAAACCGAAAGAGAGATCCTTCAGATGTTGGATCACCCGTTTCTTCCGACACTTTATTCTCATATTAGTACATATAAGCTCTCTTGCTTGGTCATGGAGTATTGTCCAGGCGGTGATCTACACGTGCTGCGACAGAAGCAAACGTACAAAAGCTTTTCGGAGCATGCAACAAGGTAGGGTTTATCGTCTTTTCTAGTGTTTATCGGTCATCACTTAAAGACTGAATATAATCATATGTGTCGTGTTATGCAGTATCAGACAGTTGCACGTGTCAGGCACCAGACACGTCTTTGATCTGAAGTTCTACATAGCTATTTACATATGATACCATGCTTGTTCGGGGACAATAGTAATGTCATTGCATTTGCAGGTTTTATGTTGCTGAAGTTCTTCTTGCACTCGAGTATTTGCACATGATGGGAGTTGTATATCGAGATCTAAAGCCGGAAAACATCCTAGTACGCGAAGATGGACACATAATGCTGACAGATTTTGACTTGTCACTCAGATGTTCTGTCAATGCAATGATAGTCAAATCATCTTCACCCAATGCAGATGCAGCAAAGAAGTTCTCCGGTTCTTGTTCGGGAACCAGCTGCATACACCCTTTCTGTCTCCAACCGGATTGGCAAGTTTCATGCTTTACCCCTACTCTATTGTCTCTGGGAGCAAAATCTCGAAAGGTGAAGGCTGACATACATGCTCAAGTCGGTCCACTGCCGCAACTTGTAGTCGAGCCTACTACTGCACGGTCCAACTCCTTCGTTGGAACGTACGAGTATCTTGCTCCGGAGATCATCAAAAGTGAGGGCCATGGAAACGCTGTAGACTGGTGGACTTTCGGTATACTTTTGTTCGAGCTTTTATACGGAAAAACTCCCTTCAAAGGCTCATCAAACGACGATACATTATCCAATATCCTGTCGCAGAACCTTACGTTTCCAGGTAGTCCTATAGTCAGTTTTCATGCAAGAGATTTGATCAGAGGATTGTTGATGAAGGATCCCGAAAATCGATTAGGTTCTGTCAAAGGTGCTGCGGAAATAAAACAACATCCGTTCTTCGACGGCCTCAACTGGGCTCTAATACGGTGCGCTGCGCCACCGGAGCTCCCGAACTTTCACGATTTCGGAACGAGTGCTTCGCCTATGGGTGCACATAAGGAAAATGCAAATGATTTAGAGGATATAGATGATTGTGAAGAGTTTGAGCTGTTTTAATTGAAACTGAGTTGGTTTCACAACAAGTTATCATCCTTGTAACACTTAATATAGCTTATAGTATAAATGTAATTGAAACAGTGTAACATATAGATAAATTAGTTTATGTTAATACAGAATTAGAATTTTGAAGTTGCAAATGGATTAAGGAAGCATAAGAATTTCTTGGTAGCTTAAATATTAAAAGAAGAAAAAAACAAACAAAAATGAGTGATTTATTGGTGAAGAAATTAAGTAGATAAATTTTTTGTTGTAAAGGTCAATTTTTCTCTTTTTAATAATTGTTCAAATCATTTTTTTTAAGCAAGATTCATTGATAAAAGAGAATTAAGGGTTCTCCAACCTTTTTACACATAAACGGAAGTCAAGTCTAATAAAAAAAATAATTACGAACCAATTACAATTACGATAAAAATAACAAGGGTCTTTGTTAAAATTGTAAAAGCTATCATTGGAGTAACACTCATCGTGCCTAAAATAAATACCATTTCTCATCAACCATATTAGTCATGAGGTAGCAAACCAAACCACACCAATTTCCCCCTCTTTCACCTTTTTATATTTATAAAAAGAATACCAATCCATAAAATATGCTAAACAATCATCCTTCATATTAACCGATTTACCAATCCAACTAGCAATTTCTCTCTAAATAATCTTAACCAAAAAACACTTAATAAACATGTGATCCGTATTTTCATTATCTATGCGACAAAAAACACAATTTAAATTATCTAGAAGAAAAGCAATACCTCTATCCACCAAAAGATTTTTTTGTTGGAAGTCTATCAACAAAAAGTCTCCAACCAAAAGTTTTTACCTTGAATGACACTTCCATACCAAACCCAAAGCTTCCTCAAATCTACAACGGGACCAATAGGAATCTGAAAACTAGCATAATGATTATAACAAGAAAACACCGAAAAAACACCATCCGATCCCTTCTTCCACTCCACTCTATCTACACCGGCTAATTGTTTATTTTTAATTATTTACTTACAACTTTTTTTCCAATGTTTTTTTTCTTCCTTTTAGTCTATTCTTTAGGTTGGTGTTTTGGAGTGCAATTAGGGTTCAATTCAGGTGACATTTTTGGTATTAACGTGACATTTTTTTCACATGTAGATTGAAAAGAGGAAGTTTTACCTTAAATTCAGTTTCCTTTAGCTCCTTTTGTGGTAAGTGTAGATTGAAAAGAGGAAATTTTACCTTAAATTCAGTTTCCTTTAGCTCTTTTTGATATAATGCATCACAAGAATATTGAATTTGAGTGAAAAACGGGATTGAGAATGTGAGGATTTTTTAGGAATATTTTGGTCACATTTTGGAAGGCTAAATACCCTTTTTAGTCCCTTATCTTTACCTCGGGGTACATTTTGGTCCCTTAATTTTTTAAAAGTTTAAATAGATCCCATATGTTTTTAAACAGTGTCACGTTAGTCCTTTCCGTCTAAATCTCACAAACAACGTTTATTTATGCATGTGTGGCATCTGACATGACATCAAAGTTCAAAAAAAATCCCAAAATTTGCCTTCACTAAGATTAAAACTAATGTCACTTTGGTTGTTGGACAAGATACTATACCACTCCCACTTTTGTTAATTTAATCTACAAATTAAATATAAATTACCATATTATTCCTTCACATCATCATCTTCATTGCCAAAAGTTGTTAGAACCATGTTTACTGGATAAAACACAATTCAAATTGTAACCTTGCAAGCTCATAAAAAGCAAACAAGATTCTGCCAAGTACTGCAACCGAGAAATTTTGCATATTTCATTTGGTATTGTCCCATTGAATCAAGAATATGGATCTAATGTAAAAGGGAAAATTGGAAGCGAGTATATAACTTGGCAACATTGGCAGATGTAAAGGAATTGATAAGAGCTTCATTACCTTATTACCAACACAAAATGCAACAACATTGTAAATATTTCTAATTGCATCTTTAAGAACAAAAGATGATTTTCGGTGTATTTCGTGTATGTCGCTTGAAAAACCAGGAAGCCACAATTTCTACAAGGTTCAAAGAAACTGTCTTAGATGCAGATGATAAAACCATGTTAACAAATTATGTATGTTAAACTGGCATGTAAAGGAAAAAGATCTATAAACTCTGAACCACTTATTTGATTCATCACTCATCTATTACACAGAAAAATAATTGAGCATCCATTGCGATGGATGGGGAAGGATGAGTAAGGAAAATAAGGAAAAGTTGGATCTGAATGAGGGATGATGTACAAAAAATCTGTAGGAGGGATGCTGGTCTTGAAACCTAGAAACAAAGATTGTTACAAATCAAAACAGGATTATTGTTACAAAACTTTATTGAAATCTAGAAACAAAAATTGAAACCCAGAAACATAAATTGAAACCTAGAAAAAGAAATCGAAATCAAAACAGAAATTCAAATTGAAACTTAATTCAAAATCCACAAACTGAAATAGAAATCGAAATCGAAACTTATATCAAAATCCACAAACTGAAATCGAAATTGAAACTGTACATTATTTGGATCTAGTTTTTGTAGATCTTTTGGGATTGGGAAGAATTTGAAGCAAGATGTTCACTTGGTTAAGATCTTCACTTTCAAGACCCAGAAGTTGCATTGTATATGTTCACTGTGAATGGTTGATTTGGTTCAATGTTCATCTTCATCAACTTGATAATTTTAATTTATTCCTATAAGACAATTCACATATTTAAGTTGTAAAGTACTTAAGAAAAGGTTAACTAGCCCAGTGGCAGTCCATCTTGCCCATCAAAGGGTGAGTTCTTGGTTCAATTCCAAGGAAATGCAAGTTTTTTGGAATATTTGTTAGAATTTTGATGACAAGTATATGCCACATCACTGTCACGTGTATGCTAAAGTGGATCTTTATTTTGACGTTGACTAACAGACCTAACAGAAAGGACTAACGTGACACTGTTTAAAAACATATAGGATCTATTTGAACTTTTTGAAAATTAAGGGACCAAAATGTACCCCGAGGTAAAGATAAGGGACAAGTATACGCCACATCACTGTCACGTGTATGCTAAAGTGGATCTTTATTTTGACTTTGACTAATAGACCTAACAGAAAGGACTAACGTGACACTGTTTAAAAACATATGGGATCTATTTGAACTTTTTAAAAATTAAGGGACCAAAATGTACCCCAAGGTAAAGATAAGGGACCAAAAATGGTAGTTAGCCCATTTTAGAATGAGCATGATCGACATACTTCATGGACTGTGCTATTTTAAGAATTTGGTTTCTCAAAATAAACTAGAAATGTACATCCGATTTATAGGTGGTAATTTTTTTGGCTTTTCACACAAATATCCTGGATTTTTATCTCCGAATTTTACTTGTGTTATATATTCGGTATATTTTTTTACATTAAACAAGAGTGTAACGAAATTTTGCCTGATTTGATGAAAGTTAAAGTGCTCCCCGAAAATACATTTTCGAGGGTCATTTTTTGTTATTCATAGGTTTTTTTATCCTATATAGAATGCCATAAGAATTTCTCAAAAATTTACACCGATACGATGCATATCAATTAATCTCACATTGAATTGGGCCAAACCCAAGTAGTGAGGCATCCACACAAATGTATCAAGTGTTGAAGTGTTCGTAATTCTCCTGCATTTTTGACTTCGTATTTCCTTCAACTGTTCCACTTCCAGGATAGTGTAATTGAATTTAATGGATAATCAAAATTTTAAATAAATAAATAAATAAGAGAACTAAAATTACAATTAAACATTTTATATTTTTATAAATACATAAATTTTAATTAAGCAATTTTTAATTTATTTTTAATTTTTAATAATAATAAATTATTTTTAATAAATAACATAATAATCATTATTAATAAATATGACAATAACACATCATCACATTCAGTGCCACGTCACAAAAATTTGGGAGTCAATTTTATTTTGGAGTCAATTTTTAAATTATGATTATGCTAACCTTTTATCAATCAATATTATATTAAAAAATAAAATAATATCTTTTCTTTACCATTGGTACCATCCACAACACCTAAAGCCCTAACACAGTCCATAGCAGCTTCTTCCATTCCCGCCGCAACAACCACCTTCCACCACCGTTATCAACCGTCCACAACCTCCACCCTCCACCCTTTTGTAAGTTCTTGAAACCCTTTTGTTAGTTCTTGAAACCGTTCACACTTTTCAGTTCAAAAAACAAACTTTGCTATTCACACCATGTCCAATAATCACAACACCCCCTCCAACCATAAACCTCCACCCATTTTCCCAAACCCTCCAAACAACCTCCATCCCCAAATGGGTGTTCCTGGAAACTATCAAAATCAAAACTTGATGCAACCCTTTATTCCAAACATGCAACCCCAATATATGAATGCCCCAAATCAGTTACATATGG
This sequence comes from Vicia sativa, assembly GCA_021764765.1. Taxonomy (NCBI): domain Eukaryota; kingdom Viridiplantae; phylum Streptophyta; class Magnoliopsida; order Fabales; family Fabaceae; genus Vicia; species Vicia sativa. The sequence continues at coordinate 270,231,474 of CM038796.1, read as the reverse complement.
GTGGTTTGGGGTTTGCCCCTCAAATGTTTCCTGTTCATGGACAAGCACAGTTACCTCAAATCAATTTGTCTCCAATTCAAGGACAAATTTTGGCTCAAAATATTGTCAATTTGCTTCAGCAACCTAATATGAACATGGGTATGCCAAATGCTGCTCAATTTTCTGCACCTTATCCAATGCAGAATATGAATCAGCAGTTACCTATGCAAATGCAGAGACCAAATCATTCTCAACTTGCTCCATATGGTATGCATCCTGCTCAACAACAGCAACAGCAACCTATGTTTGGGTTTCCTCCTAACCAAGTTCCTCAGAATCCCATGTTTTCTGGGAATTCGCAGTTTCGTGGTGTTATGCCTGGAAATTCTCAAGTCAGGCCACAGATTGGCCCGAATCTGGGAGGTGGGAACTCGAAGGGTTTTGTATCGGGTCCTTTTCCGCCTCAGCAGTTACAAGGGAATAGTTCTATGCCACATAATGCAAACAATGCTCAAAGTCCTGCATTTAGGAATTCGCATTCGAAGGTATTTTGAAACTGGTTGTGTTTGTCTTTTCACTGCAGTCTTGTCAAATAGCAGTGTTATTGTAGGGATGTGGAATCTTAACTAACCGCAGTTGTTCAATGATACGTGCTTTAGTACAAAGTGTTATCAAATAGTGGTTATATCCCGTGTCGTCTTAAGTTTTCGGATGCCCTGTGTAGGTTAGCCACGGTTTAGCCATGATAAATATTTTATACAACTCTATTTAGTCTTTAGTCACTGCTTAACCGTGTCAAATTTTAGACCCTGTGCGGTAACCCGCCTTGCACGCTCTCAAGGATGGGCATGACTATGGAAGAGCCTAACACTAGTGTAGCGAAATTTGAAGTTGAACAAACTTCTACTTTCTGCGATCAGTGATTGATGACGTTGTTTTAATGTGTATTAGTATCATGTTTGTCAATTTGCTACCTATAACTGTAAAAGGATTTAATTTAATGCAAATCTGAATTGCTACTGCAGGAAAACCCGAATAGTAATATCAACACTAGTTTTGCAAACTCTAATTGGAAAGGATCACCAAACAACAACTTCACAAACAAACAAAATAGAGGGGGACCTCAAGGGGGGTATGTTATTTTCTTCTCTTTTATTACTCTTGGTTTATTGCGATGACAACTTCAAAGGCTTACATAGTTTTCCTGTGATTTGGAATCACTGTCTAATTCATGTAGATTCCAGAAGTCTAAGTTTCGTGATAACAACAAAGGAAATAGGAGAGCAGGGTTTTCAAAAAATCATAATGGTAGAGTTTGAACTATGCTACTTCGTATTTGTACCGAGATGAAAACCATTTTTTGCTGTTAGACTAATGCTTGTTAAAAAAATCAGGTCCCAACAATGAGGCAGAAGCTTTTGGTTTAAATTCCGAGGAACATCAGCAGCAACCAAAAAGGTAGCTTTAACATTGCTTGAATTTCCAATTGCATCTTACCAATCTTTTACTTCCTATCATTGCCTCTAACTCACCAATCTTCCACCAATCCAAAATCAAATCTTCATCACTTCTATAAGTTACACAGTGAATCGGCAAGAACTGATTCTCAAAAGTTCTGTTAATTGGTTCACGAGTACCATTTCACAGGTGGGAGAAGTGCGTTATGTTTCACTAGTTCACAACTTTCACGATTTTGGTTCTGAACTTAAATTTTAAATAACCATCCAAATGGAACATAAATCTCGCTTGCGGTGCTGATTTTAGTAATCGTGTATTATATATCAGGTTTTAATTCGATCTTTGCACCTATAATATTGTAGCGCTTAAACACTTATTTTTCTTCTAACCATTAGATCCTATTCTACGAATTATTCTGAGCAAGAAGTTCTCCGATGGCGTGAAGCACGGAGGAAGAATCACCCTTCCAGAGAAAAAACCAAGAAGGTTTCAAACAATATAATCTATCTGTCTGTTTATTAAAATGCTATTATCTGTAATAAAAAAAGTAACTGAATTACTACTTGCAGAAGTCGAGTGAACAATCGGACGACTCCAAGTGCATTGATCGAGAGGTTCTACAAAGAGAGGTATACTCATTGAACAAATTGTTATTGTTCTGCGGTACGCTAGTTAGTTCAAAATGTTGTCGGATATTTTCTGCATTATGCAGTCGACAACATGCATAGTATTGCAAATCTCGAACTTAGGGTGTATTTTTGTCATTGCAGCTCAAAGAGGTTTTAGCAAAGCAAGCTGAGTTGGGAGTTGAAGTTGCCGAAATACCTTCATACTATCTGAAGAATGATGCAAATCAAGGCCTTGAGAGTGAAGAGAATACCAACAAAAGAAAATTCAAAAACAAGGGAAAAAAGAATCCGAAGAGAAAACGTCGGAACGGCAAGAAGCAGAAGCTGTCTGACAAAGATTTCTCAAAAAACAAAAAGAAGCCAACTTTATTACAGAAACTCTTGAGTGCAGATATAAAGAGGGATCAGAGCTACCTGTTTCAGGTATTCAGGTTCATGACAGCGAATTCGTTTTTGAAAGATTATCCTGATAAGCCTCTGGTATATCCATCGGTTTCGGTGAAAGAAATGGGCGGTGAAGTATATGATGGAGGAAAAGATGTTGTTGAAGATGGTACCAAGGAAGTAGTTGAAGTATTTGTTAAAGTAAGTGATGATGATGGTGATAATGGAGACGGAATTGTTGAGTTTGAGGAAGAGGAGGGGGAGATTTTAGAGTGAAGTTTGAAGTTTTGTTTTTTGTTGTTGTCCCAATCTCACCATGAAAAATTGGTTCAGGGAATCATGGTATAAACTAAACTATGCTCTGCAAAATATAAGTTTTGTTGGTTAATTGGAACTTGCTCTGCTAAACTTTACTCCCTCCGTTTCATATTATAGGTAAATTTTACTGTTTAGATTCATTGAATAATTAATGTATCTGGTCGACATATAGATCAGATATATTAATTATTCAATAAACTAAAAATAAAATTTGCTTATAATATGGGACGGAGTAGTACTTCTTAACAAACTCTAATATGGGACGGAGTAGTACTTCTTAACAAACTCCAAATCATTAGGATTCTTTGTTTGGACAACATAAAATTAAAATTAAAATCAAATTAGTTAAATAATCTAATTTACTTATAATAGACTATAGTTGTTGTTAACATAATTTATTTATATTTTGGATGGAGTTAGACTTTCAAATCTAATTTACTCTTTTGTATAAAATTAGAAAAAATCGGTGAAATAATGAGTTAGTGTCTTGAAGCGGTGAATTTGTATTTCTGATACGGTGGATATGAGGTTGACTTGTAAAGTTAGTACTCTAGTGTCTCCAAGTCAGAGAGAAAATAATGATAATGATTAGCGTGGATATGAGGTTGACTTGTAAGGTTAGTACTCTAGTGTCTACAAGTCAGAGAGAAAATAATGATAATGATTAGCGTAAGAGTTGTAAAGTTAGAGCGTCAATATCGGTTAAAAAAACCAGTGGCATCACACTTTTCAATAACACTTATGTAATAGTGTTTTGAATAATTTGCCTTGATAGTGGCTAAAGTTTTAATAGTGGCTCTGCACAATCACTATGGTTTAACTGTATCTTTGATTTTTGAATTATTTTTTATACAATAAATAGATAATTTCACATACTAACAATATATAATAATACTCATTTTAGACAAAATACTCATTTTGATCCCCTAACTATAGGTGATGGTCCACTTTGATCCCTTAACTTTTTTTTGCGTCAAATTGGTCCTTAATTTTCAAAATATTTGCATCATTTTATTATGTAGGGTCCATTTATACCATTAAATAGAGTGATATAGATGTGGATGTTCTTAGCACTCTAGTGTCCAAGTCAGTGAAAAAATAATGAGTAGTGTAAAAGTAATTATGAATTTGAATATCTAAAATGACGATCTGATTTCTTCTTTATGGTGTAAACAATTGAAACAGAATGTGTGAGAAGATGTGTATTGTTGGATTTTGGATCTAATTAGATGATTGACACTTTTACAAAATGGAAATTACACAAAATGATTGACACATTTACAAAATGGAAATTACACAACATATCTTATAATTTAAGTACTTGTATTAAAGTTTAATCAAATAATTGACATGTTTACATAATGGAAATCACATAACATATTTTATATTATGAGTTAGAGTTTAAGTGAGCTTCGTAAAGAGTTTATTACATATTACATATATTTCAATTTAGTTCGATAACCCTACAAACAAATTTATGAAAACAATTAAGAATAATTGAATCATATTATCCATTTGATTTGACGACAGTAACATCTTATATATTTTTACTAAAGGAAAACAAACAACTACATACATTCTTGTACAAATAAGAATTTAATCAATTTTTTATATCTAAATACTCCCGCTTTATGTTAGAAAGACACTAAAAACACAAGGAAAAAAAAGATTCTCTAACATTCGCGCAGAAACGTTAGAGTAACTTTCCAACACTCTCCCCCATTATATTTAATAAGTATTATATGTTAACAAATGCAAATTTAATATATCAATTAAGATTAAATCTACAGTATAGAAGAAGAAAACATATTTCACTTTTTCAACCACATTTCACTTTTTTAAGCTCTATTTCCATTTTCCAAACAACAATGTAACCTGTCTTTTTCTTTTCATATTGTTCATCATCGTCACCATCAAAATCTCTGGTAAGCACCAACATTGCTACTATATTCACTGTTGATCATTATCGTTGTTGTCAATCATTGTTGTTGCCAACGCCGCCACACTCATTATTGATTGTCGTTCCTAGTTATTTTCATCATTGTCATTATCAACGCCACCACACTCTTTGCAGATCATCGTCGTTGTTGTCAATCGCTCACTGTTATCGCTACCACATTCATTGTTAATCGTCGTTGTCGTCAATCGTCGTCATTGTCCCACTTTCTCCGATTCTTATTAAGGTTGTTAAATTCTCTATTTTATGTCAAAATAGCTAAATTTATTTGTTGTGGTAGTTCTCTATTTTTTGTTATCTATTTGTTTTTCTTCAAGAAAGTCGTGGTAGTTGTTCCATTGTTTTTCTTGTGTTTAGACTTTATTTTTTTAATGAGAAACTAAAAAGCATGATTGTGTTATATGTAATATTAAATATACTATTACAAATATAATTGACAAATATGTTAATAAATTTATTTTATTCTTTTATTATGTTTCTTTATAATAATATAAATATATTTTTGAAAATTTCTATAAGTTCTCTAAAATTCTCCAAAGCCTTTCTTCAATATAAATATCAAATTCCCCTAAATTATGTAATTTTTGTTGTTATGAATAAAAATATATCTTTCAAACTTTTCTCAACTAAATTTCTTCAATTCTTTCTACTTAATTCTATTCTTTTTTTTCAAATTCCTTCGCTCTCTTCCCTCCAAACCCTCCAAACACATACTAAGATTTTAAGTGAGACACTAAACAAAATATTAACATCATATATTAATCATATATCAATAGTTGAATTAGATTTGTCATCAAACTGGTGCGAACCAGTAAAAATCGATAAAATTGGCAGTTTTTCAAAATTGATGGTTTAATTGCATTTTTTATTTTTTTTAATTTTTAAAAATCAAAACGTCGTCGTTTTGATTATTTAAATAAAAAATAAAATAATTATATCATCGACGGAGAATATGTTGTTGATGCGATTGATTTTGTTGCATATTATTTTGATATTGAAGAAGGAGATCTCAACATTGAAATAATGTTTTCTCCTAGAAACTAAATATAGTAGAAAGTTGAGTTATTTTGTTATAAAGTATTCGATTAGATTATGTTGCAATTAGGCTTTGTTTGCAATTACACTTTATAATTTTGTACTATTTTGTTATATGTGATACCTATGTTTAAAATTTGAATTTAAATTATTAACTTGTGAATTTATTTATGATATGATATTTTAAAAAAATTTAAGGGCTAATTATATTTTGTATAGACTGAATTATCTGGTTTGACAAGTTTTATACCTATATAGTTTTGTTATAATAACCGGATTATTCAACAGAGTTATCCGGTTCAATCGGATTTAGTCATGTGGTTCGACCAGTAACCTAGTGGCTCGATGAATAAACCAGTGACTCAATACCCTCACTGGTTTGATGTCCAATCTGATTTTTAAAGCACGGTTAATAATCATGGACATACATACCATTTAAATTAATGACAAATCAAATCACGACTTATTTATATAATAATCAATCTAATTCAATGTCTCCATAACAATTTAAACACAAACTTAGTCTATATTTGGATAGGCGGTGGAAAGAATTGATTTTGACAAAATTATGTTTGGTAAAATTAATTTAAACAGAACTTAGTTTAGCATAATTGGTTTATGTTTGAATATATTTATGTAAAAGTGAGTTAAATAACAATTTTCAGTGTAATAATCACGTTTAAATCCAGAAGCCATAAATTTTAGCTTTAACTATAATTAATTTTGGAGGAAGAATTAATTCTACTTTAGAAGAATCAAACACTTCAAACTTACTCCAGAATCAATTCTACATCTCTACAATAGTTTATACTGTTGGGCTTGGACTCTCTTCTTATGTGGAAAAAACTCAAATATTAATAGCTAATTTGTCTCACTTATTTTAGTGGAGAGTGTCAATTTAGTGTTGAGAGAAATAGAGACAAAAATAAGGATTCAATAAAGATAAAAAAAATGAGAGAAACTCATTCCCGTTTTTTCTCCACTAGTCTCACTAAATCGACGGTCCCCGATTTGTTAGTCATCGAATCGAGCTCAAATTTGAAGGGTAGGTTCGCAACATCTATATATAATTGCTTCACACTTAAGCTACCAATTTGGGTAGTTTTTTAGTTTTTTCGGTTCTTATTTGTAATCTAGTTTGCTTTGTAATTTGTGGTTGTTATCACTATTTTGTGAATCACTTTAAGACTTTATTATATCCTCAATTGATTATAGTATAGCTATTTCTTTGGTCTGGACGACTCATGCTTTTACTCTCATATTGAGAAGTTTTCCACGTTAAAAATATCAGTGTTCTTTTGTATCTTTATGTATTCTGTTTGTCGTCTTATATTTGTTGTTGAACCTCAAGGTTCCTATAAGTATGGGAAATTTTAAATCCTTTGTGTATTGTTCTTTTATTTGATCTTAATTTCTCATCATTTATCTCTTTCAAAAGTCAAATAAAGTATGCTATTAGTGATTGTATAATCCAATGATTATTGGATATTTCAATTTTAATAAATCTACGATCACATGTGGGTGTTTAAATCCAAATTGATTCAAATAAAAACTGCAAATCAATAAAAAAAATTAAACAGCAATAAAACTAAATATCATTTGATGCATTTTATAAGAACAACTCAATTTGGATCGGATTTTGGATTGATCTTAAAAAAAGATAAATTATTTATTTATAATTTTTTTCTAATGAATCCTTTTTTCTTTAGCTATTCTTTTGGTTGGTGTTTTTTTTAATGAAATTTGGGTTCAATAGCGATGAAGTCTCTATTGAACATTATGCCGAAAAAAGTCATGTATAGAGAGATCACAAATTTATATCACTATTCATTTTTGACTAGTGATTTAAATAAATAGCACAATTATAAAAATGTTTTTTTTAAATGTCTTGTGTAGCGGTAAAAGGTTAACTATTATATTTTACACAATAGGGTAACCATTGAATTATGTAAAAGGGTAGAAATGTGTTGATTTGATTTATTTAAAAACACAAAAGATAATTCCATTGACTTTGGGATGGAAACATATTAGGTTAGACTAGAATTTATAAGATCTAAGTCAGATCTACAATAAATTTAAAAGGTTTGAGTTTGGCCTATGACCTATTATAAGTTTTTTCTAGACTAATTTATTTAATAGCAGTGTGTGGTCTGAAAGCATGTTTAAAAGCATAGTTCTCATTAAGATTTTCAACTAATTCATATTATTTAGTTTTATAGGTCGGCCTATACATGCATATATAAGCTAACCTATTTACTATTTTTCTAATATATATGTATGTATAGATGTGTCTATTTAACATTTTTTTTCCCTAATATATGACCTATTTAATTAAATAGATTTTTAAAATAGTCTAAATTTGATTTTTTTATTAAATAAACACGACATATCTTAGCCTTAAAAAGACTAGACTGTAGATTCTTTTAGACCGACCTAACATATTCTAATCCCTAGATGTACTACTATAAGTATAAGTATAAACACTTTAAAAATATTGTTAGTATTACTATAAATTAGTTTTATAATTTTTTATTAACATGTTTATCTTACGTGTTTTCTATAATAAAAGATAAAAGTTTGACCAAAAAAAATCAAATATAGATTTTATTTCATCATAGTTTAGCTCTGACAAATATTTTATGATAATCATCTCCCAAATCAATTATCTATCAATTATCTACCAAACCAAAATCCCTTAACGAGAAACACGATAACAAGGAAGACCTATTGAATTTCTAGCAAAATCTATGAGAATATCTCTATGAACTACTTCCAACCAAATAAAATCATTTACAAGTAAGTCTATGCTAGCTAGCCTATCCGCGCAATGATTTCCTTCCCGGAAAATATGAGTTACCAAAAAATTGATAGAACGAGTATAATTAATTGCGTTTTCCCATCTCATCCGTATAGACCACGGGACTATGTGAGATTTGGTAAAAGCTAAGACCACCAACTTTGAATCTGATTCTAGCCAGAAGTTAATTCATTTCTTTTGTTTTGCAATTTCAATAGCCTAAATAGCTCCTTATAATTCAGCCAGGAATGCATTTCCGCGCCCGATACACTTGGAAAAACTTTCCAAATAATTGCTATTGTGATCTCTGAAAAATAAAAATGCCACCACAAGCTACAATAAGAGGCTTGTCGGAAGCTGCCTCATCCGTGTTACATTTAACCCAATGCCTAGCCGGAAGATGCCATAAGAATTCCTTGACAATGTAAGCTTTAGGGGATGGATCTTAACATTAAAATCCTTTATAATTCTGAAATCTAACATCGAATTTGAACCCGTTTTAAAAGTGACATTAAAATTCACCTTTGCCATATTAAAAGTCGATTTCTACTGAATTTTAATATCTTCAAATCTGCTTTTATTAAAGACAAAACTAAATAAAATTATAGCCAAATAAAAAAAGCATATTTCTCTACCACTTTTCTTTGCAAATACCAAAAATGAAAAAGGCATGGGACCATTGTTTTTTCTTCTCACCTTTTAATTAATAACTCCAATGTGTAAAATTATTTATTTCTCCTTTATTTCATTTTCTCACACTTTCTTCTTCACAAAATTAATGCAATTTAACTCACTAAATATATGTATATTTATGTAATGCGGTCCAATCAAAGACATTTCAACTCAACACACAAGTGTCTGTTTATGCAATGAGATTCAATCTAAGATATCTCAATTCAATAGTTAAATCTAACACCATTTAAGTGATTATATTAAATACAATGATTAAATTAATTATAATTTATATAATAACATATATCAATACCATGCATATACGTATTTCTTATTGCTAAAAATGTATGAACTACGATAAAATTTAATAGAGATTCTTATTTTTGTTTATGTCATCTTACCTCAAAACTTTGTTAATTTAAATCGACGTTGATCTATTAGTATTTGAACTAAACATGTATTTGTGTATAAAGTGAAATATGTTTCACTGACAACCTAAAAAAATAATTATATTAATTAAAATAATAAATAAATATTAATATGAAGATGTTAAGCAATAATATAAGAAAAAATATGTGATCGTTTATACGTTGACATATTTTCTCTAAGTATTAGTTTAATTACATATTATTGTCTTCTTTAAGTATGTTCAAATATATTTCAATCTAAAAGGAAGAGTTAGTATTTTTAGTAAAGAAATGAAGTTAATATAAAAATATATAACGTGTGTTTGTTTTTTTGTTTTTGCTTTATCTTACTGCTATTTGTCAACTTTACACTATAATTTTGTGAAGCTGTTATTTGTAACTTTTCTTGCAACATGATTTGTTAAAGTGCTTTTTCTTTTTCCAAACATACACATAGTTTTAATCTTTAATTCAATTGTAATTAGTAAATAACATGTCTTATTAATAGTACAAATTAAAATATTAATTCGTCATTTCAATAAATAATCCCAAGATATTTCAATTTAAATTGATATTTTATATTGATTGAAATAATATAATAAGTAAAAATGTGAAATTAAAATATATTCAACTAAATATAATTATTAATTATCTTTTTCAAACAATATTCCTATTGTTATGCCACAAATTAGAAACTAATAATTTGAATACAATTATATATTTAAAAGACTAACATTAAAAAAAAGAAGATAAATTAAAACTATGACCAAGAATCAATTATCTTCAAATACCACCTAATGATAACCTAAAATTAACCTATAAAATTAATAACAATCATTTAAATATTAATTAAAAAATAATATGATTATGAAAGGAAATGTAGAGTTACAAGTTTGGACTGTAAATATGTAATTTTTAATTTTAATCCATCTAATATTTTTTAACAATGATCCTTAAATATTTTTTGTCAGAGTATTTATTTTTCACTCTTAATATAAATGAAACATGATATTTGTCTAAAAAACAAAAAACAAAAAAACATAACATGCACTAGTTGAATTAAATAGGTGAATTACTTATTGATTGATGGTTCAATCTCCTATGATATTATTTAATTATATTTTAATTTTCAAATAAATAAATAATTATATTCATAAATGAAAAACTTTAAAATAATATATTCATAAGTATTAAAACATTATTTTAGCCTGAATTATTTGTCATATATATTATCTTTTGATTTCAGTCTCTTCATACAATGTCTTGTCAATTCATTTATAAACCAACATCAAATTTATTGAAAAAATGAAATATTAAAAAAAAATTGTTTGGCTAAAATTTTCTAGAGTTTAATTGTTATACATTGTATATTCATATATATTTTTGCTCCATCAGTATATCACATTCATTCAAATATATTTATTTTAAATAAAATTTAAATATTTCAAATAATTTATTATTCATATAAAATATTTTTAGTTAAATTACAGTTTTGACCCTCTATTTTGTAGTTTTCAAGATTTTAGTCTCTCTATTTTGTTTTTAAATATTTTGGTCCTCCATCCCTACTTTGACTAAAAAAAACGTCTATGAGTCATTTTTTAAACACTTTTCAACTGACAGAACGTTCAAATGAGATCATCAATACATTATTGAAGAAAATTAATAATTTTTAAAAGTAACACATACGCCTTTTTTTTAGCCAAAGTGGAGATAAAAGATTAAAAGTGTTTAAAAACAAAATAAAAAGACTAAAATCGTAAAGACATCAAAATAAGGGACCAAAACTTAATTTAACCAATATTTTTACATCATAATATACTTCAATATACGTAGATAATCTATTATTTGTATAGATATACAGACGACGATGCGATAATAATCATTAAAAAGACCATAATTTCTATTTTCAAACTCAAATGATATTGTTGAGTTTAATAATATCGATTTTTATTAGTTGAAGTATGATAGACGACTCGACCAAAAATATTTATATTATAAAAAAATCTATAAAAATAAATATGTATTGTTGACAAATATTATATTATAATATTTAAAAAATTTACGCATACATACAAGGAATAAACCCAAGCATCCATTTTATAGACAATCAAAAACCTCACTTCTCTCTCTCAACATACCAACCACATACACTCTCTCTCACTAAAACCATCCTAGAGAGAGAGAGAGAGAGAGTGACTGACTGATCGATGATGTCTTCCTCCGGCACCGGCAGGTACATGGCTTTCCCGCCGTCCCCATCACACTCCCTCCCTCATCTATCCGCTCTCCGTTCTCCTGCTTCATCCGCCATCGCTGAACATGACAAGTATGTATATATATCTTTCCTTTCTTTTTATTTTCCTTTTCATCGTTTTCTTTGTAGGATCTAGTTTTGCTATAGTTCTTGTGTTGAATCTTTTGTTGTTATTGTTAAAAAAAAAATTCTGATTCTTTCTATGGTCAAATGAGTCATATCAGTAATTCTGTGGCTGGCTATAGTTGGATTGATAGTTGATTGCTTGATTGTTGAAAATTTTACTATATGATCTGATTGTTTACTGATTTTATCAGATCTATCTTGTTGATGCAAATCTGATTCTAAAAAATAGTTGTCATGAGTTTTTGTTGAATAATTCTTTTGATTGGCTATTGATCGGTTATTGATGATTCTGATTTCGGGGTTTAAGAAATCGAATAGATGATGAATTTGTTTTTACTTGATTCGTGTTATCTTGTCTAAATTATTGGGTTTTTGTGTGTATAAATGCTTGATCTTTGTAGGAAATTAGTTGATCTCGTTGCTCATGTGTTTTTTTGTTTGATAATTTGTAGATTAAGCGGCTTCATTGTTAATTCATTATATGTTAATATGTTAAAGCACTTCCATTCTCGTAGTTATAGTTTCGGTTCATGGTCAAGAATTATTGAGTTTATTACATTATATGTATATTTGATTTTGTGATCTTCATTTAATATACTCATTGCATGTTTTATTTGGTTTATTTTCAGATATCTAAGTGAGTTATTGGGAGAGCGTCAGAAGATTAGTCCGTTCATGGCTGTGCTTCCTCATTGCTATCGATTGTTAAACCAAGGTATGATAAAATCAAACAGTGTTTCATCTTTTTGCCCTAGTTGTCTAGGGTTTGAAGCGGGTATCAATTGTTTTTGATTAAATTATTTGCGTTTGATTTGATCCAAGGAAGTTTTTGCGGCTCGATACCTTTGCTTTATAAGAAAATTGAAACTATTTTTGAAATAAGTCTATTCGAGATTGGTTTATCTGTTTTGTGTATTGGTTTTTCTGTTTTGCTTGTGAGATTTCTGAAGGAAAATATATTCTACGTAACATTCAAAACTCGACTCATGCATGTGTGAATTTTGTTTTCAATTGATTTTGTATGGAGTGATATGAAATCTGTTTTGGTAGATTCATGATGTAATAAGCATATGTTCTATGTTTTATTGTATATAATCTCTTTCTATTTTAGATGATTAAATTTGTTGTCGGCTGTAATCCACGTGATGTTTTGTTCATGCATTGTTTTTGCACTAGCTTATGATATTTCATGATATGTCGGCTAAAGGGTTTTTGTTTTGTTTTTTCATGTACCTGTCACGTAGTTGTGGATTTGTAGTAGTAACTTGTGTTAGTTTAGTTGCGAAATCAATATATGTGAAGTATGCTTAATACTGCGAAGATTATAGAGGAGGGTGACGTGCATATATTTCATGCACGAAAAAGGCGAATTGAGTTTTGGAAATCAAGGTAATTAAAATCGAGACCATTCGTAGGATCGGGTAAGGAGTGAAAGATTGTTAATGGTGTGATCACGACTCAGATCATGCGACCCTACTAAAAATATACAAGTCTATTTTAGTACAAAACTCAATTATGTAATCAATTAACATTTATATGTCATTTGTGTGCTAAACGACAAAACAAAAAGAAAAGAAAAAATGGAAAGTAGATCGAATTCTATTCACGTAATGAACTACATTTTCGGAAAGAAGTAAATGACCTACCATTTGTGGAGGAGAAACCGATCAAGTTAGAGCGCCGTTTTTTGCCAATAAATCAGTGACCTGATTACCCTCTCGAAATGTATGGTGAAGCCTACTCTCCATAATTAATACATGCAACTTATATCGCTAAATTTCAAGTAAAGAATCTATTTTATAAAAGATAATAGCTATATTAACAATGTATTATTCTATTATTATTATGTAATTGTAATAATAAATACGTAATAGTAATTATGAAATTAGAACACAAAAAGGAAAAAAACATAAAAACCGAAGATGTAGTAGCGAGATTAGGTTTCTGTCAGAACTCGATACAACCCGTCTTCTGTGATTAAAAAAGAAAAACATTTGGGATCTTAGGTTTCATAGGATAAAAGAAAGTAGAGTTGGAACAGGGGTCAAGCACCAATGTCACCTTGCGGGCTGTAAATTATTGCAAGTTGGCGGCGTAGTGGAGCTCTAACTTGAACTTGACAGATCGAACCGGGACTAGTGAGAAGCATAGCAGTAGCAAGAAGTGTGTTCGGTTTGATGTGAAAACAGCTTATTTTCCGGCCTTTTAGAAAGTTCGTAACAAATCTAATATCTTGATTCCTGATCATACCTCATTTAAGGCTTAGTATAATTTAATCATGGACAATTAGTGTTACGATTGCGGACGACAAGTCAAAATTACACCATTTGAAGCCGCTTAGTATAATTTAATCACGGATATTTAGTGTTACGATTGCGGATGACAGAAAGTCCAAATTATGCCATTTGAAGCCGCTTAGTATAATTTAATCATGGACACATTTAGTGTTACAATTGTGGATGACGGGATGCCAAAAATACATGCCAACTGAATCCGCCATAAAACGCTAGGGTCTCACCGTCCTTCACAAATTGTCCCTGGCAGTTGTCAAAAATAAGCCATGGCCGGTATTTGACAACACTGGTCAATCAAATTAAGGAAAACGCATGACTCTTTGATTAACTGAGTAAAATTGAGCGGCAGATAGTTTAGAATATTATACGCGGTACTCTTTTAATTGTAGTTAAAAGTTAGAGGTTTATGTGATAATTTTCTTGCCGGTATATGTGATTATGATTATATTATGTTACCGTATTGGCGTATTGTTGTTGTTCGAGCCTTCTTGCCGGTATATGTGATAATTTTCTTGCCGGTATATGTGATTATGATTTTATTATGTTACCGTATTGGCGTATTGTTATTGTTCGAGCCATTTGAAAATGTTTGTGTAAAAGCAAGTTCTTAATTGTCATTAATTTCTGTATATATAGTTTAAAACTAATTTGAGTTATTTTAGAATTAGAATACACTGATTCAATGGTTCACTGATCTGATTTTTTCGAAGTTCCATTTATTTTGAATTGATGTATAATGTATATTCTATTAATGTATTTAAATATTAACAAGATGACACTTGACTGCATTTGTTTTTCCTTGCTAGCTCGATTGAGTACTACCATAACAAGCTTAAACTTGTAGAGATATAGCAGCATTAATTTTATACTGACTCAGCAAACATCCAAGTTGTGTATCAATTTTGTAGTGACTGCTAACATTGTTAAGAAAATGCTGACATTTTTGGAGCAGAAATACTGCGTGTAACAACAATCTTGGGGAATGCGTCATCAGTATTAGGTCAAAGTGGGCTTGAGCATGGTAGCCCCCTGGCTACTGGCGGGATGTTCTCAAAAGGAAGTGCTGATCCAAACGGATGGGTATCACGTTTTCAATCAGAAGTACGGATACTAACCATTAACATAACTTCATTTCCATCTAATTCTTTTATTTTATAAATTATTCCGACATAATTATACATCTTATATGCCAACTCGTGAATTTATTCGAGTGGTTGTAGTTCTATATTTTTGTATGACAGGTAATGCAAATGCTAAGTTATTAGCTAAATCTCCGAAATGGGTTGTTAACCAATAACCATCCTATACATTATGGTTTTAGATCGATCATCTGTAATTCAGATGTCAACCCATCATTCACTGACATCCTGATCCTTCCATTGACATAGTTAGGAACATGTCTGTGCATTTTAGCTGTTATAGCTGTTGATAGTTATTCTTTACATTTGCTTATTTATAATTGCGTGTTTTTGACTTTTCTGAAATTTGAGCAGCTAGTGCAGAAACCTTTTTAGTGGCATTGTATATGTTTTTGTAATTGACATTAGAATGAAAACATGCAGATGCCGAGTCTGATACAGTCGTCACCAACACCAAGCTGGCTGAGTCCACAAAGCAGCTCGTCTGGTCTTCTTGTTAAAAAGACAATCAGAGTGGATATACCCGTGGAGACATTTCCTAACGTATGGAGCATTACACCTCTTACTCTGATAAACACTTTTTTATTTACAAAAGTATCTAATAGATATTTGTTGATTGCAGTTTAACTTTGTTGGCCGCCTCCTAGGCCCGAGAGGAAACTCTCTGAAGCGCGTGGAAGCAAACACTGAGTGCCGTGTCTTGATCAGGGGCCGAGGTAGCATTAAAGATACAGCTAGGGTAAGAATAAACATATTTGTAGTAAGAATAGCATGGTTATTTGTATCAAGATAAAATTATTTCACTGAGATCTATGACTTTTGATTATTTTAAATGTATAGATTACAGTTAGAATATAGTAAACTAATTTTGATCATATTTATAGGAGGAAATGATGAGAGGTAAGCCTGGGTATGAACATCTGAATGAACCTCTCCATATTCTAGTCGAGGCAGAATTACCGGCTGAAATAATAGACGCTCGTCTGATGCAGGCACGTGAAATACTCGAAGATTTGCTTAGGCCTGTGGTAAGTTGTTGCGAATTCAATGAGATTGGAGTTGAACAACTTGATTTGGAAATTGTTTGAGTTTGATCTAATTGTTTGAAGTATTGTCTTATCTTTCAGGAAGAATCCCATGATTTCTACAAGAAGCAGCAGCTTCGTGAACTTGCAATGATCAATGGCACTCTCCGCGAGGAGGATTCTCCGATGTCTGGTTCTGTTTCGCCTTTCAACAACAGCCTTGGCATGAAAAGGGCAAAGACCAGAGGGTAAATTCTTGGTAAAGGGTGAGTGAGAGAATTTGGAGCTTGTGTTAATTTTCTACAACAGCATATACCATTGTCAGAGGTGATGCCGTTATCAAATGCCCTAAAACTGCGTTCGGGGCACTGGCACCATAGGGTCAGTTTTATGTGCAGTGTGTTTACATTCAGGTTTAAAAATGGTAGCACATAGTACAGTATAATGGTCTGCTAGAGTTTGGTGAATTTGCTTCTTCTTTTTTTCCGTCCGTTCGTTAGGCTGTTTGGTTTCATATTTATTAATTATGTTTATATTATTATCATTATTACTGTTATATATTTCGCAGCTTGCGTCGACAGTTTTGATATGGTTTTGCAATATAATGCATGGTTTGTACCCTTTTGTATATGTTATCTACTGCTTTGCATGTATGAGTGACATTTTGCATTGTCAAATTAGATTATAGATTTGTGATATGATTTATTTATTTACAAATAATCAGCTTTTTATGCATTTCTCAGTATCTTGTTAGTAAATATAGGGTGTAGAACTGAGAATAGGCATTCAGAAACTTGATTAAAAACTTTAACCAATGGAATAGAGATTTTTCCCTAGGTAGAGTAAGACCCGAGTCGTCTCATGTTTTCTGGAGGTCCCGTGTAAGTTAACATTAGTTTAATCCTGGCAAAATAGAGCCCCTATTTAACCAGATTTAACCTTAGAGAATTTTGGGTCCTGTGCAGTATGTAAGACCCTAGGGATTTTCTTTTATTCTTTCTCTATGCTCTTCTTTCTCTAAAAATTTCTCAATCATAGAGGTTCTGTCATTTGGTCTGTCCTACTCTTTTTCAAGGGAGTACTAGTGTGACCAGAAACAATGGAACTTAGGGTGGAATGATTTGAGTCTTCTATGGAGTTATATCAAGAATTTGGGTGCATCTTGAGAGTCATTCATGTGGATTTGATGAAAATGTATAGGGATAGAATGTGAGCAGACTCTATAAGAATCTCATTTTTATGAATCTAACAACCATGAAATCCGAAAAAATGTCAAGACAACATTAGGGGATTCAAGTCATTAGTGGCCTTGACTGAATCAATCCAAGAATATGACAAGTTCTTTGGTGTTTTCTTGCGAGTCATTTTCCTGAGCTGTGCTGCAAAGTGCACTTTTATGAACCCATTGGACTTTAGATGACAATCAAATAAGCCGGTGGGTGGGTTGGAAGAAGATTTGAAATGGACACAAGGTTGTGTCGTGAGGTATGTGAAGTAATTCTTTTACTCTTACTGCCTCAAAAAATTGCTTTCCTGATGTCAAAGTTTGCCATTCGTTCTATAAAAGCATATTGTATAAGAAAGTCTCGTTGTATTTGACTTAGATGGCGTGGGTAGTTTAGGGGGTACATGGATAACATGATAGAAACGGGTACTAGTTGAATAGATAGACGAATAACCACTGTTTATTATAGACAATCTCTGAAGAAAAGTTCTTAAATGAGAGTTAATTAGTACAATTACACACTTGAGTAGAAAATCATAGTTCCACAAAAAATAGGAAACGACGGGGTTTCACCAAGTTTTCAAGAGCTTGGTTCTCCCCCAACCAACATAGCCAACACAATTAATTGAAATCTAAAACATAATTGTCACAAACTGAACAAGGATAGGTGGGGGAGTGTAATAACAATTGCAAGAATTGTTGGTTATCTTCTATAGTGTTTTCTCTATTCCCAAAGGGTTATCATCTAAAATGAGAAGTAGTCAATGTTGTGTGTAATTCAATGTTGTCTAGTTAGTTACTTGCCAATCAAGTAAGTTGTTATGTTAGTTTCAAAATTTTTATAATCGGCCATGATTGTTAGTAGTTACTTGAGAAGCTTGCTCTACAAGTTATCAGTAAACCCAATGATTGCATATATTCGATAGTAAATATACTTTGATTCTTATTATCTCAATTCCCAACACCACTCCTTCTTTATTCCCAACAAACTGGTATAACAGAATCTGATTTGAATTACAAATATGCA
Source organism: Vicia sativa (assembly GCA_021764765.1). Lineage (NCBI taxonomy): Eukaryota > Viridiplantae > Streptophyta > Magnoliopsida > Fabales > Fabaceae > Vicia > Vicia sativa. The sequence continues at coordinate 270,212,745 of CM038796.1, read as the reverse complement.
ATCAAGTAACATGGCAAATTCAAATCCAGCCTCAAATGGTCAAATCTATGTAAACATTTCGATATCCAAAGGAGATGATTATGATCGTTGGTGTGCACAAATGCAAGTTATATTCAGTCTTCTAAGTATGCTTGAAATGTGAAGGTTGATGTTCATGCATTGTCTGAACATGAGATCGAGGAGCAAAGAATTCTCCATCGTTAGTTGCAAAAGAAGGATAAAAAAAGGATGCAAAAGGATTGTTCACGATCCATCAATGTGTTGATTTAAACATTGTTTAGAAGATCATTTTGAAGATCATTGATGATAAATCAGGAAAAGGAGTTTGGGATGCTATGTAAAGAAAAATTATGGTGGTGATGATAAATTGGAGAAAGTAAAATTGTGAGCATTAAGACTGCATTATGAGATGTTATAGATAACTGATCAAGGATAAACTGTTGACTTCTTTACAAAGTGAAGTTGATTAATCAAATGAAACCATGTGAAGACGTACGAAGTTTGAAGATTTCCAAAGATTTTTCAAAGTGATTGAGCAAGTCATTCGAGCAAAATACAAGAAAACGAGTAATGATAAAAGGAACAAGAAATTACAAAAATGGTAAAAAGAAGTTCAGCAATAAAAACATCCATTATTACAACTGTTGGAAGTTTAAACATTATGCTAATGATGAATGCTATGCAAGCAAAAATATTCAAGGGTAAGTGATAAAAGTGAAGTGCAATTTATGCTAATGATGAATGCTATGCAAGCAAATATTCAAGGGTAAGTGATAAAAGTGAAGTGCAATTTGCCTACTGATTATTAATAATTTAGCAAGTATGTTAAATCTTGGTTAAGTACTGTAATAAATTTTAAGTTGTATATATAGAAATTTCTCAATTTTAACTAAACAAGTCTATTGAACTAAAGATATTAAATTGGGGGGTTTGCAGACGAGTTTATTAAAAACAGAAGTTAAGAAATTAAAATAGGTTAAAGTTAATCAGGAGTTTTAAGCGTGAATCAAAGTTGAAATAATATTTGATCAGATCCAAAACGATGATTCTTTACTATGAATTCTCTTGATTCGGTGACTTGAATTTTTTGAGTTGGTAAACTGAAGAGCAAATGTGAAATCGTGGAAAATGCAGGAATCAGAATTCGTTCTCAAAGACGGCGCCATTATTCTGTTTAGAACTAGAATTAGATGGAATTGGTTGATGTGAAATCTAGAACACATGGTGTTGATCTATGATACGACGATGCAGGGGTGGGTCTCCATGGTTAGCACTCCAACTCTCAAGTAGTTAAGGATTCAAGATGAGCGTAGTGAAAAGCGGAGATCAGATAATGTACCTTACATTTTATATGAGATGACTTTTATGCCTTGGGTCAAGTGAAGTTGATTTAGGTTGTTTAGGCCTTAGCCATTTTGGGCCTTTGGCCAACTCAAAACAATTGCTCCCAAGGCTTTGCCTAACACTGAGGGAGTCAGGAAAACCTTCATCGATTGCAGTTGGCCTTCAAAGATATCGTCAGATTCGAACAAGAACTTAAACGCTTAGAGTCATTTAGAAAATCAATAAGGAACAAGCACATTAAATTCATTTTCATTATTAAAATGTTTCACTTCTTCTTTCTAACACATGGGTTGGCGTGATATCTAGGTCATGACGCTCTTAAAGTGTACTTGAGTGCACTCGAGTTTGCTTGTATTTTCAAGTAAAGATCCAGTCGTTGATTTCCTAACTCCCTTTTCCCATATGGTCTGGATGGTTCAACCATTTTTGCATACAAATAGTGATAGTATTGTTCGCCTTGTAAGTGATTATGAGAGCGACGTTTCTCCTGATACGGGAATAAGGATATCCCATGATTCTTATTTATAGGCGACTAACTCGAGGAGAGAACATACTGACAATTTTGTCCAAATTTACCAGAGAACCAATAATTATGAACCTAGCGACATTAAGATTAGGACTCACTTAGAGTATCAAGGTAGGTCAGATGCAATTTCTTAGATCAAACCCGACGAACATTTTAAAGTTGATGCAATGTCTCAGAGAAGCGCTGTAACACCCCAATTCTACCCCGATAATTATTATGAAATCGAAGTTATAAAATTCTTTTCAACAAACAATTGGAGTATTACAATTCAACTAAAACAACAACACGCTAACACAGATACATAACACCTAAACTTAGATGAAACGAAACAACATGAATCAACTTTATTAATATTAACCAACGGAACTACATTAATCAACTTGGATGTCACAGCATCTTTTCAACTTAAAACAATTTAAAGTAAACAATTACTTTTCATATATCAACATAGTTATTCAACAACAAAATCAAAGCAGCAAAACAATTAGTGTTCATCCCCCCGAGTGTTACGTATCAGAGCGACAACCCGACTCGAACTAACAACAACTAAACCTTTGTTCTTCATTACCTGGACGTTACCCACGTAGAGGCAACATCACAACGGAAGGGGTGAGATATCTAACAATCTAATAAATCGTATGATAAATAATATATTAGAATTCAGATAAGGTAGATCAATGCTTCAGTAATTATTCATACAACCAGCAAACAACTTAATAATAACAAGAAGACACTTTATTTAATCAACGTAACAACCTAAGTCAACACAACCTAATAACAACAACAACTTATAACAACAACAACTTATGACAACGACAACTTATAGCAACAACAACTTATAACAACAACAACTCATAACAACAGCACATCGACAATCAACAAATAACGAATAATACCAACAACTTTAACACGCAACTCAATATGCGACTCAACTATGCAAATGCATGTGGTACCATTTGGAGCAGAACTCCCAACTTAAACATATACCATTTTATCGAGGCATTAACAAGGCATAAGCCTGCAACGTGGTGCCATCAAGGCCAAGGCATAAGCCTTCAACTTTCAACGTGGTGCCAATCCAGGCCAACTTAATAATGCAATGTATGTCATGCGACCTCAACTTAAACAACAAATTCACAACAATACAACAACAACAACATCATACAACAACAACTTAAAATATGCATCAATGGAATCAACTTAGATCAACACTGGTCATTCGACCTACAACTCAAACATGTCCATAAATTGGGACGATTCAACTTAATCAACATTGGTCATAGGCCTACAACTTCATCAACATATCAACAACAATTTATAACAACAACATATTCAACAACGATAATAGTTTATCAACTGCAACTTCGCAATTTATCAACAAAACCAATACAAGCAAACAACAATCAATTTCATCACAATTTGCAACTTCGCAATTTATTAACAACATCAATACCAACAAACAATTTCATCACAACCTGCAACCTTGCAATTTATTATCAACATCATCACAAGCAAACAACAACAATAATTCAACGGAAACAACACAACACAATTTATCAACTGCAAATTTACAATTTACAACAAACATATAACACATCGAATCAACCAAAATAAACTACAAACTGAAGCAACTCGTTTTTTTCAAAAAAAATCATTTGAATTAAATTTTCAAAAAAAGACAGTGAAATCGCCACCTAATTTTATTTGTTCTAAAAAGAACGGGAAAATATAGATAAAACCCACGGATAAAAGGATAAGGCGGTCTACGAAATTAAGAGATATAGGTTCGGGAGTTGGTTATGCAAGGGGAAGGTATTAGCACCCCTCACATCCATCGTACTCGATGGTACCCATTTAGTTCAAAGTGTGGTTGTGTGTTAGTGTGAAATTTTTTACGATCTTCTAAATTTAAAAATAGAAAGAAAGAGAGGAGAAATGTTTTTATTATTTTTGAGTTTGACACGGTTTCGAAACCGCGTGCCTACGTATTCCCTCGTGCAATGGAAAAGTCAAAACTCCGTAGTTCTTCTAGAAAATATTGTTTGTTGATTGATTTTAAATGAAAAAGACAAGTCGTCATTTTTAAAGGAGAGGACTCATCTAACGTCCACAAGGTGTGATAAAGAATAAAGGACTACGCACCAACATGAGAGAGGGTTTGAGAACATCTCTAGTACTCAAGTGGAGAAGTCGAAAACCTTGGGAATAGAGGAAGAAGCATCTCAATTATAAATGAATCATGTCTAATCTTGAAAAGGTTTAAAGGTAAAAGGTGCTTGGACGCACAAAAGATATTGAATGTGTTGGAATTGATTTTAAATTGTGGATGACAAGTACCAAAACGTTGGGCTATCCTCTAACGATTCAATACTCGAGATTGGTGATTGAGGTCAACCGATCATCTCTCATCCAAAATCTTTATTATGAAAAGAGTGAGGTGAAACAAAGTTCACTTTTATTAAGTGTATGGAATAAAGTATTTAAGCCATTGGGTTACCCTCTAATGGCCCAAATACTTTACATTTTAATTAAATCGTCGGGCTATCCTCTAACGATTTACTTAAATACCATAGCACCATGTTTTTTTTGTTTTGTAGAAAAATTGGTTTTTGAAAGAACAAGTTCAATTAATTATTTTTGACTTGAAAGTGTTTTAAATGCTTAGTGAATGACGAAAGAATAGGATCGAGATAATTGTAAATCACAAGTAAAATCGACAAAGCCCATACAAGGTGGCCAACCTAAGTATAAAACAATTAAATTACATGTGTACTAGCAAAGTGGGCTAGTCTACTATAACGACTAATTGGAACAATTAATCGAAATAGGCTCACTGTAAGAAGGCCCAGGATCAAGCGTACATGTGTGCATGTGTGGTCATCGCGACGCTTCGTAGCTTTGTCGACTTACGGGTTCAAAATGATTTACAAATATTAGTTTAAAAAAAGATTTTTTGGTTTTGTGTAAGTGACAGTTAAATTAAATAAAATAAATGTGCACTAAATTATTACAAGAATTGTTTTTTGGGAGAGGGATACATGAATTATAAATGGGGATTAAACGGTAAAATAAAATAGAAAGCGATAAATTAATTACAATGCAACAAGGGGATTGGGATACAATTTTTTGAATGGGGATAAATTGAAATTAAAGAGGAAACGGTAAATTTAAAAGTATACGAACAAAAATTAAATACGGTGAAACTGTTATTAATTAATTATTGTATTTTTATTTTCTTGATTAGAATAGATTATATGAACTAATTCTAAGAAATATAATTCGAACTTATTATGAATGAATAGATAAAGTATAATAATAAATGTATGTATATAATATATTTACAATAGTAAGTATAATAAATAATATGTATAATTATATTTACAGTATAATAATAAAAATATTATGTATAATTAAATTTACAGTATCAAATATAAAGATAAAAATACTAAGTATTATACATATATATTACTAAATATTAAAGAGTAACATAAATATAAATAACAGTATATAAAAAACATGTACAAATGCAACAGTGTAAAATGTATGCTTGAACCACCCTCGAATATCTTCACAAGTAACAAAATACATTAGTAGCATAGTGTGGAATAAAAATAAAGAAATAGAATTGCAAATAAAATAATCATGGTTAGTAGGCAAAGTATAGAAATCGAAATGAAATGGAATGAAGCATCCGATTATAATCGAAACCAAAGAAATGGTGCACAAGTTATTATTTACAAAGTCGAAACATGGAAAATTCAAAGTTACATTGCCCTCAAAGTTCCTCGGTTAGATTTACACGAGAGCGTATTATCATTAAACCATCATTGAACTAAATCAATATCAACAGATACTTCAATTAAAATTAAAATGGTAATAACACGACTTGCGGTATCCCAACATGTTCTCGGTTTGATTTTCATAAACGCGTATAATCATTAAACCGTCATTGAAAGTATTCTTGAATATTATTCAAATACAAACTATAATCGAAATAAAAATGAAAAGAAACAAGATAATATAATAGTTTCTCGGTTAAATCGTACGCGAGTAAACGCGACATCGATATCAAACCTTCATTGAAACCGATACGGAATCCTCTTGTCAAATCCAAACGAAATAAAAAAAGAAATGAGCATAACATATACACGGTATCTCAATGTTTCTCGACTAGATTTACACGCGAATTAACACGACATCATCATTTAGCCTTCATCGAAACTAAAGTGTGATTCCTATCACCAATTCAAAAGAAAAACGAAATAACACGGCTGCCCATGATGGTTTCTCGACCATATCTTTCACGAATAACGCGATATAAATGTTAAGCCATCGTCGGAACAAAACAAATAAATGCCAAATGGTTTCTCGGTTAGTTTCTACGCGAATAAACACGGAAACAACATCACCTTCATCGAAACCATACAACCTTCAAATCGAAAATTTCAATTAAAATGAGGATAATGCAATATTGTGATATCCCTAATGGTTTCTCGGTTTGTATTAAACGCGGATAAACGCATCATCGATACTAAACCATCATCGAAACCAAAAATATGGATATCAACACTAATTAAAAGAGAAAAACACAAAAACAGCCACGTTGATATTTCAACCAAAACTCATTAGACCGACTTGAAATTATTCGCAAAATGCAAACAGTTCAAAGGAAAACTTCATCGTCTACAACAATCAACTCAACTAACATAGTATCTAAATTGAAAACTCTAACATTCTATCCAAAGCCAAAATCCTGCTCATTCAACAACAAACAAACCAAAATCCTGCTAACATTTTAAACCAATTCTTAAAGATAGATTTTATATGCCAAGACAACAATTACAATACCAAATCAAGTTGATATATTGAATACTAGCTCTCAAACAGAATGTAATACGATGCCCACATACTAACAGCTTTCCTTTGTTTAGAAAAGGATACCCATGTTGTTGCAATTAACTCACATAAAAAAAACAGAACAGCATGTTGTTAAAAGAGATGGAATCGACAAGTTACCAATAATGTTGCTGTTTGTTGACCGTGTCGAAGCTGCCGGGGCAATCAAAATACGGACGTTGTTGTTGTGCGAGCGTTGAGGTAATGAGAACAGTGGTTGAAGTGAGTTGGAGGAGCTGTTGCCGTCGACGTCGTGGTGATGTCGGAGGTTGTTCTGGAACGGTGAACAGAAGGCGGATGACACGGTGAAGGAGTGAGGAAGCCGAAGGGGGTTTTGGAGGAAAGCTGCAACGACGGTGAGTTAGAAGAGAGGGTGACAGTGGAGGCGAAGAGAGTGATACGGCAGGCAATCAGTGAAGGAAAGAGTGGGTGGAAACGGAAGGAAGAAGGTGACGGACGGAATCGGTGGTGAGAAACAAAAACAGAGGCGCGGTGTGTTCCGGCGACAGTGAAGGTTGGAGTTGTTGAAAGGATGTTGGAACGAACAGAGGTTGGAGTGTTTCTGTGAGAGAGAGACAGCGGAAGAGGGTTAAGGCGGATGGGTGTGGTATCGCCGGTGAGGTGGAAGGAAATGGAGGTTTGAGACGGAGATTAGACGGAAAAGGAGTGTGTAGAGATGGGGGTTTCGAGATTGAAGGAACCGGCTGGAACGATGAAGAAGAAATTTCTTCTTCTGAGGTTTTGTTTTTTTATAATTTTGGTTTTTTGTCCGCCTCTCTTTCCGTGTTTTGTTCTCAATTTTTTTGGCCTCCCTTGTCTCAATCATAACATACATATATATATACCACAAGATTAGGTTTAGATGAATTTTAAAAATGCCAAAATTGCCCTTCATGAAATGGGCCACACAAATGGGTTACTCAAAAAATAATAAGCCCAAAAATATTTTGTTTGATTTTTTTTTGAGATAAAAATTTACACTTAAAATTGTTAAAAATGGTAAAAGTTCGGACAATAAATTATTCGAAAAAATAATATGAGCATATTAAAATAAATTACGGGTCTTATAAATTAAAGAAAAATTATTGAAATGGTTAAAATTGAAATAAAATGATAATAAAGAATACCCGATTTTAAAACGTTTACGGTTAAAAACGAGACTAAAAAAATGTATCGAAAAATTAGGGAGAGCACATTTTCATGATCTACGCGACACGTAGATTCATAAAGCAGTGAGTAAAAGATAAAAATTTGAAATATTTTTCCCGCTAATTTTTTGCACAGTATCGAATCGCCTTTAGCAGTCTGTTTGTAAAATCGAAGTATCGATATCATCGACATATAAATAATTTAAAAATAATGCAATAAACAGAAAGAGGGGTAAAAATGCATGAAGTAAGATAACGGGTATTTTATAATTAAAACAATGCAAACATCGATTTAAACTGACTTTTGGTCAATTCAAATACGACGTAATGATGTAAATGCAATGAGTGAATGACTGTTTTTTTATTTTATCTTAAATATAATGCAAGTAGAAAAATAGCAGGGTAAAATTTAGGGTGCAACACAAACAAACCACGTAATTGTTCGGACTATTTCGACTATTTCTGATTAATTAATCTTCTGCTAAATTACTCAAATTTTCTACTTTAAACTACTATTAAACCAACACATATTATTACTGCTAATTTTTTTCAACATTCTTAGCAATTCTAAGAAATTAAAATTAACTTAATTAACCAAAATAATTATACCTAATTCAAAACTAAAATAAAATAGTTTACTAATAATACTAACTTATTATTATAATTATTATTAATGAAACATTGAAAATGAATGCCTATATATTGCTACTAAATTGATTTTAACATGATACAGTACAGTTGGAACATTGCATTTTTCACACGATGCTATCAAATTGGTAAATTTGAAATGCAATATAGGTACTTGAATTTAAAATATAAAATACTATATTAGGTTAATTGAAACATGCTTCTCCTTTATCTCATTATAACTGCTATAACAGTGCACATTTCAAATTATTATACCTACCAATTGTGACACAACGATGCAATATATATTTAATTGAAGTACTATGGCTATATATATATATATATATATATATATATATATATATATATATATATATATATATATATATATATATATATATATATATATATATATATATATATATATATATATATATATATATATATATATATATATATATATATATATATATATATATATATATATATATATATATATATATATATATATATATATATATATATATATATATATATATATATATATATATATATATATTATAATGAAAGCTTTATATATACCAATATACATATCCTATCATTAAAAGAAAACAACCGATATAGTTGTATATAAATATATATCATTCCATGTATCATAAAACAAAAAGTGAGGCTACAGTAGAAGTGGCACCCGCTGCAATATACATAAATGAGTGAATCGCTATTGTTTCAATATATTTCTCTATTTTCTTTCAATTTTACTAATATATCAATTCAAAACACAATTAGTCATTTCATACAAAAGATTACTCATCAAAATCTAACAATTTTAATTCATAGAAATTTGAGAATTTCAACCTAAACATATTTCTCACTAAACAGAACAATCAGAAATGCATAGTAAATTCTTCATTATTCTAATTCTCACATACTACTCATTATACAACCTATTAAAAAAAATCAGAACCTCACTCTTACCTTGAATTAAAGGTCACAATTTCGGTTTGGCTTTCGGTCTACAATTTTTTCGCAACGGCAGTTTTTCTCCCAAGCCTATTCCTCTTTTTCTTCCTCTTCTCATGTATACTATTCTTTTCCCTTTTCTTCTCCTTGTTTTCTAACAACCTCCAAAAACCTAATTTCTTATTATTTATAATAACTAATAATTATATTTCTCTTATTGGACCTATTTCTCTACACCTCCCTTTCTACTCATTTCAACCATCTAAGTCCAACAAATTATTCTAATAATATTATTATTACTAATAGTCACTATTACTATTATTATTATTATTATTATTATTATTATTATTATTATTATTATTAAACTATCGGCTAATCAACAATTAATCCAATTAACGTCTCTTATAAAAATTCCAATTATTCTCAACTTTGACAATTTCCAATAAATAAATCCTTAATTAATTTAATTAACTAATTAATTAAATTTGGGGAGTTACAAGCACGATGTTGGTGGAGTTAGACGATGCAGTCAAGTACGATTGAATGGATGCAAAAATGATGGGTACTCCATCGATATAACCATAACTATTGTTTATATCGTGGTCGACGATCCTCTAGATTGGTCGGCTCTTCGTGTGGGTTCAGAGAAAATAGCACGTGCCTCTTTTGAAGACTGCTCGGTCCTACTTTAGAAATATTTGCGTGCCTCTCGGGATGACAGTTATGACCAAGGGATAATTATTTTCCACCCAGATTATACTTGGTTCAACCCTTTCACTTGAGACTGTAGTGATTTTATGCGGTGAAACCCCTTACTTCAAAGGTCCGTCTCACCTTATGTTACTCCCCATTTAAATCTTCATATTTTTGTAAATGTAGCTTATTGAACTATTGGCTCTAGCCTCACTTCCACCATATTTATACCACACCATGTTATGCCCATTTTTTCAAAACGAGGAAACAATAAAGAAAGACTAGTATTTTATGGTTTTAAGGACTCGACTATAATCAAGGATTTAACCCTGATGAAGTGCATTCTTATGAGCTAAGGAAGTTAAATTGATAGTTATGTGATCTTAACTACGTCCAATTGCGTAGAGAGGAGGGAGATCTTGTTGGTGCACAAGGATAAAAGAGAATAGCGATGAAAATAAGAAAGAATATAAAATAAGGATTGAATTGATTATTAATGAAAATACGAGTACCTATTTATACACAACTAAAAAAAGCCCAAAAGAAACTAATTAAAAACAAACCCTAATCTTAATCTTGGTGATTAAGTTATACGATACTAACAGTAAAATAACAAATACTAAAGTACTCTAATAATTACAAAAACGTCCTTAAAAGTTCAACAACTTCTAACAGCATTAAAACCTCAGCTTCTGACTAGCGCCAGAACTTCTACTCCTGGACAGCGTCAGAACTTCTACTTCTGAACACCACCAGAACTTTTAACATGAATTATTCTCAACAAATCTTTGGTAAAGACAAGGTCTTTTTTAACATGTGTGATTGTATCTTGAGATAATATTGACAAGTTGACATTTATGAATAAATACTATAAAGAAAGAAAAAAGTAGACAAATGGGCACCCCACAAATAATTCAATAAAGTATAAATAGATAAATTTAGTAATTTTTATTTGATATTTTTTAACAATAAAAACAAAGCAACAAGAACAAAAATGGCATGACACGTGTACTCGGTGGGAGATGCTTCATGTGAAGCCAATTGCTGGAACCTTCAAGGGTCACATCAATAAATATCACACCATTTTCTCAATTTTCACCTAACTTTTTAATATCCTTCAATTTCAATTTTACAACTCTTTTCTAACAATTAAATGGATACATACACTTAAATACGATAAAACGGGGGAATTTCTTAATATACTTTTTAGGGATGACGTAAATATTGTAAAATTCTAAAATGTCTTTTGAAAATATATATTCAAATGTATTCGATATCTTATTTTTAACAGTCTTAAAGTATATATATACAAAATAATTTAATATTTTATTCTTAGAAGTTTTCAATAAAATGAATATAGTATAATATTACCTCAATTTTTATATATAAAAGACAATTTATTTTTTAAATTTATCAAATAATTAATATATTTGATCGGTTTATAGACTAGATAATTGATTATTCAATGAATTTAAAAAATAAATTATCTCTTATATATAAAAACGGAGGTAGTATATATTGAGTGAGAACACATTTATATAAATGATATATAATAGAGTAATATATTAATATAAGAGTTAAATATGTTTTTCCTCCTTATAAATATTTTAATTTTAATTTTTAGTCCATATTAAAAATAAATATATTGTAGTCCCTATAAATTATTTTGTAAAATTTTGAAAACTGTTTAATTACTTTTAAACCTTTGAATAATTTTTTTTCATGTATGTTTAAAATACTATAAAATATTTTTTTACCAAATTTTATAATTTTTAAAATGAGAAGAATTAAATATGAATTTTTAAAAAATTTAAAAATAATGATAAAAATAATAAAAATAATAAAAATCTCAATTTAGAAATTAAATTTTTAGTTCATTTTTTTCGAGAAACTTTTTATAACGTTAAAAAAATATGTACACAATAATTATTTAAAAATACACATTAGTTTAACATGAGAGACTAAAATTATGTGCATAATAATTTTGTAGAGATTAAAAAATAATTTTTTTAATAGGGACTAAAAATGAAAATTGAGATATTTATAGCGACCAAAAATATATTTAATCTTTAATACAATTGATATATTTGATTCTAATTGATATACATTGATTTTAATTTTAAGTGTTTCGTAACACTTCATATATATATATCTGAAAAATCTCTGAAAATAAAATATTAAATGTGTTTGAATATTATTTGATCGTTTCGAATATATATCTTTGACTCTATCCCATAAAAAATTAAAATGTAGTGAATTAGGATATCCATATCAAAATGATGATGTATTAAGAAATTCTTAAACGATTTAAATGTTTGTTTTATCTACATTTTTTTTAAATTAAATTTTAAATTTGTATTCTCTCACTTATTATGTTTTCTTTTGACTTTTTATGAGTTTAAACAATCCTCACAATTAGTCATACAATAATAAATAAAAAAGAGAAAATAATAATTTTATCAAATTATTCTATTTAATTATTAATTTATTCAAATTTACATTAATATTAAATGGAAAAATAATAATTTAAGAATATTTATGAGAAAATATAATTGAGAGATTAAATAAAAAAATTATATTGATAGCTAAAATGACAAGTATTTTGGGACAAATATTATTCTCAAATGTAATATTTATTTTAGGATAGAGAAAATAATATTTTAAATATAATTTAAAATATTAAAAAATACAATGTCCGCTGTGTCAATTTTTTACATTCACACAAAATTTTAAAATGACAGTCTCAATTATGTTTGTCTGAATTCATCAAATAACTTTATTTTTATGTAATTAATAAAATAATTATAAATTCATAAGATTAATTAAAGAAAAAAAATACTAAGTAAATATTTCAAAAGTGAAAAAGTAATAAAAAAAGAATAAAGCAAACATAAAAAAAAAGAGAAAGAAAGAATATTAGCAAGATAAGATGCACTTTCTACTATATTCAATTATTTTATCATCATCATCATTATTATTTCTATATCAATAGTAAATCCCAAAAATATCTTTTCCAAGAATAATCAAGCATTTATAAATAGTAATAAAAACTAATTATATTAAATAAATAAATGCAACCATGGATCTAAAACCAATTTATTAAATAATATATAAATTAAAATTATAGTTATAACTTTTATGTAACATAAAGTATATATTAAAGTTCCTCTCTCTTCTTCTTCATATTCATTTCATAATAAAACGCATTTTTTCATTTTCATTATAAAAGCTTCATATTTTTTTCCTCATAAGCTCAAAGAATTTAAATTAAATTCGAAAAATAAAAATAAAAATAAAAATTTCTCCGTTTTCGATTTTCGAAGTTCTCGGTTCAATGCTAGCTGCTTCATACGACAAATCTTCATCGAGTTTTGAAAAGTCTCAAACGACACGTCGTTTTTCGAATCTCAGGTTTTTCTCTATCTTTCTGTGTCGTTTTCGTTTTTCGCATTCGATTTGATTTTCTGATTCCAAGTTGTAGAATCAGCTCTAGTAATGTAGATTTGTATAATTTTTATTTTTTATAATTTTTTTTGGTATATTTTTCAAGAATTATTGTAGAATTAGTGTTAATTAAGCTTTGATAATGATGAAGAAGTTGTTATAGTTTATGAATGATTTTGCTCTGAATTTTTATGTATTTTTATGTAGCACTGACACCTCTAAGAGAAATGGTGTGTCTGTGTTGGTGTCAGATACTGCACAGACACATGTATAGACTCATGTGATTACCTTTAATCTATTTGTTTTTTAAATTATTATTAGTGTTGCCGTGTCGGTTTAGGTGTCGTGTTCGGGTCTGTGCTTTCATTTCATAGGTGAATTTTTATTTATTTATTAATTTATTTGTTTGAATTTTGTAGAATTTGGGGGAGTGATTTATGAAGAAGTTTGCTATGAATTTGATTTGCTGATTCAGAAATTAGGTTAAGCATTCGTTGGTTTTCGTTTGGATTGAAATGTCAGGTATTTTATGATAACTACTTCTTTTGTAGTGATTTTTTGTTGTCTTTGTTTTCGGGTTGTGAATTGTGATTGGTATGATTTTGTGAGTGAGAAGAATCTGATTTTGTATTTGGAATGTGGTGGAAGGATTTGAAGGGCAATGTAGTAATGATGAAATTAGGGAGAGGAGATCGGATGTTGAGAATTCGGAAGATGAGAGGCGGCAATATTCTAAGATCGGAACACTCAAGAAGAAGGCGATGAATGCTTCTTCTAAATTCACTCATTCACTTAAGAAAAGAGGGAAAAAGAAAATTGATTATAGGGTTCCGTCAGTGGCTATTGAGGATGTGAGAGATGCAAGAGAGGAGACCGCGGTGATTGAATTGCGCCAAAGACTTGTTGAAAGGGGAAGTTTACCTCCAATGCATGACGATTACCATTCGTTGTTGAGGTACTTTTTTGTTATTTTTGTCCCCAAATTGTATCGCTAAATGGACTTTATAGCTTAGCTACCTCGATGAACTGTTTAGCTCTTTTGATGTTGAAAGGGCATACTCACGAGTCCCGTGCATTTCAACTTTCAAGCGTGTTTTCATAAACAACTAATGCTAAGTTTTTATTCGATCGCAAAACATTAACTCTTGTTGATCTCTATTTCGCGGTAGGTTTCTTAAGGCTAGGGATTTTAATATTGAGAACACAATTCAGATGTGGGAGGAAATGCTTGCGTGGCGAAAAGAATATCGAACTGATACAATTCTTGAGGTAATGATTCCAATTTATGACATAGCCATGAAATGTGTAGTTGATTTGGACCATAGAATGTTTCATTGTAACAGAAGGACAATAGTATATGCATAAGACGCTTAATACATGTTTTATTTGCTTCTAATGCGATGATTATCCTTGAAGGATTTTGAATTTGAAGAGCTGGAAGGAGTATTGCAGTATTATCCTCAAGGTTACCATGGAGTCGACAAGGAAGGTAGGCCAGTTTACATTGAGAGGCTTGGGAAAGCTCATCCAAGCCGCTTGATGCGCATCACCACAATAGATCGATATTTGAGATACCATGTCCAGGAGTTTGAGAAGGCTCTGCATGAGAAATTTCCAGCATGTTCCATTGCTGCAAAGAGACAGATTTTTTCGACAACAACAATATTGGATGTACAAGGCTTGGTATGTTGGATTGCATTAATACTGAAATCGGTTGATTATTCTGCATGTTATAGTCTGTGTTGCGTGCTGATAGTAGATTGTTCGTATGTTTTGGATTATATGAAAATGGTATCTGCCTAAAGACCAATCTATTTAGTGACCAATGAGGGTGTTGTTTGGTGTTTCCCAATTTTAAGAATTTCCTTGTTTGCAAGTTATCGAAATGTTTTTCTGCCGAAATTTTAGCTGCCATTGAAATGTGTGATGCAGGGAATGAAGAATTTCTCACCTACTGCAGCAAATCTCTTGGCTTCCATAGCTAAAATAGATAGCAGTTACTATCCTGAGGTTCTTATCCCGCCGTTCTCGAAGTAAATTTTATTTTCAGCCTTTTTCGTTTCTGTGTGATAATTTTCCATTTGTATTTACAGACACTACATCAAATGTATATTGTCAATGCTGGTACTGGCTTTAGGAAGATGCTTTGGCCTGCTGCCCAGAAGTTTCTTGATCCCAAAACTACTGCAAAGATACAGGTGAAGGATATAACTATCAACCAGTAATCTTTAACATGCTCGTTTCCTACAACGCCGCTGATTCTTACATTCATTTCCCTAATTTTCAGATTCTTGAATCTAAGTCTATATCGAAATTACAGGAAGTCATTGACTCTAGGTATGCCTCTGTGCCTTCACCATACTGCATTGTAATTTCTATTTAACTGACTGATGTATTTGGTGTGTGCGAATGAATTATGCAGTCAGTTGCCAGACTTTCTAGGTGGTTCCTGTACATGTTCCCGAGATGGTGGATGTCTTAGGACTAACAAGGGTCCATGGAATGATCATAATATCATGAAGGTAATGTTTCTCTGTTATCTCGCTTCTTAGCTCTAACTCGTGCATGCTTTTGAAAATATATATGTGGTTTAGAAATGCCCTGTCAAACTAGCATTTGGAAAACTGATGTAGATTTTCTGATTTTAGCTGGTACGTAACACGGAGGGAACTTTTGTGAGGCAAATCACCAGGGCGTCCAATGAACAGCACAATTTTGACTCCTTTCAGTTACAATCACTGAAGGCAAGTTTCAGTCTTTTGGACATAAATTTTTTGGGATTTCACAAGTGTTTACTATTTTCGGTAGGTAGATAATACCTTACAATTGTAGGATTTTATAACTTTTCCGTCATCCTCCAGGAGCGATGCGGTGATTCGTCAACAGCAGAATCAGGGTCTGATTTTAATGATTACTCATCTCCTACCAGACAACGGAGCTATAACTATCCTCGTTTAGCGCCAGTTTGTGAAGAAGTGAGTTTCCAAATCTCCTCATACTTATTTCAGAATCCTCATTCTCGTCCTTACATACTCCATGTACATTTTGTGTGATTGTCTTGAGCTTTTAATCATACCTAATCACTCTGTCTTATGCAGGCCAGGGTACCAGATGCCAATGGCTACTACAGTTGTGACGATAGTGCTCTATTGGCTCAGAATGTGATTGAAAATGACATATGTCACCTTACTCGAAAGCATTCATTGCAAACTAATGATACCGAGAACATTATGTATAGGACAAATTCAGAAGGTATTGAACCAATTATATTTATATGTCCCTTTCTTATATTTGATGTAGAGTTCAAGATAATGCATATACCTTGGTATATTTGGACGTGGAAGTTGGAAATACTGACAAGTATTTCAATATGATTACTTTTATTTTTCAGGTGCTTTGGTTGGCAATTTGTTAAGCGTTATTAAGGAAAAATTAGCTAAAATAAATTTCTTATATGTGCCACAAGCGCTGGCATCCTTCGTTGAAAAACTTGTTGAGTTCATCTTCAGTCTAAGATTTGAATTTTGGAGAACACCTAACATTGTTCACCCATCAAATTACACGGAACATGGCATTAACAACCATTCAGAAGCTATTGAAGCTACTCCTGAAAGAGAGCACATTCTGCCTTGTGAACAACGTCTTCAAAGACTAGAAAGAGTATTCGACGAGCTTAACAACAAACCCGATGGCATGCCTTCGGAGAAGGAGAAAATTCTTATGGAATCCTTGGATAGAATAAAGTCTGTTGAGTTTGATCTTGAGAAGACAAAGAGGGTATTCTTCGATGCTTTGATCACTCGTCTATTTCTTTTGATTAGTGTTTAAAATTTGTGCATTTTCTGCAGGTACTGCATGCCACAGTGATGAAGCAACTTGAAATTACTGATTTA
Organism: Vicia sativa; assembly: GCA_021764765.1. Lineage (NCBI taxonomy): Eukaryota > Viridiplantae > Streptophyta > Magnoliopsida > Fabales > Fabaceae > Vicia > Vicia sativa. Next base: position 270,195,211 of record CM038796.1, on the reverse strand, counting down.
CTGGAGAATATGAAGCAGCCAAAGTTTCGAGTAAGTTGATCGTTGTATGATACTAGTGATTAACACTTGAAATATAGTTAGGTGATATAATGTTTGAACTTGGAAAAATATAGAAATATGTGAAAGAAATTTAATACTACATGTCAAATAGTTACAACCTTATGTAATGATGGTCTGCAACATACTTAATTTTAAATCATTCTAAGAAAAGTGATTAAGTGACCAATATACTAAACTTTTTCTAGTTTCTTGTCCATATGAAACATAACATTTTAACAATTACAAAAATCACAATCTTACATTGCATTAATTAACTAATTCTTCATAAAATACACCTTAATGAAAAAAACGAAAACAAAATATTAGCTATTTTTTCATTTAGCACTACAAGTCTACTAAATATGAAAAAATTATGGTTATAATATCAACTTCATAAAAATAATAAATATCATACGGATTTCATCTTATAGATTAGCAAAGTGTCAAATCTTTTAAAAGTTGAAATATTTTAAAAGAGTTAAATTAAGAAAAATGTAGTCATCACAAAACAAGGGTAATTTGTCCTGGTACATTCAACATCATAAAATTAACATCATAAACATTACAGCAAAACAACATTGTACTTGGGTACATGCCAAACTTAAACACCTTAAACCTACACATTTAAGCACATCAATTTTATATTAAACATAAATATTTCTTCTACAACAAAATGAATGGTGCCACGGAGAGTTCGTGGATAGTTTCTATTTGATGCATGCCTCAGGGCGATATCATTAAAGTTTCCTCGCGAATTTCCCCTTTTTGAGTTTCTGTTCCTTCACAAACTCATATCAACCCTTTGCCAATATATATATTTTTCTGTGCATCTCCACTGGAGGTAATTATCTTGCAGTCATGATGTGTGCTAAAGTTTTCATCAACCAAAATTGTAGTTGTTTGATCATCGATCAAACAATTTCTTGCAACTTTTTTTGGAAAATGATTCAAAACAAATTAACAGGAAAACTTTATGTTTTACCTACAAGGTATAATTAATGTAAATGTTAATTAAATATAAATTAAGAAATTCCAAAACCCTTACCTATACATTTTTCTCTTTAACAAATACACAAGAGCTTCCGAGTGTTGTTGCCAACACTCATCAAATCATCATCTTGCATCTGAACTCTCTGGGTTATCGTTGTCATCATCATCATCATCATCATCATCATCCTCATTGTCATCCATTTGTGGAGGGTTATCATTTTGTATGTCTTCTTTTCTGTTGGTTGTGTTGAAAACAGGTTGCATTTATAATTCGGGTTAGCCAATTTTGCCCAAGGGTTCTATGGATTTAAGGAACCACAAAATATTATACTCAACCATCAATTTGTTGATAATCTATTTATAAGCGAGGATTATCAACTCAAAAGGAAAAGATATTGAGTACTTTGGCCTGCACTATCTCATAAACCACTATCTTGCAAAATTTGTGCATCCTCAATGTTGTCACCCTGAAACGGGTGTAGTAACTATCCCTAAACTCTATGTGGTACCAATCATTTGTTGTGAAAGAAATATGTCTAATATGAAACTGATATGTGTCCAAGTACAATGTTGTTACATCGTTTTATGATGTTGAATGTATCGGGACAAATTACAAATATATATAGTGTATGCTGTAATATAATATGTTACTATTGTGTTTTGTGATGATTTCACTTTTTTAATTTAACCTTAAATAATTTTGATATTTATGAAGCTAATATCATAATCTAATATAAGCCCTTATAAAAATAAATTTGAAGGGGAAAAACCTAGAAAGTATAAATTTTCTTACTTCTGTAATTAATCTTTTCAATCTATTAACTGCTTGTGTGAACTCGAGTTGGGACTGTAATGGTTTCCTATTAACTTTTGCTCTATTATTCCTGCAGCAAAGGATATTCTGTTGAATCATCATTTTCAGTTACAGAAGTCCTTAAAATGTCAGATACACAGTCAAAACTCGACCAATGATCCTCGAATGTTGATCCGACCCAACCCAAGGAAGCATGAGTTGAAGGAGTAGACAATTCAAGCCTAATGGGTTGCTAACAGAGCATACATACATACTAAAGAGATTCATGAGAGTTTGGTATAGTACACAGCTCACTTTGTTCCATATATATTACTAATAAATAATGAATAATATATATTGTAGATTTGTTCTTATATACTTTTCCCTCTCAATTTTCATAGTAAATAAGGGACAAAATTTGTATTGTAATATGCTATATTCAGTATCATACAGTGTAGAGAATAGAAAGATAACAGAAAAGTTTACGGTGCCGAAAATTTAAAAAATTCATGTGTATTAAATCTTTAATAGAAATGACGATATTAGAGGGAATGTTGTGGTAATTCCTATAGTAAAAAAATTGTGAAAAATAGATGTTGGTACTTTTGACATGTAGAGAGAAGATACATAGGTTATGCAATAAGGAGAGTAGATTAGATGAAGGGATATCAAACAATAGAGTAAGAGGAAAATTTAGAAAAATTATAAGATGTCTAATTAAGAAAGATTTTGAGATTAACAATTTAGATAAAATCATGATCTTAATAGAATATTACAAAGAAAGTTGATCATGTGACCGTCTTCACTTAGTAGTTAGTGGGATAAAGATTGGTTTTTATTGTTGATGATGTCTATTGAATCTAAAGTTTTGTTCAATAGTTAGTGGGATAAGATTGGTTTTTATTGTTGATGATGTCTATTGAATCTAAAGTTTTGTTCAACAAATTTGGTAGACATGGAATATAATATAATATAATTAATGTATATTAATTTACTAATATCTTGACAATGAAATTTCTTGTCACATTCAAATGTCCAATATAGTGGCTTTGCCTACTTTCACTTTTTCTAAAGACAACCTATTTTTCACATAAAACAAGTATAATCATAAATATGATTGCAATTCATTAAGCCAAAAAAGAAGGGAAATAAATAGCAATGCATTACAATCGATTCCACTTGAAGCAATACTTTGCATAAGTGGATTACCTAATTCTAGCACTAATTTGTAATTTTCCTATTGCCTTGTTTCAACTTAAATTCAATTTTTCCTCACTATTTTGAGGAGAAATACCATTAATGAAAGTTGAGTTAAAGTGGTATTATTTGAGTTTGGTCCAAATTGAAACCACTATGAATTTTATAACTATATAGGCCAAGAGTTTAAAAAAGGTATTTTTGCATCCAAGATTATTGTTATTATTATTTACATGTTTACTTAAAAAACATTTAAAGGTTCACCTACTAAAATATTTGTTCATTTTAAACTTCTAATAATGAGATAAAAGATTTGTGAATAAATGTGATAGAGAGAAGAAAAAATAATAGCTAAAGAATACACATTTAAAAACAATAAAAATAGTTTTTTTTATTACATTTTCAAGATTCTTAAAAAATGCTAAAATAATTTTCAACATTTCATAATTTTTGTTGTCATTGCTTCAATATTATTCAACTATTTATATCCACCCATTGACATTATCCCATTTGGAATCAAATTTTTAAAATGATATTTTCAAACCTCCAATTAGTTTTCCAAAAATATTTCTCTGACATTAATTTTATGAAAGTCTAAATCAAACTACTAATCTATTTGACTGAATGTCAAATAATAAATTTCTTTTCCATTTTTATAGGTGAAACACACGTCTAAAAATTTAAAAATGTCTTTATCAAATTTTCGGAGATGTATCTTCAAATACACATGAAATTATATTTGTAAAATTTGGTTTGAAGATGCATTTTCAAATATATCTCAAATATATTCGAAGATGCATCTCTGAAAGCATTCTTGAACCCTTTTTCTAAGTATTTTTCAATGAAATATTTTATTTTATTTTTTAAAATACATCTCCAAAAATATCAAAAAGAAAATTGAATATATCAACACTTACAAGATTATCTCTTCCATAATCCATTCATCATCTATAACCCAAAACTCTTAAGAAAACTTTCATTCTTAATCAATTTGCTGATTCCAAAATATCATTATTGTGTTTTATAACATTAAAGATTCCAAAATATCATTATTGTGTTTTATAACATTAAAGAGAACAAAAGAAATTGCAATTTAAAAAGTAAAGTTCATTTGTTTCATATCCCATTATTTTTATTAATCATGTTCTTTACCAAAAAAATTGAATGAACTACTGAAAATTTCTTTCAACTATTTTATTTTATTTTTATTAAAACCATTTTTGATATTATGAAAATATTAAGGGAGCCAAATTTAAAATTTGAGATGGCGGGTTAAATCCTCCTAGAAGATATATGGTCTGTTTAGTAAAAATAGTTGTTGACAGATAAGCTATCTTATAACTTATAGTTTATATTTTATGGCTGATGGCTAATAGCTGATGGTTGATGACTGATAACTTCTAACTTCTAACTTATAGTTGATGGTTGAGACTGATGACTAATAAACTAATTGAAGTGTTTCATAATTTTAGCGGTTTAACTGACTTATAAATATAAAATAACATAAAAAAATATTTAATATATAATTAAGTGAATTTTTGTTAAAATAATAAGGATAAAAAAAATAAATAATAATAAACTATAAATTAAAATGCTATTTAAAATAGCGTCTCGAAAATAAGTTATAAGCTAACAAAATAAATTATAAATTCGTTACCAAACATATCTAAAATATCATAAAATATCATAAGAGCTTATAAACTATAAGCTATAAAATATAATTTCACAAATTAATCTTATCAAACACTCATATTTGAAAACTTGTGAAATTGTAAAGGAGAGTGGGAAAGGAAAAAGAGCATTTACAACAGCTGCTAGTTCTGTTTATTTTTGCGCGTTATTTGTGCTGTCATACATTTAACTTATTATGGATCCTCTCTGGCATCTCTATTTTATTTAATAACTATTATTTCCAAATGTTACTTCAACCTCAACACGTATATCACTGCCACTCAATTTTCATTTTCTTATTATATTATTTTCATATTATTATATAAAAACAACTGTAGATGAATGAGTCCAAATTGTATCTAAAAATATGTTTTTATAATAAACTATGAATAGAATATGTATAAGTATATATTTTTAGAGATTTTATAAAAATAAATCAAAATTTAGTCATTAAAAAAGTTAAAACTAGCTTATAGATATATTTTTTAAATATTTTATTAATTTAAATTAACTTAAATATTTTCTTTCTCACACTTAAACCTCAACACTCTTCTTCAAATATGAATCACAATGCTCCGTTTTATGTGAAAATCAAAGACTCTAATATCACTGTTAAAACCAATCCTAAAGAAAAAATATTTTACAATTAAGATATATTTTATGAGAGACACATCATATACTCATCTAGATGATAGATATATGAATTTTTTCACTTATAAAATTAATTCATTCCACTTTTTCCTCGCAGTTCATTCTCAATATCTTTTGTTAGTGTTTTTTTTTTAATTGTACCAAAAAAATAGTTAAATAATAATTTATTTATAAGAAAAAGCCTAAAAAGACACCATAATTGTATTCTTGCTGTTTCAATATATGCTTATACTCCTATAAATCTACAATAACATAAATAAACACAAACAACTTTTTCAAAACGCATTAAAAAAAAAAAGCATCTTCTCAACAAAACTTCTTCACATTTCATTCCTCCATTCCTCAAAACCAAATTGAAGAAACAAATAGAAAGAGAAACAAAATACAAACACATTTTTTTCAGCGAATCTAGAACAACAACTGGATCTGTCTCCAACATCATACTTACCATGTCTTGTTCTTTCAGCCAACAAAGCTTCTTGCTTTGTTCTTCACTTCTCCTCATGATGACTCTCTCTGTCTCATCTTTTCATCCAACTTTTCTTAACAGTAACTCTCTTTCTCTTCATCACTTCATAAATTTTTTTTGTTAAATTTTAGCAAATTTTGTAACAATTATGAAAAAAGTTTTGATTTTTATATCTGGGTTTTGCTTTTTTTTTTTTTTTTCGTAATTGCAGATACTATTTTTGATTCTGAGATACTTACTGGTCGTCATCTTCTTCAAGCTAAAAAAGGTATGCTTTTGGATCTACCAACATTTTTATTTTTCATAAATTATCAAATTTTTAATATAAATTTCTTGTCTTTTTTATTGGTTTATTTTGTTCATTTGGGTTTTTTTTAATGAAAATAAAAAAGTAAGTTTTAGGTGTTGTTGTTTGTAGCTATGGATTTTCTCTATTTTTGTTTCTATGATTTATTTTGATGTGATTGAAGAAAATTAAGTTTATTTATTAGTAACAAGTTGTTGTCTAAAGATTCATGTTGATGAATTAGTTTTTCAAATATTTGATAATCATGATGTAACTTCAATTCTTTGGATTTGGAAGAATAATGATAACTTAAGATCTGTTTGGATGGACAAATGACATGTTCACAAATTATTTTCAGCTTCTTTTCCTAAGTTTTATAGGATATGTTATCAAAATTGTCTATAGCTTATACAAAAATTGTTTATAACTTTTTTGTTATAGAATTAGTTTCTATATAGCATAGCATTAACGTGATAAATGTTTATGCTATAAGCGCTTAATTAAGTTGTTTATTGAGAATGGGCTAATAGAGAACTACTTTCATTATGTTTTTGACACACACAGAAACACCTGAAATACTTTAAGAAATTTGAAGTTATTGAATTTAATGACATAGGTTAATGTCTTGTAGTGTCGTGGCTGTATCAGATACAAGAGGTTTGTGTCTGATTTGATACAGACATGACACTAACATATGGATCAACTTTCGACACGATTTGATCTTTGTTTTCTTGATCTATAATAGAGTTTTGATGACACTGTTTCCAGGTTGTTCTGTGAATTTTGAGTTTCTTAACTACACAATAATCACAAGCAAATGCAAAGGACCTAAGTACCTTCCTAAGCCATGTTGTGGAGCATTTAAAGAGTTTGCTTGTCCTTACGCAGACGTGATCAACGATTTAACAAACGATTGTGCCTCAACCATGTTTAGCTATATTAATCTTTACGGAAGATACCCTCCCGGTCTCTTCGCGAGCGAGTGTCGTGAAGGAAAACAAGGTCTAGCTTGTGAAGCGTTGTCTCCATCAGAGTCGGCCAATGATACTGCAAATCAAATCGTACATACTCCGTCTCTATTACTGGCTCTCACATCCTGCATCCTCTTGATCTTGTCATTCTGATATCGAACTTTCTTAACTTCAATTCATTTGTTGCATTGTTGTATTATCGTGTACACATTTTATTTTTCGTTATTGTTGACGCGGGTCGCTTGTGTTAGAGATGAAACTCAGAGAATGTACTTATATATAATATATAGATACAACTTAATATACTCAACAATGTTGTAATTGAGTGTTGTTTAAAGATTTGCAAGTTTTGTTGGAGCTTGTTTTCTCCCAGATGAATCACAATTAAAAGTTTTTATCCAATGTCTCGTTAATTCAGTTCAGTTGATAGTTGCAGAGACATTCGATTGTAGAATATGTTCACATCCGCGACAACTTATATATATTTAAACTAGTTTAGTAGTATGAATGGTTTTAAGGTGGAAATAATGGATGCACGATGCAACTATCTAAAAGCAATTTGACATTATAAAATGTTGGTTTGGTGCTTTCTTGTGGAATCTATTTTGGTGGCTAAGCACAACTTTATACATTTGGTTATATGGTGATATTAGTTGGTTTTAATAGAATTAATTTTAATAAAATTGATTTTTGTTAAAATTGTGTTTCATTTCACTTTTTTAGCACTCATTATTGATTTAGAAATATTTAGTTTTTTTTTTAATATAATAATAGATTTTAATGCCGAATCGTATTTTTAAAAATATATTCGTGATTTGTATATTAAAAGTTATTTTACATTACTCAATTTTAAATAAAATTATTTTATTCTAAAATATTTTATTTAGCACGGAATCAAATATATACGAAATGTAAATTGATTTTTATACAGAAAAATATATAATTAGAGTCAAAATTACATTTAAGTGGTCATGTATAAAAAAAATTTATACCGTCAATCAATTACAGTCATACACCAAGACAAATTATACTGTAGTTTAAAAAAAATTAAAAAAAATTATATGACATGTCCTTGATGTTTCTATTGGATTAGAGTGTAAAAATTTTACACTAACAATGTATTTCATTTAAACTCAATTTTAAATATATCTTTCAATTGTAAATAAATATTTAAATAAATTTCAAAATAAAATACACATTGTATCAGAAACTGTTTTTTTTAGGACAAATTATACAGTTTATACAATAATAATAATAGCAAAAATAAATAAAATTTTAAAATAAAATAAAATGAATAGAACTATTTAAACCAAACCAACTAAGCGTGAATGGCTCCGGTGAAACAGGAAAAGAAAAATCTGATTCCATTGAAAATAATAGATTTTTAGTCTCATTCAAAAAACCATCCTTTTGCACTTAGATAAACTACCAAATTTATTTCACATAAAATACTTGACTTTAGTTTAAAATTTATGAGAATTAAGTTAACTTATAAAAGGTTAATACTATTTTTGGGCGTGAAAGAATATTAGAAAGAATGTGCTAATTGAATTAAATGGGTGTATATGTATAAATGTTAGATAACTCGAATTATTTTGTGCAACTAAAAATTTTAATTGCCCTTTTAAAAAAAATTTGTTGATTAATATATTAAAAAAAATTAGAGAAGTACAATTAAAAAATTTTAGTTGCAGTTATTCATTAAATTAAATAATCTTGAACATGAGGATCTATTGAGAAAAATTAAAGTCACACATTACATAACACAACCACAACTTAACAGTTTCGCATTTTAAGATGAATAAATTGAATGTCACGAGTTTGAACTCAGCCCCTATGATCCGATCCGATGTCTCTGCGCAGCTATTAACTGAGTAGGTTTAACGAGACAACTTATTACATTATTCTTATCAAGCCTAATGTTTATTATATGCTTCTAATCATCATCTTAGACATCATTATTAAGGTAATATATTTTAGAACAAAATAATCACCATATGAGACTCAGCCTAGGCTTCTGCCGAAACTTCGATTTTTCCACACACCAAGGACCAGGGAATGTGCTCAACTGCAAATCAATTTCGACGTTATTTCATCTTTTGTTATAGAAAGAGCTTATAATTAACCATTTATATGATAAACGATTATGCTAAAAATGTTTAATTAAGTTGTTTTGCCAAACAGAACCTTAAATATTTACCATCAAGGTGGGAGGAAACTTACATTGCCAATCATTTTCGCTCCGAACCATGGAGTATCAACGCCGTATGGAGGAGGTATGACTCTAATTCCATTAGACACTTTTGGAGGAAGGAAGCTATGGAGTTCCTTCTCTAATCTTTCTGCACAATAATGCTCCCAAAAATCGTCGAATTAGGCCAAGTTTGATTAAAGGGTGTTCGGATTGATTAAGTTTATCTATTGGTAAAAAACAATTGTGAGAATAGCTTATATGAAAAAGTGATTTGCACATTTACCTGGCAAACCTGGCAAACATGCGGTTCCTCCCGATAAAACGACAGTTTTGTACCAATCACTTTCGCCCGGTACTTCTGTAGAATGGCAGTTCAACATACAAAGAGCTATGACCTGGTGCAAACCCATCGATTCCCTATACCAAGAAGTGAAACATGCGCTTAAACTACGATTAAGTTAAAATATAAAAAAAATAAACAAACAAAGATGAAAGAAATACGAATAACTTACGATCCAGCAAGCTGCGGCTTGAATAACACCTCGGCTGCCTGAAACCGTTCTTTCGAAAGTGTAAACAATCCATCTCCAGCAGTTTGAAACGATGCTTGTGTGTTTTTTTTCAATAGCTCCGCTTCGTAATCAAGAGCAACGTAGCATAGATTCTGTTACAGAACCAGAAAAATCGTACCGAAATGAACATAATCGTATGATTGTAAACTAAATATAAACAAACAATCATTGGCTCGACATGACTTATCTCTCGCTTGAGCTTCGGATTACTATAACCGGAAAAAATCAATACCTCTTTCAAAGCGCGAACGGTGTACAAAGATTGAAAACTTAGGTTATTCTGTTGCATCTTTTCTTTAAGAAATCCCGTAACTTTCAGCGCTCCGAGTCCCAAAACTTTCACACCGATCTTGCGCATTACTTTACCGTTAAAAACTGTAAAAACGATAATACAACTCACATTAACACCACAAAAAAACGGAAAACAAATCAATAACAAACATTTTCTTTTAATACTAATATCAAGAATCCGATTAACACGAGAAAGAGAACGAGAGCAAAGAAGAAAAAACAGTAGGGCATACTTGGAACTATCGATGTGACTTGAAAACCTATATTAACCACTATTCCAGAAGTTCGTTTCGCAGCATATAAAGATAGAGTCGCCTACATTTTTTCAAATTATACAATAAGTTAATACGTAAATAACCGATTCATATATATGGAATTCTTAAAGATCAAAGTGACGTTAGTTTATACTTTTATTAACCAAAGTTCGGTAAGTTTTCCTGTTTTTTTTCTTCGGTTAAAATATATTACCTGGTTGACGGCACAAACAGAAGGAACATTCAAGTCGAATAGAGAAGCATAAATCGCTTCTTTAAGTTGTCGTCTCGATGTTCTCGCTGCTTCAGAATCTGGAACGAACGAGGCAACAATTTATAAAGCCAGAGAATCATATGCAAAACCGTTATGTGTTCATCACCGTCGCACAAATCACCATTCAATAACCGAAGTAAATCGTAAAATGTAACTTACCTTCATAATGGCATATCGGTATAGAAACAATAACCGGTTGATTATTCGGTTTCACCTGCATCCTGGCGAGAAATCGACCGATATATCAAACGTCAAACTAGAACAACATGAAAATGATTAGGGAGAATCAAAATGCCGATATACCTGTTATAAATAGTTGCAAAAAAATGTCGAAGTCTAGTATACATTGGCGACTCAATGTTTCCGAATTCCTGCACATCGAAAAACCGAAAAAGGAAATGCCTAGTATCAGCGAGAAGTGTTTTCTGCAGCTTAAGTCTTTTCTTGTTCAAAGTCAAAATGAGGATGTATATATGAACGCAGAAAAAACCGAACACGGTCTATATTCATCAACTAGTTTGATTCTAAACAAAACATGCTATCAGTCATTACCAAAAATGTTGCAGAACGGCCTGACGGACAAGCGTATTTGCTCCAACCAAATTTGCAATAGCCAGAACCGCCTTAAGGAAAAACAGATAAACGAGAAATGTTTAAGTTATAAAATAAAAATAAAAATTTAATCGTAAACACTGGATCACATAATGAAAATTTGCGAAACTAACCGTCGATGATAAGTGCACCGTGAACTTGTGCTCTTTGGCCATAGATATGTTTGAATGACAACTGAGGCCTCTGACCAACAAAGGATCTGCAATTCACGAAATCTCAAACACTCGATTTCACGATATATCAATCACTTGGATTACCACAATTCATCAAATTCACACCAAATTCACATTAATCATATTGGGTCGATCAACTTAGTTTCACGACCAAGTTGACGATCCCTACAATTTGAAGGATTAAACTGGTGATTCCATCAAAATTGACTAAAATTTCATGATGGTTGAATCATCGTTTTAGTCCATCAGGTCGTAGGGGTCACACAATTCGGTATCAGATATTAACTAAAATTGACGTAATCATCGTTTTAGTCCACAATAATCCTTTTCGGCCGATCAACTAAGTCCTAACAATCATTTACACCACAAAGCATAAAAATCGTCAATCACATTATCATTTTGAGTCGGTCAATTTGGTCTTAAAATTGATTTAAATAGACAAATGCAATCCAAAATTTTCAATTTCAAAGATCATATCTAAGATTACGTCAATTTCACGACCAACACAATAGAACCCTAAAATTTGAAAGGTTAAACTGGCGATTCCATCATAACATCTATCAAAACAATCACTTGCAAAACCTACCAAACATGTACACCACAAAATATCAAAATTAATCACTTTTCATCAAATTCACTTATTTACAATCCACAAAACAACAATCATTCCACAACCCATCAAATTCAAAACAAATCACAAATCATCCAAATCACTTATTTCCAATTACACACAAAACCCATCAAAATCACTTATTTACAATCACAAAACAACAATCATTTCCACAACCCATCAAATTCAAACCAAATCACAATTATGAAGCACGGACACCTCGAATACAGCTCTGACACTGACACGCCAACACCGATAATAATTTGAAAAAATAAAAAATATAAACGTACTTATAAGTGTAATTATAAGTGTCGGTGCAGGTGTCCAACACTAACAGAGACACGCATGTCAGTGTTACCTAGATCACAAATCATCAAATCACTTATTCATAATAAAAAACACAAAACAACAATAATTTCCACAACCCATCAAATTAAAACCAAATCACAAACCACCAAAATCACTTATTTCCAATCACAAATCATCAAAATCACTTATTTCCAATCACAAACAAAACCCATCAAATTGAATTGAAAGAATCATCAAAAAGGAACAAACTTTACAACAACTTACGGAATAGGGTAGCCAGAAGTCAAATTAGTTTCAGCAAAGAAAACAGAATCCCAAGAAGGATCAGATTGATGAGTCTGAAGGAAGTGAAGCCATAAGCGATTATCAGACACAAAAAACCTCAAAGACTTGGAAATGAGACTCAATCTGGCAACCTCTTTGGGACCCAAAAGTCTCAAAATTTGGACCAAAATATCAGTAGGTAGTTGATCCAAATCACCCAAATTGAAATCACCACGCTCCAACACTAGTTGTTTTGAATTTTCATCTGAACATGTTGTTGGATTTCGTCTCAGCATGATTTCCAACAATTTCTTTAGTAACATCGACATGTTAAGATTTGGTTTAGGAGGAGAGAGAAAGAGATGTTTGGTTATGTTTGTGACATGATTAAAAGGCGGCAGATTTGGTCCATTCACGTTTTTCAACATTCCACCATTGATTTTTCCAAATAACCAATTCAATGTTTTTTTGTTTTTTTACACTTTAATTCTATGTATTTGATTGTGTAAAGAGAAAATGGATGGTTCACTGAACACTGAAAATTATTTTTACACTAACAACCACCGATAAACATGTATTATGCTAAGTCAGATTATAAATTTTAATTAACTAGTATGACTTAGCACTTTAAAGTATTTTAATTAGTTGTCTGGGTAATAATTTTTTACACCGACACGGACCGTACACTATCATTAAACTCTTTTTTAAAAAAATAAAATTATTTTAACAAAAAATATTGACAATTTCTTTTTCCACTTCTCTAAAAAAAAATATTCACGAATGTACACCTTTTATTCAAAATAAATATAAATTATTGAATATCTCAATCAAAATTTAATTTAGACGTACATCTTTGTAAATGATTATGATTTATAAATGTAAATTATTGAGTATCTCAATCAAAATTTAATTTAGACGTACATCTTTGTATGTATATGATTATGATTTATTTGCAATTATATCTCTAAATTAATATTTATAGAGATTTTCAAAATGCATATCTAAACACGTTCAATGTATATAGAACGCATGCCACACTCCTCCTCCTTCATTTTCTCAAACTTTTTCATCTCAACTAGAGTCTGTCAATAACATTGTTCCAATCAATTTTTCCAATATCAACCCATTTCGCATACTATATTTAATATTTTTCATCCTTAACAATTTTTTGAATAAGTTTGCATTTAACTTTTTAATCTAATTTTTAACTAATGTATTAAATATAATAGTTTATTTTAATATATTAGATAATATTAAAATTTAAAATAGATAATTGTTACAAACATGTATTATGATTTAATTGTTTTGATTAATATATTAAGTATAATAATTTAATTTTGTATTTTAGATATATCTTCGAAATATTATTTAAATAATCCTTTAAACAATTTCAGGAGATATCTCTCGAAACAGCTTAGAAAATTTGCTATATAATCTTAAATTACGAATTTAAAGTTTAAGAAACTTAACATGCAAGCATTATTTGACGGCGAGGTGATGCAAGTGGATCCACTATAGTTTTCTTTCTTAGTAACTTTAGTTTTACTTGAGACAAATGGCTTTTAAATTCTTCTAGTTATACTTAATTTTGCGAATGATTGTTGTGTCCAAAAAACCTCGTTCTCTGCAAAAGTCAAAGTTGTGTGACCAAGAAATTACAGTGATTTCTCAACCATTAAATTTCTCTTGTGAGAGATGATTGCCCGTATCGAGTTAACTGAATTTAGGGTTGGAGAACATCATGAAGGGGGTGGGCACCAAATGTTTTGAGCCTAAAAAGCTTTTTTTTCTAAAAATCGTGAACCAGGCCACGTTACAAACCTTAAAAGTCATAACTGAAGCAGGGTTAAATCAAAAGCAAAACCATAACGAGAGCATGGTAACCTGACTCCTAGGAGGTCTGCTATAACTCTTGAGTTGGTATCACTCCATCTTTTTACTATCTTTTGCATAGAAAAATTCGATGTTTCGACATCTTTTTAATCAAAGTATTTACTTCAAGACAAGCATATGACTTGCATTAGAATTATCATTCTTAGGATAAAACATTCTTTGCATATGAACAGGTGCTTAAACATCAAGGAAGTTTGCATAATGAGCATCAAATAAACATTATAATTGTTCTTAGAGGCGAATTGCTTCGAGAATCGGTTGGATAGTATTTTGAAGAATCATCTTAATTTAGGGCATGTCGTCTAGTGACTCTGTTGAGTAAGAGATTATCTTAAACAAATTGTGTGGGAGTCTTGATTGCCCATAAATCTTTGTCGAGCAGCGGTGTATTACTTCCAGTTGGTTTGAAGGGACCAATACTGCAAGTATCGATTTGAGAACGAAGCACTCCAAGTGGAGAAGCACGGTTGTGTGTTAACCTACTATCAGGATATAGGTAAATTACATTGAGAATATGTTGGCATCCAAAGACTCCATTGATTTCTCATTCCCCTATGAACATGTGGTAAGGAATTGATTGACGAGACTCCGTCGAGCAGAGGCAGTTAATTCAATGGTAGTGTTCCGTTTAGCAGAAAGATGAAATGTCAGAACCTGATTACCCTGAAGGGAAAAGTATGTGAATACTCTATTGATTAAGAGCTAAGCCAATCTGGGCAATCAAGTTGAGAAGAATCTCAATTTTAGTCTATCTGAGGCAATTACGTCGATCAAACTTAAAGTTTCTTTGATCTGGGGCAGTTATCTCGAGATTTGAAGAATCTCTCAAAGTACCGACTAATCAGGGTTCGTCACTCCATGCGTGGTTGAAACAACATCCAACATTGGCCAGCCAAGGGCAATGTTTCAAAGTTCATGATACTGGGGCATTTTATCTTGATGATACAGGTCTTAAAAGGTCTTCTCGAGACGAATTCCATCAAAAGTCCTTGTAGACTGGGGCAAGGAATTATGCAAGGGCATTCCCCTACTTCATAGTTGATCAGGTTAAGTCTGTTTGTAGGCTAAATAATTTGTGAATTTGAAGAGTATGTCGTGAAGTCAAGATTGTTATCCTTAACTCACTAGAAATTTAAGTCCATAGTGCTGATATTTCTTCATCAAAAGTTCAAGATCATTATCTCCAAGTGTAGTCAGGATCGTTATCCTCCGCACAGATTCTCGGGAAGTCCTCTCGGGGTGAATATTCTTAAAAGTCAATCAATTTGAAGTAGTTATGTCAATATTCGACAAATCTCTATGTGGGCTCGTTGTGTTGATACACCCAGGGCATTCCACTAACAATGTGTTGTAGGAATATTTGCATGCTTGCAGGTAGTCGACGTATCAGTGCAAAAGCCAACAACATTTCTCCAATAGTTTAACAATGACGGAGATTCCCCAAGTGGAGGCTATATCCTTCGAAAAGGTCGGATTCAAAGGTCATTGATGTGGCATCATCACGGGGCAGTGCATGATTCCCCAGTGAAAGTTGTTTGCACCTACTCCGGTCAGTACTCACCCAGAAGTCTGTACCCGTTGCATTTTCTAACTATCCCCGATATAAGGTTTTAACCTTTATCTCTAATGAAGACGGTGTTTGAACCGTTGGCAAATAATTGTTATCCTTGGTGGGAGATGCTGATGATCGGATGGCTTATCCTCGGTAGAAGTCCTTAGGAGATCTTTCCAGTAATATTTTACGAAATTTCCCCAAGCGATGTCCTTATCCTTTGAAAGGTTTGGATCAACATGTATTAAAGCGTCTAAAAAGGGACAATTCATGCTTCCCCATGAAGTGTACGCCTAGGTGATCCTTGCATGCTCTTGATGATGGAATTATCTTCCCCGGTAGGTCGGTATATCAGCTGATTCATCTTTGAGAAATTTTTTTCTCCTCAGTGTGTGGGCTTCAGATTATTCCTGGTGTAGCTGTGTCGGGAAGTTTCCTTTGATCGATATTCTGATGGTAGAGGGTCTATTTGTGATCTTCTCATAGATTGTTTGATAATAACATGTACTCCCTAATCAAAGTTGAGATAAACCATTCTTGACATCCCTAGTGAGGTTTCGCCTTGCTTACTCTCTAGTAAAGTCGATTCTGGCAGGTAGTGCAAAGTCTCTTTCCCCAACCAGAGTGCTTAGGCAAAAATTCCCAGTGGAGTTGTCACTCGCCAAGGCTTGAATCATATTCTCTTTAGAATAGTAATGTGTGAACAATTTTCTTGATTCTCATCTGAAGTCATGACATGGGTATGATATTCCCGATGAAATTGACAGTGGGAACTCTTCATCAAGTGTTTCCGATCATTCTCCAGTTAGTCACTATCTTCAATGAGTAATCTCCTCAGAAAGTCTTATTCCTCAGGAAGTATTTCCTAGAAATCCTGTCACTAAATTTCCCCAGTGATCACCGAATCAATGGTGGCGTCCTTGCTCTGATAGCATGCTTTGCTTTCTCCCAGTGGAGTTCACAAATTTGAAGCCTTCGCGAATTTGACATGTGGTTACCGATCACTCATTTTATTATCTTTTACAAATATGCATCATCGTATTGCATTACTCCATAGGAAAATTCATATATTGTGTGGAATTGTAAGCCAGAAACGATGATCTTTATCCCCAGTGCTACCCCTGTAATTCCTTGATAGGTCTTATGATTTGGAGATCCCAATATTGATGAGCTCTTTTGACATATCTAAATCCTTGTGATGTATGATCGTTATTAGTCTTTACTCCATTTGTTGTGATACTAGTATTTTCTTGGTGTAACATGTTTAGGTCAGGTCGATACCTGTGCCTATTAAAGGTAAGCCAAAACTTGTTTCCTTCCTCATAATATAGTGTTCTAGTATTCTTCAAAGTATAGTTGTTACTAGTCTTTGTTTTATTCCATAGTGAAGTTGGAGTTGGGTCGATGACAATTCTTTTTAGGGCAAGTCCGCTACTTGTTCCTTCTTTCAGAATGCAGCGTGCTGGCATTCTGAAAGGTTTAGTCTTTACTATTGCTTGTTTCCTTCCCAGTGGAGTAAGAATTGGGTCGCAAAAAATTCTTTGTAGGTCGAGTCTGATACTCGTTCCTATTATCACGCTGCAGCATTATGGCACTGTGTGTGAAGTCTAGTGGTTACTAGTCTTAGTTTTGCTGTGTTTCCAATTTTTCCCTGACACAACATGTGGATTTGGGTCAATGCTAAATCCGCCTAAGGGCAAGTCCGCAACTTGTTTCCCTTCTTAGAGTACAGCAACAACGTTCTGGGAGCCTGTAAAGCCTAGTGGTTACTAGTCTTTATTCGTCGTTATGATTTCAGTTCTTACCTAGCATAACACGTTTGAATTGGGTCGAGGCCAATTAATTGTAGGTCGAGTTCATCACTTGTTCCTATTTCATGGTGCAGTGTTATGGCATTATGTTTGAGCCTAGTGGTTACTAGCCTCTTGGAGTTGAAACTCTTTTCTTGCCTTTTGGTTCGATACCAGAAGTTCGCCATCCTCAGTGTTGATTCACATGGCCTTGATTATGAGTGTAAATTTTCGAGTTCATATTTGTATTCAATCACCCTTTACCTTATTGCTTGGAAGGCTAGAGCCAACCTCGATATAGGTTAAAGGATAATTATATAGGGGCAACTGTTATACCCCAAAATGTACCCTCTTTATTTTAACCTTTTTGGTTTATAGTTCCACTATCATAAACATACATGCATATCATTAATCTCATGGTTATGAGGTTAAGAGCATCTCGAGTTGTGGAAGAAACTGTGTGTTTCGACTAGTTCAAACTATTTTGAACCAAAATTTGATATTTCTCAGTTCGAGTGCTTGATTCATGATCTTCTGGTCAGAAGGTTATCTCGATTGGGTTCTACAGACGTTATAACCATTTCAGTATGTACTCTATTTTATCTGTTCAGACTGAGGGCCAATTCGTCAAGTAAAGACTCTAACAGTCCATTTCTTAATAAAGTGGAATTTAGTTTCTTTTGTGTTTCAGACGCTCCGAAATTCATAACTCTTAGCTCGTTGGATATTTTTGGCTGATTTTTGACTTTTGAGTCCATCTCAATTTTATCTCCAACTTTCATTCTCAGGTTGGGAGCTAATTGTGCGAAGAAAGCCTTCGAAAAATTAATCTTTCAAGTGGAATAAATTGAGTTTTATGTCTGAACCGTGTTTACGGGACACTACAAAAATTTATAACTCCTGACTGGAACGTCGGAATTGAGTGGTTTCGGTGCCTAAAATTTCGTCTTGACGTCCTCTTCAACTTTCGTGTTTGAAATGAGAGCTAATTACTTATGGATCAATACCATATTTTTATTCTTCGAAGGTGTATTTAAGCCAAACGAGCATTATTTCATCTGATACGCAACGTTCAAAAAATCACATCTCACTCAATTTTTATCGGATTGTGATAAGACTGGTGTTAAAAGTTCACAAATTTCGTTGGCTTCAATCTTTGTGCCCATCCCGAGTTCGGATTTTGATTAGAAGATCCCCGTTCAGAATGTTTTCCCCAGGTGGCGCTGTTAAAATTATTCATTTGTCAGATGCCTGTAATGTGTGCTGAAACTTCAAAAATTCATATCTCCTTAACCGTTTGTTGGATCAAAGTTGTGTCAAGGTGTTGAAATTGAGTAACATTACACATTCATGAATTGATTTATTTTCACATAAGGTGTTTGTGTTAATGTTTGAATTGTAGATAGCATGCTCATGTATTGATTAATTCTTACATTGATTGTTTGTATTGAATTTGCATGCAAATTGTTTGATTCTTGAACTTGAAAGTGTGTCGAGGTATGATTTAATGCACGTATTCATGAGTTAAATTACATTGTGTTGATAATTGAATTGATGGTCATGTCAAAGTGAGGCATTGGTTGATTGTTGAATGTTTATATGTTACCACTTGTTGATATGAAATTCCATTCATGAAGCATTGCATTTGTTAGAAACATTACATGAGTTGATAAGCATTTTTATGCATTTTTTTGATCCAAATAATTCTGATTTTGGCATGTCAATTATAAAACCAATCATGTAGAGTTGATTGCACATCATGTAAGTGAGTTAATATTCAATTTCATACCTCATTTCAAAATACAAAACAAGTAGGAATGTAAACTAAATCGGTTCATGACTTTTACACTTCCCATGCATTTTTGTGAACCAAAATCCATTTTTTTTAATCAAAAGTCCATTTTTGGAAATTTGATGTTTTGACATGTTTTAAAACCAATTTTCATGGTCGCGGAACCAAATTCCTGCGCATCATGTCCAAATACACTTGTTGTACAGTCACATAAAAGGTCCAAAAAATGTTACTTTCACCCGAAATAAATTAAAACCGATCACATTTTTGAATCTGATGGCACGTTTCCATGCGACCATGTGTTTTTTAGCTTATTCCGAAAAAGTTGACTTTTCGCTTAATTTCCGAATAAGTGCTTTTCCAAGCTGATTTTTGAGTTTTTATTTCGTTTCTTGCATGTTTATGCTCGTATATTAGCTTGTGAATAATCGCTTTTGAGCTTTGTGCTTTCGATAAGCACTTTCCTTGTTAATTCTAACCCTTTTGTTATTTGTGCAAGGTACCTTGAGTTCTTTTTTCGATTATGTAACTTCATGTTACCATGGGTGATCGAAAAACAATACTTGTTACTAACTTGTAGCATTTATTCTTGAATAGTGTGTTGCATGCGTTATATTTTGTGCATGTGCTTCATTACAGATGTGTCAATACATATTACATTTCGTCATTGTATGTTGCTTAATGTACTTTTGCGCAGGTTTTATTTCGTGGATGTATCGACACACTTTGTTGATTGTTATACATTGGTTAATGTATTCTTATGCAGGTTTGGTTATTTGAATGTGTCGACACACATTCTATTCATGGTGGTGCATTGTTTAATGTACTTCGTGTAGGTTCAATTAATCTTGGATATGTCCGCTACATATCCCGGTATTGCACACATGTGTGTACACCTTTTGTCTGAATTGTTTGGGTGGTTATCCTTTTGCAGGTTTTTGCTGGTGTTTGGATGTGTTTGCAACACATTCTGATCATGCTTATTTGATGCTTCTACGCATTGCTTACCAAATTTCCTTATTGCTTGTCAGCAGTTCACGAAGTTTTCTGGACTATTTGTTATTCGCTATAGCTTTTACGGATTGTTATCCGTTCGATATTTTCTTACCCTTTTACAACTTTCTTTTACCGTTTTCTTAGATATCATGAGAAGTAGGGTGCTTACCACTTTCTTAGATATCACGAGAAGTAGGAAAAGAGCGTGGGCTCGAAAGTCGCTATTTAAAGACCTATAGCAGGCATTCCGCATTTTGAGTGCTACTTGTGTTTGGTGTGCTTAATATCCTGCCTGAGAGTAAGTAATTTTTAGTAAGTGTTTATTATTTGTTCTTGTATAGAGGCATGGTGGTTAGGAAACCTATTATGGCATCATCATTTAGTCCTAATGAGAAAGATACGCGGAAAAAGATTAGCAACCAACCCCCGCCCAGTTCAGTTAGTGTCGTCCCAGCTCACACGAATCGTGAAAGCTTCCTTTATCGAGTCATATATATAGTGGCAAGGGTTCCCTATTCTGACCCTCCATGATTTATCTGGAGTTCGTGTCGTGATGCGCTGATACTCGCATTCATATACTCTTCACACTTGGTAATTCATATCAAGGCGTGAATCTCTTTCCCACATGAGAAAACTCCTGGTTGACGCGGAATGTCTCTTCGTGGCTATGATTTTTCTCCGAAAGAAAGCTCATGGTTGACTCGGGTGACGCGCCGCCCTTGACTATGGTCTTTCTTTCTTTTTTCCCGCATTTTTGTGTATCATTTGTTTTTGCATTGCATTGTTTGTGTGCTTTTGACAAAGCATTTGCTTTCCTCATTCCTTTGTATCCCTTGGTTGGTCAACCAAGATGGATATTAGGATAGTTTCCCCTAGGACCTCTAGGCCAGGGTAGATTTCGAGCTTAGACATCAAGATGGTCATCCATGCATGTCAACATAGATAGAGATTCCCTTTTCATCCTTGACTTAGAGCCACCTTTGTATGATAACATTAGGGATATAGCTAGATAGTTCCCCTTAGATGTTTTTCTTTCCCCTTTTGGATATTAAAACTACAACCTTTTCTTTATCAAATCTAAAAACATGCTAATAAACTTAAATCCTTTAGCTAAGGTAAAAAGAATCCACCAACTTCAAACCATATTGTCTTCGGGCCTTTTTCTATGAAAACATTTTCGATAAGGGTATTTCTTTTCAAATCCAAGTGAATTGCTAAGTGTGCGAGTGGCCGAGCATGAGACTTTCGATAAGCTACAACGCCAAGCATGAATTGCAATCGTAAGGATGCGAAATGGAATTTCTCATAAAAAACATTGTAACTGTTATGGACTGGCCCAACACTTGGTCCATGGCCATGGAGGCCCAATCTAATAGACAAATTCGAAGGCCCATCTGCTCACAAGGGGTGAGATTTCCTTCCTGCACACGTTAGGGCCACGTGGACAGCGATTACTTAACCGCTACGTGCCCCCCGAGAATACCGGGTCAAGCGCCCTACGTTCCTTCAACGTAACCGCCACCTGCCTTCCGCAAATACCGAGTCAAGCAACTCGGATATCCCGGAGTGATAAACCAGGGGGAGGCCACGTGTTGGTCTCCTTGCACACGTAAGCCCTGGCAGTCTGTTAGTGGGCTTGGATCCATTACCCACTAACTGGACCTTGGCCCAACGCTAAGGGTCTATAAATACCCTCTCATTCGAGAGGACCAGGGAATTCATTCATTCTCTATTCTTTACTTGCTTGCTCTCTCGCCTGTTCTTACTTTGGCATCGGAGTGTCTTGCAGGTACCCCCTATTTTTTTCCTCCAACCGCCGTTACACTTGGGCCGTGACAAACCTTCTGATCAGGTAAGATCAGTAACCCACCAAATTTTTTAAGGAGAACTACATAGTGCTTTGATCCCTAATTGCACGAATGGGGTACGTATGCACTAAAGGTTTGCAACCGCGACAAGCACGACTAAAAAACCTTTTATTTTTGTACATATACTTTGCATTCATTCATTTTTCCTTAAACATAGGTTGTAAATAGATACACACACTCATTAGATAGAAAGTAGAAGTGGATACCATAGAGTACTACGAACGTGTGGGGTGCTAATACCTTCCCCTTGCGTAACTGACTCCCTTACCCGATCTCTTGGTCGAAAGACCATGATTTCTCCCTTTCAGGTTTACTCGATGTTTTCCTTTCCTCTCGTGGGATAAAAAAACGTCGGATGGCGACTTCATTGATATTTTATCCGATGATTTCACCAGTAGTTTCAACATTTTTCTTCACAATCATGAAAAATCCATTACTATAAAATATATAGCTCATTATATTAATTAGATATTAAATATTCTAGTAGTCAAAATCGCAATCTCACTTATAGGATCGCACGATATTGTGATCTGGATGGCCCTGGTTGATCGTGTAAAAGAAAAAAAATTGTATTTAAGTGGGAAGGATTTCTTAATGCACCTTAAGTGTTTTTTAGACACCACCGTAAATTTCTAAATATGTCCACAGGAATCGAAAAATGTATATTCGGCACGCTCTATCATATGAAAAAAAGCATATAAATCGGAAATACAGTTACGTTTCCTAAACCGATGTTAAATTTTCGGTTACACTTTAAATGAATTGAATAGTTACACATTGACAATCAGTAGGTAGCCAAAAACAAATCACATCCTATGAGGGCATATATGTTGTATCTGGTTGGCACTCAGATTTTTGTGTACACTAGTGTCCCTTACACTGATATCATGTACATACGGTTCTTTGACGATTTTCAATGGATTGCTGAGTGAAACTGGGGGGCAGCTTGTTTGGTGTATTTATACGTCTAAAGAGATTAAGTGGAATACAAAGCAGATGACCGATAACATCACACTTTTGACGGTAACATTTCTTATTCTTATGTTATTTTTGTCTTGTTATGTAAATTACTTTAATTTCGTTACTGACTAATAACGGTAACATTTTCAGACTTGGATCCTATAACACTTCTCCTCACATATCTGGATGGTCACTTGAGCCTACGTATGCTGAGGTTCAACCACGTGCGGCTCCATTTGACCCACTTCGAGGGAACCAGGGTCATTCAGGGTGTATATAGATAACCTGGCCTATAAGGATATATATGCTTTCATGCATACGAGGCTCACCATGAGACAGTTTCCTTTGACAACATTGTGTTGTTCACTGGGTGGTTGGCATGCGGGTCACGCAAGACGACTGCTTATTTTCCCGAGCGAATACTGCGACAGTTTGGATACATGCAATACATTCCCATACCATCCTCTGAGTGTGCCCCTCCCATAGTGAAATGGAGGGATATGGATGACATAGTTGATGATTATCTTAATTATCTCGTGCTTGATGAGGTCCGGAGTACCATAACACCAAATAATTGGAGCTAAGAGTATGGATATATTTTATGTTTCTCCAAGGTGTCACATCCATATGTGGTACAAGAGGTTCCGGGCAACCCACCTAGACCAGCACATGAGAAGCTTCTAGAGGAGGGGCAAGCTAAGACCGTTCATGCTCATGATGTGTTGCCTAGGTGTCGTCGTATCATGGAGATTGCGTAGGCGGGTATTGATGGAGGTCTTTTCCCGATAGCTCTGATGTTAAAGGTGTTCTAGATGCCATCGTGGAGGAGGGTGAGGAGGCTCTGTGTTGCAGACAATAGCAGATGAATGTTGCGACTATTAGGACCCAACTCATTATTCGACATACTCTGCAGTCTGATAGTTTTAGATGCATTTTGTGCATAATACTATTATGTTTTACACTTTTTGAATTATTTAGATAACACTTTGAGGAATAGTTTGCATATCGTATTTTAGAACTTAATATTTATGAGTTTTTATACGTATTTTGTGATTGCTTTGTATTTAATCACAATCGTATTTTACTACTTATTTTGTAAAAACACCAATACTTATATAATAATATGGTCTGAACTGTATGTACAGGAACCACATATGCATGTCTGATTCCATACTGAAAGATGTAGAAGGTGATGATACAAATATTCAATCTACTAATAGAGAAAAAGATGATGTTGATTCTGATGAAGACAATTTCTCGGTTAGTAACACCTTTTTTAGTATGTTTCTACAGATTGTTATGTTTATGATATGATGCTTACGAAATAATTGAGTATAGCAACATGTGTTGATGTTGCTATTGTGTCAAATATATATCAGATACGTCTTTAATTTGAAAAGTCGATTCAGACAAGTTTTATATACTTTTATATAAATAATATTATGGTTGCAGATTAGTACATTGTCGGACACTACAGCTGCTCAAGCTAGAAGAGGAAAAGACATCCAGGGGATTTCTTGGGACAGAATTAATGTCACTAGAGAAAGTTATCGACAAACTAGGCTTGAACAATACAAGAACTATGAAAATATTCCAGATTCAGGGGACATATTAGGGAAGGTGACAGAAAAAGGATACTCATTTTATGAGTTTAGAAGAAACTCGAGATCGGCAAAACCAACAATTCTTCATTTTCAGGTATGTTGTATTCTTGAGCAATATCATGACATGACATAGACTTTGGATTATATATGATCTTGTGTGATTCGGCTAACATCCTCTCTTTTCTTTTATGCTTTTGCAGTTGAGGAATTTGGTTTGGGCTACATCAAAGCATGATGCATACTTTATGTCGAATTTCTTGGTTATGCGTTGGTCTTCTTTAACTTGCACGAGTTCTGAAATACTCAATGTTTCGGGACATGTCGCACCATCCGAGGTGAATGTCATTTTTAATAATACTTTTGAATTCAATAGCATGGACTTCTGATAGTTCCTGATTATTGAGACAAATAACTTGTAACACGAGCCATTTAATTGAAATACTCACCTTATTGCTATTAACTAGTTTTCTCTATGACTTGTGTTACAAGTTATTAATTTGATTCTAATTCCGATGTTATCAATTTTCATTGAAGAATCAATTTGGAGGTGTATCAGAGGGACTCACAAACACTCAAGTTTGTACACTTGCAGTTAAAGATAATCTTTTAATTGCTGGAGGGTTTCAGGGTGAAATCATTTGTAAGGTAAACGGTTAATTTGCTCGGGTCTACATAATTATATATTTCTGTAATTCAATTTCATAGTGAATAGAACCGTTAATTGCTCTATTTTTATCACTTTCTTTGTTACTGAAAATGCAGCACTTAGATCAACCAGGTGTTAGCTTTTGCACAAGGACTAGTTATGATGATAATGCCATCATCAATGCCATTGAGATTTATGCTTCTCCTAGGTAACATCTTTAAAATACTTGTGTTTATAAAGGATATAGGTAACATTCTTAATGTACTTGTTTTATGATCTTTAGTGGCCCAGTTCATTTTACGGTATCAAATAATGATTGCGGAATAAGAGATTTTGACGTGGAGAAATTTCAACTTTCCAAACAATTTAGTTTTCCCTGGCCAGTAAATGTGAGTCTCTAAGGTTTTGTTGTCGTCTTAAATTTCCTACACCCTTGTAATATTGATAAGCGATCGGCTTACTTATGGTCTTATCTTTGCCTTTTTGTGCTATGATGTTGCAGCATACTTCTATCAATCCAGATGGTAAGCTACTTCTAGTTGTTGGAGACAATCCCGAAAGTATGTTGGTGGATTCGCAAAATGGAAAGGTAGAATTCAGATTCCTTGACAACGCTTCTATTACTTGTATCCTAAGATATTGTGTGATTAGAAATCTCTTAATCCGAACACTTTATTTTTCGCAGACTGTTGCTGCGTTATCTGGACATTTGGATTATTCATTTGCATCGGCATGGAATCCTGACGGCGTGACCTTTGCTACCGGAAACCAAGACAAAACATGTAGAATTTGGGACATGCGGAATCTGTCAAAATCAGTAGAAGTGCTGAAGGGAAACCTTGGAGCCATTCGCTCAATCAAGTATACTTCTGATGGCCGGTATATGGCTATAGCGGAGCCTGCAGATTTTGTGCATGTATATGACGTGAAAAACGGGTATGAGAATGAACAAGAAATTGACTTCTTTGGTGAGATATCAGGTATATCGTTTAGTCCAGACGATGAATCGCTTTTTATTGGAGTGTGTGATCGTACGTATGCTAGCCTCCTTGAATATGGTTGGGATCAGAATCACTTAGGTAAAATGTGAAGAAGACGAAGTTAGTGTGTGTTTGGATTGTCGTGTTATTGCGCGACTTAATGTGTTTGCATTGTCCATTTTTAAATATAAGATGTCTATGTATCAACTTGTAACTATATAAATCGGTTTCTGTCCTTTGAATTTAACTTATGGTATTCAGCAAAATAATGGCTTATGGACCGGACCCTTCAAAAACAAGTAATCATAAAAGTATAATTATTAGATGTATAGTCAGTAACATAAAGTTATTCAATTCTCTATCATGAGAGTAAATTCTCATCACACAAAATAAATGTCTATTTATAGTTTGTATTGTAGCATTAATTTATTACTATATTTCCGAAGAAATCAAAACAACTCCTTCCAAAAATAGAAGTTCTTCTAATTGATCAAAACATGTCTCATCCACAAGAAGATGGTGCTGAACATTTGGGGGAAGGAAACATGATGAAATTGTAGAAGATGATATGGAAATTCAATCTATTAATAGAGAAAAAAGTTATTATGTTGATTGTGATGAAGACGATTTCTCGGTTAGAAACATATTTCTCAGTATGTTGTTACAAATTTTTATGTTTATGAATATGATGCTGATGAAATAATTGAGTATAGCAACATGTGTTGATGTTGCTATTGTGTCGTATATCAGATACGTCTTTAATTTGAAAAGTCGAATCAGGCAAGTTATATATACTTTTCTATGAGTAATATTGCAGTTATTGTTGCAGAATAGAAAATTGTTAGACACTACAGCTGCTCAAGCTAGAAGAGGAAAAGACATCCAAGGGATTTCTTGGGACAGAATTAATGTCACTAGAGAAAGTTATCGGCAAAGTAGGCTTGAACAATAC
This sequence comes from Vicia sativa, assembly GCA_021764765.1. Lineage (NCBI taxonomy): Eukaryota > Viridiplantae > Streptophyta > Magnoliopsida > Fabales > Fabaceae > Vicia > Vicia sativa. The sequence continues at coordinate 270,167,558 of CM038796.1, read as the reverse complement.
AAGAACTATGAAAGTATTCCACATTCAGAGGACATATTAGGGAAGGTAACAGAAAAAGGATACTCATTTTATGAGTTTAGAAGAAACTCAAGATCAGTAAAACCAACAATTCTTCATTTTCAGGTATTGTGTGTTCTTTTTCCGTTTTATGTCAATACAGTTTCGTTTGTTCATGAGATGAAAATCTTGAGCAATATCATGACATGACATAGGCTTTAAAGAGATTTGATCTTGCTTAATTTGACTAACATCGTCGCTTTTGTTTTATGCTTTTGCAGTTGAGGAATATGGTTTGGGCTACATCGAAGCATGATGCATAATTTATGTCGAATTTCTCAGTTATGCATTGGTCTTCTTTAACTTGCACAAGTTCTAAAATACTCAATGTTTCGGGACATGTCGCACCATCCGAGGTGAATGTCATTTTTAATACTAATATTTTTGAATTCAATAGCATGGACTTCTGACATTTCCTGATTATTGAGACCAATAACTTGCAACACAAGCATTTAATCGAAAAACTCACCTTATTGTTACTAATTGGTTTTTTGGATGACTTGCGTTACAAGTTATTGATTCGAGCCTAATTCTGATGTTATCAATTTTCATTGAAGAATCATTTTGGAAGTGTACACGAGGGACTCACACAAACTCAAGTTAGTACACTTGCAGTTAAAGATAATCTTCTAATTCTCGGAGGGTTTCAGAGCGAACTTATTTGTAAGGTAAACAATTAGTTTGCTCGTGCTTTCAGAATTATATAGTTTTGTAATTCATAGTGATGGAATCATCGATTATTCTATTTTTATCACTTCCTTTGTTACTTATATTGCAGCAGTTAGATCAACCTGGTGTTAGCTTTTGCACAAGGACTAGTTATGCTGAAAATGCTATCACCAATTCCATTGAGATTTACGCTTCTCCTAAGTATTTTGTTTTCCTTCTCGTTATTTGTTTAGTTATTTTTATAACGGATATCGGTAACATCCTCTTAATGTACTTGATTTATGATTTTTAGCGGCGCAGTTCATTTCACAATATCAAATAATGATTGCGGAATCATAGACTTTGATGTTGAGAAATTTCAACTCTCTAAACATTTTAGTTTTCCCTGGGCTGTGAATGTGAGTGCCTAAGGTCTTGTTTTCGTCTTAAATTTCCTACGCCGACTCAAGATTGATAAGCGGTCGGCTTACTTATGTTCTTTTCTTGCACATGAAGTTATATATGGAAGTTTGTATCTGTTTGTGGTTTTAGGCCTTTGTAAAATTTGTGTATTGGCCTAATGTTACAACTCAGTGGGCTTCATTGGCTTTAGGTACATGGTGTTTATTTTATGGATTTTAATAGAAATCAATTAATTTTTAAAAATTTAATTAAGAAGTATTAATTTAGTTAGAAAAAATAATCCTAATCATTATTGCGCGCTAATTAATTTTTTTAATCCTAATCATCATTTTCAGCTAGATAAAAATATTTTTTTAATTCTAATTATCACTATTACCGGGAAGGGATGAACAAAATCTCAAGAGAAAAATAATTACTGGACTAAAATTATTGATTTTGTAATAGAGATCAATTAGTTAAAATGTCTAAACTAGAGAAACTAAAAATATATTTGAACTTATAAATTTTATTATATAAAAGATAAACAAAACAGTCACATTAAATCATCTCAATTAGTAGTTGATAACAAAGATAACATTATAGATTTAAACTTGCAATATTTCATTTATTTAAATTTTAAAAAGTGAAATTCAGTAATTAAACCACGTGATAGAAAAACAAAAGAAATATGAGAGGAGAGATAAACTATTTTAAATATAAGATATTTGAGTCAATTATTAAGAGGGGCCATAAAGAATAAAATCAAAATCTCTAAAAAGAAATAAATTTTAGCTTTCCTCCAAAATAAGACCATAATGTTATTATTTGGACTTAAATATTATTTTATTCAATAATATCTTTTAAGTACCACAATTGTAATAAAAAAATAATTTTGTATTTTTCTCTCCATTAAAATATTTCTAATCATCTATATATCGAACAAAACATTTAAAAAATACAATTGTCTTTTTCTCCATTCCTTTTCCTTTCATTATATAATGATTATTTTAAATTTGATTTAAGTTATATGATTCAGCAAATGTTTGGTTCTGCAATGAAAAAATAAATAAATTTGAAGTGAATTAAACTTTTAAAATTAATTTTATTTAAAATTAATTTGAATGTAAATAATTTATGTTTAGATTATTTTATTTAAAATTGAGTTAAATGTGAAATTTTAATATAAAAAATATCTTTAAATTTAAAAACTACAAATTCTATTTTCAATTAAAATCAATTTTACTTTAGAATGTCAAACACTTCAAAATTATTCAAAAATCAATTTTACAACTTAAAAAAATAAAATAATTTTTTTTGTTAACATAAAGGGTCGGAGCTCGAAACCTTTAAAATTATTTTATCTCTTTTAAAAGTTAAATCAAACACATACTCATCTATTTAGAGGATAAAACATAAATAAATGATGAAAATTATGTCATATTTTAATATTAATATTATTTTATTTCATTTGATCTAGATAATTGTGTAAAATATGATTATACACTTTTTCCATTAAAACCTCTCTCCCTCTTCCATCATTTTATTCTGTCAATTAAAATCTCTCCGATCTAACATATTGTTGCTAATAAAATAGACTCTAAAACAATAGAGAAATAAAAAATTATGTTATAATATAAAGTCATAAGAAAAATTAAAGGTTATTTTTAATATATTTGTTTTATATAATATTGTAATTATAAATGAGAGGCTTATGCAATTTTTTGTATTGAGTTAGATTATTTAGAAACCTTGAGAAAACTAAATATAGAAAAACATGATATTTGAAAAAATATTAAGATTGGAAGAAAATGAAACAAATAAGTGATTCTTTTATATTTTATTTTAGATGTTTCGTTTAAAAGAAAATAAAATATGCCTTGACGGATCATATAAATCTTATAAATTTTATTGGACGAAAAGATTTAACTATTAGGCCATGTCCACTAAACTCTTAATTTAATTTGGATAGTTGTGTGTCATGTGAAGAATTAGAGAGACTTTGAAAATTTTCTGTCTAAAAATTATGGTTGCGAGGGCTTACGATAAAAATTGTGGTTGAGAGATTTTACAATTATTTCGTCTAAAAATTGTGGTTGCGACAGTTTGCAAATTTTTCGTTCAAAAATTTTAATTGAGAGGGTTTTCAATTTTTTTCATCAAAAAATTATAGTTGAGAGGGTTTGTAATTTTTCTTTCTAAATATTATAGTTGAAAGGATTTATAATTTTTCCGTTCAAAAATTTTAAATGAGAAAGTTTGCAATTTTTCTGCCCAAAAATTGTAATCGAGAGACTTTGCAATATTTTTGTGCAAAAATTATGCTCGAGCGAGTTTGCAAATTTTCCGTCCAAAAATTTTAATAGATAGGGTTTGCAAGTTTTTCATCTAAAAATTGTAGTTGAGGGAGTTTGTAATTTTTTCGTCTAAAAATTGTAGTTAGGAGAGTTTGCAATTTATTCGTCTAAAATTTGTGGTTGAAAGGCTTGTAATTTTTCCGTTCAAAATTGTGGTTGAGAAAATGGAGATTGTTGAGAAACAAGTGTGAATTGAAAGTCCCTCATTGTTTGAAAAAGTTGTGGTTGGACATTTTATAAATGAAATAATCCATATATGTAATGCCTTAAGATTTTGAGTGAATATATAGTATCTTTCTCACGCATTTGTGAATGCTTCGAGAAAGGAACAACAACTTCCGTTTGAGAGGGCATAGTAAAAAAACTCACATTTAAGGGAGAGATTATTGAAAAATAAGCGTGGAGTGTAAACTTCATATCGAATACCTTAAACATTTTATAAATAGGAGAATCTATATATCCAATACCTTAAGATTTTGGATGATTTAAACTCATATTCTCAAAATGATAAACTCTTTGATAAAATTTTGTTTATGAACCCTCAAGATCTGTTATGACTCAAGTGATTCCCTAAAACTAAAATCACATAAGTGTTGTTATATAAAAAATAAACAAAGCAAATATAATAGAAGAGATAAGTTATTTTAAATGAAAGATTTTTGAGCCAATTATTAACAGGGGACCATAGAGAATGATATCAATTTTTTTAGAAAAGGTCAATTTTAGCTTTCCTCCAAAATGAGACGATATTTTTATTATTTGGATTTAAATATTCTTTTATTTAATGATATCTTAATAATAAAATTTAATTTTTTATTTTCTTTCCATTAAAATATCTCACATCATTAGGGTGGTTGTGGAGGATTTGTGGCGGTGAAATGGAAGCATGTTTTTAAATAAGCTAACAAATATTCCGACGCATTAGTAAAATTTGAAGCGATTAATCATGATAGTCTGTTTTTTGAAGAGGAATTTTCAATTTTATTAGACAAATTTTACTCTATGATGTATTAGGTTCTCCCGCCTGTAAAATGTTTGTTTGTAATTGGTTTTCTTGGGTTCATACATATCATCACAATTAAAAAAGACTAATTTTTTATTTTTGTTACTTTTCATACAACTCATAAATTAAATTCATAAAAGATCATTTAGAAACATAAAGTTTGTTAAGATTAGATATTTGTATATAGAATATTTAATAGAATATTTTTTATCATATTTATAATATAATATAATATTTCGTAGCATAAGATATTTTTTGTATAATTAATTCAACAAGTTGTAAATCTCATTATATAATACAATATCTATAGTGATATTCAAACACGTGGTTTTATTCAGATGTCTTTCATTCTCTCTTATTTCAATATGGTATCCATAGTTTAGCGAGAGACAATCTTTCACTGTGTTTTATCTGGTTGATTTAATGTCTTTCGGCGATAATAAAAAAATCGACAAATTGTGTCAAACTATTGTGCGACTCTTTTTGGCATTAATTCTCTAGTCATCACCATGCTACCGTTGTCTTCGTCACATGTTTTTGCTGACCTTATGGCAAAATACCATCATCGACTGAATTAGATCTTAGATCTGACCCATCCATAAAAAATTATCGTCAACCTCCTCTACACACGCCCACGCGTGCCTCAATCCCTTTCACGCTTGGAACTCACGTGCACCCTTCATATAGTGTGCAAAGGTGCATCCTGACTCGGATCCCCCAATTATTTTTGTCATTGTGCTCGATTTTCTTCCTGGTTTCATTTCTGCACTCGATTTTTGTTTACCATCTACAAAAGTACGTGTTCTAGCGTATTTCCCCCCTGTTTTATCGTTCATTCGGCTGTTATTGTGTTCCCCTCTAGTGGCCAAACTTGTTCACATGTTTTTCAACCATTAGTTCTCATGGAAGATACTAATTTTGTCATGTTTACCAAAGTTTCACTTATCCCATGCGAGAAACTAACCCGAGCATCCACTGAATCATCTACACTAGCTTCCTATAATAATGGTCGTGATGGACGATACTAAGGATGTGGTGGACAACACCATGGTATTAGTTGAAATATTGCAATCATTAAACTTAAATGTCATACAAAGGCAAGAGAACAACAACAAGTTGCCACTCAATCGACTATCACCAAATGTGTTACTGTTTTGGCCATTTATGAGTTCCTTCATTTCAAAGTAGCGCATTAATCATCATCTTCTGATGTTGTTACTCAATATGGTAATCATGTAGCCTTAATGTGTCATTCGTCAATGAGTAAATTAGGAAAACATACTCGTCACACCTATTGTCAATGAGTAAATTAAAGTGTCGCATCACATGTTGCTTTAGTTTATTCTGATGTTTGGTGTCCTAGTTGTGTCAACTCAACTTTAGGATATTATTACTTTATAACTTTTATTGATGATTTGTCATGATGTACTTGGATATTTTTAATGAAAAATCATTTAGATGTTTTCCATATATTCTAAGAATTTTATGTCAAAATTAAAAACCAGTTTGATACATCCCTTAAAATTTTATACACTGATTATGCTCATGAATATATGTTATCCCAGTTTCATCAATCATCGTGTGCTTACACACTACAACAAAATGATGTCGCCAAACAAAAGAATCATAATTTGGTAGAAACTCCACAAAATCTTTTACTTCACCACAATGTCCCCAACATCAATGATACATTGTTTTCTCCGATGTCACATTCTTTGAAACTTCTCCATTATTCTCAGCCTTTGTGCAACTTGATGAGCATTGTACTTCAAATGTTTATGATGTATCTACTATCATCCCCACATGCATTGCAGCCCCTACATTTCCATTATAGGTCTATTAACGACATACACCCCGTCCATCATAGGTAAGAGATGATATTGCCCCACTAACACCATCTCATGTTCTAACATCTTCTTTAGTTACATCACCTGAACTTGAACTTTCAATAGCATTATGACAAGGTATTCAGTTTTGTCATTTTTAATCCTAAATATGCTTGTGTTTTAAATTACAAATGTCTCTCTACTTCCTATGTCTCTTTTATTTCTCCTTTGATTTGTGTATATTCCCAAGTCTACAAGTGAAGTTGTGATTTATTACAATTGGTTCTAGGAGTTGGTGGAAGAAATGAATGCATTGCATTCAAATAACACTTGGGAATTTTTTACTTTACCTCCAGAAAAACTATAATTGAACGTCGATGGGTTTATATAGTGAAAGTTGGACTAGATGGTCAGATCGATCGATCGTTCCAAATCCTGTTTGATAGCTAAATGATACACACAAATATTTGATCTTGATTATAATGACACTTTTTCTTCGGTGTCCAAGATTAATTCAGTTTGCGTCTTTCTTGTAATGGCTGCGATTCATCATTGGCCACTTCACCAGTTGGCCATTAAAAATGTCTTTTTACACAAAGAATTAGATGAGGAAATTTATATGGATCAACCTCCAAGTTTTGTTGTTCTTGGAAATTCTAGACTTGATTGTCGACTTCTTCATTCTCTTTATGGTCCCACGTGCTTGGTTTGGTCGCTTCATCCCTGTCTTGAATTTATATGACTAGATGTGAGGTAGATCACTCTGTTTTCTTCCTTCGTTCCTCCATCGGTCAATGCATCTTTGTTATGGTATATTTTAAAGACATTTTTATCCCTTAAGACGATACAAAGGGTATCCAACGTTTCAAAACCCATCTTTTCAAAAAAAAATCGGACAAAAGACTTGGGTCCACTCAGATACTTCTTAGGAATTGAAGTTTCCCAATCCTCATCAGACATTGCAATCAACCAACTGATATGCTTGATTATCGTCCTATGGACACTCATATGGATCCCAATGTCAAACTTCTTTCGGTCAGAGGGAGACATTGAAATACTCGGGAAGAAATCAATAACTTATGGAAAGACTCAACTATCTTACAGTCACCTGACCATATATTACATCTGCGACGAGCATTGTGAGCCAGTTTGTGAACACTTCTTATGATAGTCATCGTAATGCAGTCATTCAAATTCTTAGATATATAAAGAACACACTAGGAATATGACTATTATATGAATATAAAGGTGATGCTAAAATAATTGGTTATTCAGATGTAGAGTGAGTCAGATCACCGTTAGACAAGAGATCTACTTTTGGATATTGTGTCCTTATCAGATGTAATATGATATCATGGGGAAGCAAGAAACAAAAATATAGTTGCATTATCTAATGTTGATGTTGAATATAGTATTATGGCAACGATCTCAAATGAGCTTGCATAACTTACAAATTTACTCTCAGAGCTTAGGTTGAGAGATTTTCAAGCCACAAAACTCATGCGACAATCAAACGACACTCCACATTGTATCTAATTCGATTTTTCATGAATAGACCAAACACATAGAAATAGATTGTCATTATGTAAGGGACAAAGTACTTCCAGGAGAAACAACCACATAGTTCATCAAATATGAAGACCAATTGACTGATATGTTCACTAAATCTCTTAGGAGTTGTCGGATGAATTACATTTATAACAAACTCGACTTATATGATACAACTTGAGGAAGCATGTTAAGAATTAATATATGTATATAGAATATTTTATAAAAAAATATGTACCATATATAGAATATAATAGAATATATCAATGCATATTTCTTATGTAATTAATTTAATAAATTGTAAATTTTTTGCTATATAATACAATCTTCGTAATGATATTCAAACACACAATTTTATTTAAATATCTCTCATTCTCTTATTACAATAAAATATAAAACATAATATTTGAGAACAACATAAAACATTGAAATTACATCATTTTAAAAAATATGTTTGGTTATAAGAAAATGAAACAAATTGTGAGAAAAACAATTGGTTTTCTTCTAATTTTAAATATTTAGCTTAAGAGAAAAATATGATGTCTATCAATTATTACATTGTTAACTAATAACCATCGGATATTCTATCAAATCAAATGAATTTTTTAAACTAATCATATAACAACTTGAATGATGAATTTCTATTCAATGTAAAATTATCAGTGAAATCCACTAAACTCTTAGTTTAATTATTAATGATAACCATATAAAAATCCCTCCCTTCAGATATACTAGGTTCTATCTATCTTATTTTTGTCATAATGAATGGTAGTGTTTCCCAAACTTATAATTAACCTTTGTAATCTTCCATCATGACTAGGGATGAAAAATGAAAATGAGTCAAATCGAGTCGAACTCGCCTCAGTTCAATACGATTCGTTAAAAATTAGTTGAGTTTGAGTTCATCACAAACTCTTTTTTTCCAATTTAAATTCGACTTGTTAGAACAATCTTATTTAGAACACTCTTATTTAAAACACTCTTATTTATCCTTATTGTATTCACAAGAATTATAGATAATATTTTTAGCTTTCATATAATATAAGTTTCATCTCAAAATAATATTTGTAATTCAAAATATTATCATCAAAAGTAGATAATATGAACAAATAATGAAATATTATAACTTACACCCTCCATTCCTATTTATAACCAAGTTTGACTTTATAAATTCATTGAATAAATAATGTATTTGGACTATATATATGTTAGATATATCAATTATTGAATGAATCTATAAAGTTAAAATTTGTTTATAAATAGGAATGACGAGAGTAAGTTTGTAACATATATTTTACTATGTTGAATTAAATTTTTTTTTTTTTGTCAATAGAATTGTAAATTATTTTATCATATTTCAAATGATATAAATAAATGATATTGATGTTTCATGATACTTATATATTGAGGCAGTACATGAATCAAACAAATTGAATTATACGTAGTTTAAATTCAACTCACTTATTTACGAATTTAATTTTAAGTTCAAGTTCGACTCATTTGGTTCATTAACCAAGTCCAACAATTAATTATGAAATCAAATCTCAAATTATTTTTGAGTTGATTCGGTTCGTTGCCAACACTAATCATGACGTAGAGTTAGAGGTGAAAATAGACTGGGCCGAGCTAGGCTTTGCCAAGCCTGAGACTGACCTACCAAAAAAATCAAAGCCTAAGCTTGACCAGTGGCTTAAGTTTAATTTTTTGGCCTGAGCCTGATCTTTTCGAAAGCCTAGTTAACCTATTAGCCTGCTTAAAAGTCTGTATCATTTGAACATATGTAAATAAAATATTCAATTAATATTTAAATATACTAAAGAATAACAACTACAATGAGACTCAATATTTGTTTACGTTAACTTATTTAAGTTTGGACAGTATAATAAGTTTGGTGAAAATATTTGTTTGATAGACCTTATAAAAATAACTTATGACATTATTCATAAGATTTTTTTCCACAAATTCTTCTAGATAACTAAATTTTACTTTTGTATTTTGATATAAAGTATAAAATACAATATAAAAATAATAAATTTATTCACATTTATTAAAAGAGACTAGATAGACTTGAAAGACTTTTTTTATAGCATGCGACTTAACCTATTTAACTAAATAAACTTATAAAAAAATCTAAATCTTTTCTATTTAAAAGACGGTGGCGTAAATAGGCTAGACCGTAGATCTCTATTAATTAGACAAAAGAGGTTTATCATTTTTGTCACTTTTCTGTCATCTCACAAACCGTAAAAAAATAAAAGAAAATAATTAAAAAGAGAAATAATCATCATATATTTATATTCATTTTTTCATAATTTGTAGCATTTCTGAAATTATTAGATCGAAGAAGCTCCTTCCGAAAAAGAAAAGGTTCAATTTTCGTTTTTTCTTTTTTCTTTTTCTGTTCGTTTGTTCTCTATTTTCTCTCACCCAGATCTATAAATTTTCATTAATTTGTGAAAATTATCGTTCATGAAAATTCTGCTACTGATTTTCTTTTTAATCATTTCATAGGTTATTCTCTTGGAACCCTAAATTCTAGATGAATTTGATAAAATTGTTTGGTTTTTATTTTTATTTTGATGCAATTGATTTCATTTGTGTATATATTACGTTGAAACCCTAATTTATCGGTTGTTTTAAGTAATTATTATCGATTGCTATATATGTAAGCACGGACGTCTCTGAAAAAAGACGTGTCTGTGTCGGTGTAGGTGTCTGACACCGGGAAATTTGTGATTTGATTTATTAATTTTTTTAAATTATTATAGCTGTCAACGTGTTGTCGTGTTTTATAGCTTCATAGGTACAAAAACTAATTACTTAGCATGTTAATCATGATTTTACTATGGTTTTGTAGTTTGTGAAACATGTTGGTTATAGCGCCAATCATGAATTTATTATTATGGTTTTGTAATTAGTGAAACATGGTTCTGAATAGAAAATTATGGCGAAGTTAATTCATGAAGACGGCCCTAATTAGTGGAATAAGACTTGATTGTTGTTGTTTGGTTTTGCAATTATTGAAACATGTTGGTTATAATATTGTATAATAGGAACGAAAGCTAATTAGTTAACGGCTTAACGCGCCAATCGTGATTTTATTATGGTTTTGAAATTAGTGAAAGCTAATTAGTTAACGGCTTAACGCGCCAATCGTGATTTTATTATGGTTTTGAAATTAGTGAGATATGTTGGTTGTAATATTGTATAATAGGAACTAAAGCTAGTTAGTTAACATGCTTCTGTGGATATTACATGCTTCTGATTTCCTATTTCTTTTCGTTTCTTGATATGATAGGTACTAATTGGTCGAAAACATGTCTCATCGCCAAGTGGGTGATGCTGAATATTTTGCGGATGAATATGAAATGGATGATGTAGAAGAGGATATCGATATTGATGGGGAATCTATTAACAGAGAGGGAGGTGACGTCGACTCTGATGTTGATGAATATGATTACTCGGTTCGTAATATGCTGCCGTTTCTTTCGTTTTTACTGTTATGAATATGATGTATGTACATGACGATGTTTTATTGTACAATAACTCATTTTCCGTTTGTGGGGTTGTCGACTTCTATTTAAATAAATAATTCATGAAGCAAATGTAACTTATGTATATACTTGTATTTATCTTTCTACGAGTAACATTGTAGTTATGATGGCAGAGTAGTAAAGCGGTAGACACTACAGCTGCTCAAGCTAGAAGAGGACAAGACATCCAGGGGATTCCGTGGGATAGCCTTAGCATAACCAGAGAAAGGTATCGGCAAACGAGGCTTGAGCAATACAAGAATTATGAAAATATCCCGCAATCAGGGGACAGGTCAGGGAAGGTAACGATTTGATGCATTTTCTCTTTGATATTTCAGAGAAAAAACTTCATATATGTCATTGGCTATAACTACGACCAATACAAACCATAGTTACATAATTCGCCACAGTAGTAGACAGAACTGCGGATTGGTCCTCGAGTACCGGTTCCCGGTATTTGTTTTTTTGCGATTTGGTTCACACAATTTCATGAGGAATTTGCAGGAATCCGCATACCAGAGAGCAAAAACGATCTCCGGTTTAATTGAGCATAAGTAATAGCTAAGTAAAATAAAAACTGGCTAAAGAATCTGTTTTTTAAATACTGCACTGGCAATGGGAAAACACTCAATGCCTTAAAAAAGCGAGATATCACTGGCCCTCTCGTGAACTGTACCTTGCTGTATACCGGAACATCGTTCTACACTTTTTATATTCCATTTACCTATGTTTTCCAAGCTTCCGATATGGGACTATAGTGCTATCTCCTTATGTTGGACTACTGCTATATCGCTATCTCTCTATAATTGACAAGCAACATACATCAGGTGCATATCCTCTTTTGGTGACTATTGGACTATTAATATGACTTTTGTTGGAATCTGATTTTTTAAACAGATAGTATTAATTACTCTTCTTGATAATAGATGCCTAGATCATATATACTCAAATAATTATTTTGACAATAGGGAATTAGTTCCTAAAATTAAATTGAATTTTGAATATTAAAAAATGCTATTGGTCTATTGTATTATAAATCACAACTAATTTATATAACATCTAAATATTTACTGCTCAATTTTTTAATAATAGAATTTTTTTGGTAATTTTAATTGTATAAACTTTAATTAAAAGTACAAAATGGTAAACTAAAAATATTTCGAAAACTTTCATTTACTTGAAGATGCGAATTATCAATTATTTCATTACTATTCAAACGTATTTAATAGATTGAGATATTTTTAATCATTTATTCTGTTGTTTTTTAAGTACATATTTTTAATTCATAGTGTACCGATTAGTATATTAGAACGTACTACGAACCGGAATAGTGTACCGACTATGTATACCATGTTCGTAATGCTTTGAGAGTTGTGTCCCACATACCCAAAACCGTATCACGTACAGCACAAAATTGTGAACCAGATGACTATGATATAAATAACACTATACTTACCTGTTTATTATTATACAAACAGGATTGTAACAGTACAGACAAAGGATACTCATTTTACGAGTTCAGGAGAAATTCAAGATCAGTAAAATCAACAATTCTTCATTTTCAGGTAAGCTGTAGCCTGTATTTACTCTGGTTTCTATAATGGATTAAGGAAGCACTAGACATTTTACAGCACAATGGCTCTGTTTAACCTTTTTATATGAAGTTAGAAGTTAGATTAGCTTATTACCGTGCAAAATATACTAAACCAAAAGTCCAAACTTTAACTCAAATCCACTCTGAAAAGTGTTGGTACTTAATGCACCTTATATTGAAATTGATAGCAAAGAGTAAAGGGAGAAGGAAGAGACTCTACATTACTCACCCATTCCTAATGGGCGCCTGATAAAATGCTCATAATTATAGAGTAGGTTCAAAAAAATTTAAAAATGCAGATAACCTATACCTGGGATGTTTATCTGGTGGGTAGATTAAAATACTCGGGTGCTGTTTTGAATTAGTAGGTGATATGTAACTGAATTTGGTAGAGAGAGCCATGTGAGGTTTTTTACAGCTGCAACATGTGATTCATTATGTATCATGTCTAAATTTGTAGCCTGTTCATAGGATGTGAATCTGGATCAGTACCTGGCAGGCCATAGGCTTTGAAAAGATATGTTCTCACGTGGTTTGACTGATATTCCCTCCTTTTTTTGATACTTCTGCAGTTGAGGAACTTGGTTTGGGCTACATCAAAGCATGATGTATACCTTATGTCACAGTTCTCAGTAACACATTGGTCTTCCTTGACTTGCACAAGGTCTGAAGTACTCAATGTTTCAGGACACGTTGCACCATCAGAGGTGAATAGCCCTTTGAATAATGTTTTTAATTGGATAGCCCTCTAAAGCATGTTGCACCATAATGTAGCACTAGGTCTAAATAACGGTGTGACTTCTGATTGTTCATTGCGTAAATTTTGAGAAAAAATTATCAATCATGTTCATAATCTTCCATGCCATCAATTTTTGTTGTCAGAAACACCCTGGAAGTCTATTGGAAGGATTCACACACACTCAAGTTAGTACACTTGCAGTAAAAGATAATCTTCTAGTTGCTGGAGGATTTCAGGGTGAACTTATTTGCAAGGTAAATGTTAATTTGCCTGTGTTTTGAGGAATATCAATTTTTTTAATCTGTTGTGAATAGAGCAGTAAGTTTAAACTTTAATCCTGGACATCCACTTTCTGATCATTCTGTGAAACATTTTAACAAAATTTAAAGAATGCAATGCACTACTTTCATAAGTTCTTATCCAACATGCACAAGCAGACATGTGACTATATGGTGCTGAATAACTTTTTTTAGGTAACATTGTTAAGACTTAAATATCTTCTTTGTCTAATGCAAAGATACTGATTTTCCCCCCTTTAGTCGCCGTCAAAATCTTTTTGTTTATTTGTGATCCCTATAAAGTCCAAATTCTCCACACCGGCTCCTTACCATCAGTCTCCTATAAAGAAGTTATGACTTAGCTAATAGATGTCCATCTCAATCCCATATAGTGTCTAAATTGGATGATAGTGTGGCATTGGGGCTTATTTTCCTCTTCCTCTCTTTCTACTCTCCCTTGCCTACTTTACCGTGCTTAGTTCATCATTGTACTGATTTTGGTTTATCAGTAAGATTTATGTTCTGATAAGATCTGTCTGATTTTCTCATTTTGTGGCTTCCTAAATATCTCACGTAAGTTAATATTTTTCAAATTTGACAGACCACATGGAACATAAAACAATTATTGAGCATTGTTTTAATAATCGGCGGAGTACTAGAGTGTTGCCTCTCCTTTCTTCTTCATTTTTCCAGACCAATTTTTTAATTTCTTTTCAAGGATAGCTTGATATACCTTTTTTCCTTCAAGTTATTTCTAATTGGGCATTTTCATGTGCAGACTTTGGTTTGTCATTGCTATTATACTCTACATGTTTTTTTTTTCATAGTTATATTTGCAGATGCTGTAAATGTGTCCCTCATAGAGTTTATTTCCATTATTAGAACCATCAGCTGATATAGTTTCATCACTTTCTTTGTTACTGAAATGCAGCACCTAGATCGATCTGGTGTCAGCTTTTGCTCAAGGACTACTTACGATGATAATGCTATCACCAATGCCATTGAGATTTATGCTTCTCCTAGGTATTTACTTTTCCTTCTCCTTAATTGTTCTGTTATTTTAATGATGGATTTAATGATGGATATATGTACATGTGTTTAATATAATTTGTTCCTGCTTTTTAGTGGGGCAGTTCATTTCACAGCATCAAATAATGATTGTGGAATCAGAAACTTTGATATGGAGAAGTTTCAACTCTCTAAGCATTTTCGTTTTCCCTGGCCAGTGAATGTGAGTCTGTTAGATTATGTTCTAATCTTTTAGTTCTCTACCCCCTCTTAAGATTGATAAGTGAATACTTCAATTTTGTGCTTTCAGAAGTTTTATTGCCATTTCTATTTGAATTAATGAGCAATTTTTTTGCATTATGAAACATTGCATACACATTGGCTGTACGGATGAGTGATGAGTCGATTGAGTTATCTTGTCATCTATATTCCCACCCTACATTGACTAACGTTTATTCTTGAAGAAACAATTTGAAGAAATAATGAACAAATTCGAGTGTCAATATGGCCTTCAGTGACTAGCTAGAATTCCTGATATCTTTCTGTTATTGTGAAATTCCTTTGCTTTCGATTGATTTTCTAATCTGTCCTTTTTTTGCTATGCTGCAGCATACTTCTCTCAGTCCAGATGGTAAGTTACTTCTGATTGTTGGAGATAATCCTGAAAGTATGTTGGTGGACTCTCAAAATGGAAAGGTAGTACTCTATATGCCCATTTCGGTCAAACAACACCCACTTCTTCAATTAGTTGTATCCTAAGAGTGCATGCTTGCAAATCTTGCTAATCCGAATTTCCTTATTTTGCAGACTATTGCTCCATTATCCGGGCACTTAGATTTTTCATTTGCATCATCATGGAATCCGGATGGCGTGACCTTTGCTACTGGAAACCAGGACAAAACCTGTAGGATTTGGGACATGCGAAACTTATCCAAATCAGTGGCAGTGTTGAAGGGAAACCTTGGAGCTATCCGTTCAATCCGACATTCTTCTGACGGAAAGTATATGGCTATAGCCGAGCCTGCAGATTTTGTCCATGTATATGACGTGAAAAGTGGATATGAGAAAGAACAGGAAATCGATTTCTTCGGTGAGATATCCGGCATATCTTTCAGTCCAGACACTGAATCCCTTTTCATCGGGGTTTGGGATCGTACTTATGGAAGCCTTCTCGAATATGGCCGGCGTCATAATTACTCGTATGTTGACTTAATGATTTAGTCGAATATAGTAATCAAGAAGAGGCATAACGTGACATAATAGACAGTGCACTTGAACAAACAGCTTGCTTTATGTATCCTTTTGGGGTAGGTTGTTAATGTATAAATAGAGTGTCCTGCAATTTGTAGTTATAGTAGGGTATGTTTGTGTTTATAAGTGTGTGTGTGTGGAAAGTGAGGTATAGGAGGCTAGAAGAAGAAGATGATGGTGCAAACAGAAGTGTAAACTGATCTTGCTGAGTATCATCATCATCACTATGTAATGCAGTAATTTTCTGTCTTGGAAAAACTTACTATGGCAATAACATATATATTGTATTTTGGAATGAATTTGATTAGCTATTACTTATTAGCCTTTTGTATTTAGTTTGTCTATGTCAAGTTTTTATGCCCATAATGATATATAACAAAAATTGTAAGTTAAAACTAGGACTCTCTGTTTAATTTTTCCATAAACAACTATAAGGTTATTAATTTTCTCTTATCAATAAAATGTTTAAACTTATTATGTATACAAAAATATTTAAACTTATTTAATTTTAGAATTATCATATAAAAAACTAGTTTAAATTTAGTGAGTTCATTTACCATTGAATTTAATTCAAGAGGTTGATACTTGATACACAAGAATATTTGATTGTTGTAAATTTAAGGTACTTAATTTAGTTTTAAATAATAAAAAACTATGAGATTTGAATTAAAAAAGTAGTTTTAAATTTAAATAAAAAATAATGTAATTTGGATTATCAAAAAGTCATTATGATATTTCACATTAATAATATACTAGTAATTACATAAATTTAATGTATTTTTCAGAAGTATTTTTAATAACAAGTATTTTTCAATGTATATTACAAAATTATACAAAAAGACATTCAATGTACATATGCATCACAATGAAGAAAAAAAAGAAAAAAAATCTACAATCCAAAACAAACCAATAAAACCAAGCCAAGTCACTAGCCATGATCTTTATTCCATGGTCTAAAATCACAATCACAAACCACCTTATCTTTCTCTTCCACCACATCTTTTCATACTATATCATATAATTCTATAACCTACTTTCTCTTCCATTCCACTCACTCATCAAACAAAAAACAATGGCAGCTTCAGCTTCCTCCATGCTCTCAACAAACGCCCTAACAACCTCACTCCAAAAACACCAACCACACACCCTCAAACCATCAAACCTATGTTTCCAAGGCTTCAAACCCTTAACAAGATCCACAAGACTCACACAAACCAAAAAGAGATTCTCATCTCTTGTTGTCAAAGCTGAACTCAACCCTTCACTTGTGATAAGCTTAAGCACTGGCCTCTCATTGTTCTTAGGAAGGTTTGTGTTCTTCAACTTCCAAAGAGAGAATGTTGCAAAACAAGGTTTGCCTGAACAAAATGGTGTGACACACTTTGAAGCTGGTGACTCACGTGCTAAGGAATATGTTAGCTTGCTTAAGTCAAATGATCCTGTTGGGTTTAACCTTGTTGATGTTTTGGCTTGGGGTTCTTTAGGTCATATTGTTGCTTACTATATCTTGGCCACTTCTAGCAATGGTTATGATCCTAGTTTCTTTGGTTAATTAAGATTACTATGTTGTTCATTTATGTTGTTTTAATTTGTCTTTTGTTGTTCCTTTTATGTAATGTGACGATGATGATGTATAGTTTATTTGTATGAGATATCCAACATGTTAAGTTCCTTGGATTAAAGCAGTTTTATTTGGATAAAGGCTTCTATGGACTATGATCAATGGATACTGAATTAGGTTTAATCTTGTATTGTTAGCATATGATTATTAGAAGGTGTGTTGTTCGGTTTGGAGGAATCTTAAATATAATCATTTTACTAGCAAAATAAGAAGAAAAAAAATTACAAAACATAGTTTGGTGCATTTAATTTTATTGATTTTATATGAGATAACACACTTACTAATATATCGTTTATTAAAGAGAAATGTTCTTTAGTACACACTAATTCTTACACCCAACACTATCCACCGTATTTATTAACAAATTACTAATATATCGTTTATTAACAAATTTTATAATTTCATTAACCAACATTTTATACTTCATTAACCAACTTTGTTTTAATATAAAATTATTTTTAATATCTGAGTGTTTATTAACCAACTTGATAACATCATTCACCAATATTTTACACGTCATTAACCAACTTTGTTTTACTACTTCAAATTATTTTTGATATTTGGAGATTTATAAACCAACTTCATCATTTCATTAACCAATTTTTAATATTTGATTAACCAACTTTATTTTATTACTAAACGAATATTTTTTTAAAATTATTATAATAATATTTTACAGTTCATAAATATATTATTTTATTTAAAAAACACTATTCACCGTATTTTATGATGAATAGTGTTTGATGTAAGTATTGATGTAAAAATTGGGTGTAGAAATACATTTCTCTTTATTAAATTATCACCTACTAACCATATTGAATAATTTGAAATAAAGGCAAAAATTTAAAAGATTTTTGTTACTCCCTCTTCGTTTTTTTTTAAGTGTCATTTTAGAAGATTTTTTTTGTTTTCATTTAAGTGTCATTTTAATAGTTTAATGTCATAATTTATCAATTATATCCTTACTTTCTCAATAAATAAGAGAGAGTGTATGAGTGAATTTATTAGAAAAGAGAAAATAAATAACACTATAATAGAAAAAAAAGGTTAAATAAATTTTTGATCCTTATAAATATTGCAGTTTTCATTTTTAGTCTCTCCCTGCCTTTAGGCAACGGTTTTTACAAAAAAAAACCGTTGCCAAAACCAACTAAAACCGTTGCCAAAACTTAGGAGTGACTAAAAATAAAACTGCAATATTTATGGGGACCAAAATCTTATTTATACTTATTTATCCACTCTAGTTTTTATTTTAAGTCATCAACTCTATCATAGGATCCATCTTCTCTCTTTTCATCCCATCCCACACCTCCTGTTCTTATCACAGCATGCAACAAATATTAAACATTTTTCACAAAAGCTATTATTAAATATTATTTTCATATTATCATATTAATATATTAATAAACATATTAATTTAATCATATTAATAAACATAATAATAATTATATAATTTTTTATGATAATATTATCATAAATATATTAATATAATCATATTAATAAACATAATAATAACTATATATTTTCCCACATAATAATAATCACATATTTTCCCACATAATAATAACAAAATTATATATTAATCATAATCATGAAAAGTAAATATTAATATGAATATTAATATAATCATATTAATAAACATAATAATAATCATATATTTCCCCCCATAATAATAATCATATATTTTCCCACATAATAATAACAAAATTATATATTAATCATAATTATGAAAAGTAAGTATTAATGTAAATATTAATATAATCATATTAATAAACATAATAATAACCATATATTTTCCCACATAATAATAATCATATATTTTCCCACATAATAATAACAAAATTATATATTAATCATAATTATAAAAAGTAAATATTAATATAAATATTAATATAATCATATCAATGAACATAATAATAACCATATATTTTCCCACATAATAATAATCATATATTTTCCCACATAATAATAACAAAATTATATATTAATCATAATTATGAAAAGTAAATATTAATATAAATATTAATATAATCATATCAATGAACATAATAATAACCATATATTTTCCCACATAATAATAATAAAATTATATATTAATCATAATTATGAAAAGTAAATATTAATATAAATATTAATACAATCATATTAATAAACATAATAATAACTATATATTTTCCCACATAATAATAATCATATATTTTCCCACATAATAATAACAAAATTATATATTAATCATAATTATGAAAAGTAAGTATTAATATAAATATTAATATAATCATATTAATAAACATAATAATAATTATATATTTTCTCACATAATAATAACAAAATTATATATTAATCATAATCATGAAAAGTAAATATTAATATAATTAAATATTAGTATTTTCAAATATAAATATTATATAACTAAATGATTTTTTTCGGATACAAAACTAAATATATAACATTTTATTTATATATAATTGCAGTATATAGTTTTCACGTTAATATATGTATCATTTATAAAATAAATTGTCGCACCCCAAAATTCGCCCTCTTCATTTTTAAAAAAAATAATCGGCGTACACTTAATCAATAGGTGCATTGCATGCATATCATTTATGCATTAACCATGGGATCAGGATTTTTCGATTATGAGAGTATACACTGTTCTGAAGAAGAGGTTTGATTCTCAAAAGTTGAATATCTGAGGTTCCATTATTTCAAGCTTCATCTCAATATACAAGATGTGTGCATCCAGAAGCTTCTGACTATCTCATGAGAATCGAGGTTTTGAGGTTTTGATTCTCTATCCTACAGATATTTATTAAGGTTTTCGAGTAAAAGTGTGTTGTGATCGAATATTTGAGCCTGAAGTGATTCTATGGTCTTCCGTGAGTCTTGGAGTATATGTATACAACTTATCGATCCACACGATTTATCAGAAGATCAGAACCTCTTAACGGGCAGAACTTCTGCTCCTAACGGCCAAAACTTCTGCTCCTAACGACCAGAACTTCAAAATTCTAAGAGACCTAACATTCAAGATTCATCAATAAATCCAATTTTTATGGTATTCAAAATTCAAGCTACAAGTTTCTCAAGTTTCATAATCAATACCAAATTATCTTATTACAAGATTCAAAATTCACATAAGGAAATGTAAGTGTGGACTACAAGGGAAATTTGTTCTAAGTTACAACACTTTGTGTTTTTTCTTAAGTCCTAGTCTATGCAACAAAACATTAATGTTGTCTTGGATCACAAGTCCTCTATGCCAAGTTCCATGTTTTTCCAATAGATATTCATGGCCTTTCTTCATTCATGGTCTTCAAATTCCTAAACCATTTGCCCATCGCCATTACATATTTACATGGAAAAAAAGAAGAGAAATATGTGGTTAGCAACATGATGTTATGAACATAAATAAGAAAACATTCAAGGGAATAATTTCAAGCAACTCATCATTAGTGTAAGTGTTTTTGTGCTGGCTGTAATTTTTGGTAAAACCAGATTGATATGGCAATGTCCTGACTGATGTCATGACATTCTGGATTGAAGACAAATTCTGCAGAAGGAGTGTTTTACAGGTACAACTCAGAATGTTTGCATAACACAATGAGTATGCTATGATCAAATGTACTGGATTCTGCAAGATCAGTATGCAGGATGTGTGATGTCATGACCAATGTTAAGACATCCTGTACTGAATAAGTCATCGTGCAGGTTTTTATTTCCTGAGAGTTTTCGTGATTACATTGACCGCTCGAAATGGATTATTATGTTTAGATCATATGCTCACGTGGATATTAGGTTAACCTTGTTTAACCCTAATTTGTTATGTTGCAAGCCCAAGACCAAGTCTTTAGGTTAACTTTGGTTAACCATAGCTATCTTTGTGGAAGCCCAAGATGAAGTCTCTACTGCTTCTATATTATCTCACTAACCCTGATTGTGAGTGTTGCGCTTTTTGAGAGAAGAAGAAGGCAGATTGTAACGAGTTGTAGTAAGTGTTATTAGTAATTCTTGTGAGCCAAGCAATTATCTTTTGATAAGTGCATTGGAGTAGGACTATTCTGTAAGGGTAGTTTTATCACTCAAAGCTTTGAAGCACGAGTGTTGTGTATCTTGATTAAAGCTTTGAAGCAAAATCAAACATGTGTATTGAAGAATGTCTTTATAATTCTATTAAGTGTTAGATTAGTATCACTGCTGTGATTGAGGGGGAGTGAGTAGGTTCTCAGGTCTAAGTAGGACTTAGATTGAAGTTGCATTGGGTATGTCTTAAGTGAAGGAGATAAACTGTTGGTTTATTCCAGAATTAATACCTCTTATAGTGGATTTCCTCCCTGGCTTGGTAGCCCCTAGATGTAGGTGTAGTTACACACTGAACTGGGTTAACAATTGATTGTCTTCTTTACTGCTTTTGATTTATTATTTAGATTGTTAAACAGTTTGTCGGATACCAGTGTCATAACATTCACTTTGACATCAAGTATCTGTTGCTAGAATTACAATTGGCATCAGAGCAGGCACCCTGCCTTTTTTCTGGGTGAGATCTAGGGATAGTATTTTCTGGCGCTATGGACAAGGAAGGAGGATTTGGGAGCAGACCACCCATTCTGGATGGATCAAACTATGACTACTGAAAACCTCGTATGGTTGCCTTCTTGAAGTCACTGGACAATAAAGCTTGGAGAGCTGTTGACAGAGGATGGAAACATCCCATCAAGATTGAGAAAGATGGAACTACTAGTCTGAAACCTGAGGAAGAATGGAGCAAAGAAGAGGAAGAGTTAGATTTGGGAAACTCTAAAGCATTGAATGCATTGTTCAATGGAATTGATAGAAGCATTTTCAGACTAGTCATCAGTGTGAGCTGACCAAGGATGTTTGGGACACTCTCAAAACCACTCATGAGGGTACGTCCAAGGTAAAAATGTCAAGACTTCAGATGCTCACCACCAAATTTGAGAATATGAGGATGAAGGAAGATGAGACCATTCATGAGTTTCACATGAACATTTTGGAGATTGCCAATACTTCAGGAGCTTTGGGAAAGAAGATGTCTAAAGAAAAGCTGGTGAGAAAGATTCTCAGATCTTTGCCTAAAAGATTTGCAATGAAAGTGATTGCTATAGAAGAAGCTCAAGATATTTGCAGCTTGAAGGTAGATGAACTTATTGGTTCACTCTAGACATTTGAGATGGGAATTAGTGAAAATATTGAAAAGAAGAACAAAAGCATAGCCTTTGTATCCAATGTTGAAGAGGAAAGCAAAGAGAGTGATGAAGAGAATCTATCGGAAGCTATAGCTATGCTTGGAAGACAGTTCAACAAAATCATCAAGAGAATGGACCAGAAGCCAAAGTCAAATGTCAAGAACATTTCCCCTGACACTAGCAGGTCCTATGACTCAAGCAGAAGAGCTAAACCTGAAGAAAAGGGCATCCAAAGCAGAGGGATTCAATGTCATGGATGTGAATGATATGGACACATTATAGCTGAATGCCCCACCTTTCTAAAGAAACAAAAGAAAGGAATGTTTGTTACTTGGTTTGATGGTGACTCAGAAAGTGACTCTGAAGAAGAATAAGCTAAACTGGTTACTGCACTAACTGGTGTTTGTAACTCTGACAATGATTTAAGTGATGAGGAGATGACATTTGAAGAACTTGCTGACTCCTACAAGAAGTTGTGTATCAGGAGTGCTGAAGTCTGCCAACAAAATGAGAAGCAAAAAAAGCTCATAGTGAAGTTGGAGGCTGAGAAAAAGGTATACATTGCAACTATAAGTCACCTCAAAGGTGAAGTTCTCGTGTTGAACTCCAAACTGGATCAGATGACAAAGTCTGTCAGAATGTTAACAAATGGAACTGACAAGTTTGAAGAAATACTTCAGATTCGACAAAATGCAGGAAATATGTATGGTCTAGGATTTGTGGCTGCAAAGGAATCTGCTTTTGAAATGAAGAAACCTAGGCTTGATAAATAAATGTCAAAATAGATGTCATAACATAGGGCTTAACATCAAGGACAAAGAAACATGAAGATAAAATACCAAAGATGGAGGTGTCATTATTGTGGAAGGTTTGACCACATAAAACCATTCTGCTTCAGATTATATGGATATCCTAACCAAACTCCACATGTCAAACCTAAGACTAACAGGGCACCAAATAATCAACAGTGGATGAAAAAGACTGCAGCCCTGATAGCTCACACCTCTCTTAGAGTCTCTGCCAAAGAAGACTGATACTTTGACAGTGGATGTTCTAAACACATGACTGAAATCAAGAATCTGTTGAGTGATATCAAACCTCACACTACCAGCTATGTCACTTTTGGAGATGGAGCTAGAGGAGAAATCAAAGGTGTTGGAAAATTGGACTGCCCTGGAGTTCCAAACCTGGATGAAGTGTTACTGGTAAATGGATTAACTGCTAACCTCATCAGTATCAGCCAACTATGTAATCTAGGATTTAAAGTCAACTTCACCATGTCTGAATGCCTTGTTACAAATGAAAAACAGGAAGTTATAATGAGAGGAGTCAGATCAAAAGACAACTGCTACTTATGGGAGTCTACGAACATTAACTACTCTACTGTGTGCTCCCTAACCAAAGAAGAAAAAGAAGTGAAACTGTGGCACCAAAAACTTGGCCATTTACATCTTAGAGGGATGAAAAAGATCATATCCATGGAGGCTGTCTGAGGGATTCCAAAGCTTCAGATTGATGAAGAAAGAGTCTGTGGTGAATGTCAGGTTGAGAAGCAAACTAGGATGTCACATCCAAAGACAAGACATCTAACCACCTCCAAGGTCCTAGAGCTTCTACACATGGATTTGATGGGTCCCATGCAGGTAGAAAGTATTGGTGGGAAGAGGTATGCCTATGTTGTTATGGATGATTTTTCTAGATACACCTGGATAAACTTCATTAGAGAAAAATCTGATGTGTTTGATGTCTTTAAAGAATTGTGCAAAAGACTTCAAAGAGAAAAGGAAGGCTGCATTGTCAGGATCAGAAGTGATCATGGAAAGGAATTTGAAAACAGTACGTTTGATGAGTTCTGTTCTTCAGAAGGAATCAATCACGAGTTCTCCTCGCCTATAACTCCTCAGCAAAATGGAGTTGTAGAAAGGAAAAACAGAACTATACAGGAATCTGCTAGGGCAATGATACATGCCAAGAAACTTCCTATTCACTTTTGAGTTGAAGCTATGAATACAGCCTGCTATGCTCATAACAGGGTCACATTGAGAAAGGGAACATCATCCACACTGTATGAAATATGGAAAGGGAGAAAGCCTAATGTGAAGTACTTCCATGTCTTTGGGAGCAAATGTTATATCCTGACAGATCGTGAGAAAAGGAGAAAAATGGATCCTAAGAGTGATGAAGGAATATTCCTGGGATACTCTACCAACAACAGAGCATATAGGGTGTTCAATTCCAGGACCAAAGTTATGATGGAATCTATAAATTTCATTGTTGATGATAACCATGAGGAAGCCAATGTCACATATGATGTTGAGACATTCTTTGAAACTCCCACTCAAGTGTCTACAAAAGTTGATGACTCTAATCCTACTTTCTCAGATTCTGAATCAAAGGCAGCTAACAAAGAACCTTCCATCAGAATTCAGAAAGATCATCCTAAAGAACTCATCATAGGAGATACTAACAGTGGAGTCACTACAAGATCTACAGAAATCATCTCAAACTCTTGCTTTGTGTCCAAGATTGAACCAAATAATGTTAAGGAAGCTTTGACTGATGAATACTGGATTAGTGCCATGTAAGATGAATTGGACCAGTTCAAACGACATGAAGTATGAGAGTTAGTTCCTAGACCTAAAAGAACAAATATCATTGGCACAAAATGGATATACAAAAACAAGTCTGATGCTGAAGGGATTGTCACCAGGAATAAGGTAAGGCTAGTTGTCCAAGGTTACACTCAAGTTGAAGGGGTTGACTTTGATGAAACTTTTGCTCTTGTAGCTAGGCTGGAGTCAATTAGACTACTCTTGGGAGTTACCTGTTTTCTGAAGTTCAAGATGTTTCAGATGGATGTGAAAAGTGCCTTTCTAAATGGGTACTTAAATGAGGAAGTATATGTGGAACAGCCTAAGGGATTTGTGGATCCAAATTGTCCTGATCATGTATACAAATTAAGAAAAGCCCTATATGGGCTGAAACAAGCTCCCAGAGCTTGGTATGAAAGATTGACAAAATTCCTCACTGACAAAGGATACAGGAAATGAGGATTGGACAAAACTTTGTTTGTGAAGGATGAAGGAGGAAAAATCATGGTTGCTCAAATTTATGTGGACGACATAGTGTTTGGTGGAATGTCAGACAAAATGGTTAAACATTTTGCTGATCAAATGCAAGCTGAATTTGAAATGAGTCTCATAGGAGAATTGACCTATTTTCTTGGACTACAAGTCACTCAGATGGAAGATTCTATTTTCCTCTCTCAAAGAAAGTATGCCAAGAATATTGTCAAGAAGTTTGGAATGGAGAATGCCAGCCATAAAAGAACTCCTGCTCCTACTCAGCTAAAGTTGTCCAATGATGCAGGTGGCACAAGTGTTGATCAAAGGCTGTACATAAGTATGATAGGAAGTCTGTTATACTTGACAGCCAGCAGACCTGATATAGATTTTATAGTTGGAATTTGTGCAAGGTACCAGGCTGAACCCAAAGTCAGTCACATAAACCAAGTAAAGAGAATTCTGAAGTATGTAAGTGGAACTTACAACTATGGTATGTTGTATTCCCATGGATGTGATTCTATCTTGTCTGGTTACTGTGATGCTGATCGGGTTGGAAGTGTTGATGACAGAAAAAGTACCTCTGGGGGATGTTTCTTCTTAGGGAACAACCTTATCTCCTGGTTTAGCAAGAAGCAAAATTGTGTTTCTATCCATTGGTGAGTATATAGCGGTAGCGTATTGCTCTAAAATGGTCTGGATGAAACAGATGCTGACTGAGTACAATGTCACACAAAATGTCATGATATTATACTGTGACAACCTGAGTGCTATTAACATATCCAAGAACCCTATACAGCACAACAGGACTAAGCATATTGACATTAGACATCACTTCATCAAAGATATTGTGGAAGAGAAAGTGATTACATTGGAGCATGTTGCCACTGACTTACAACTGGCTGACATTTTTACCAAGGCCTTGGATGCAAATCAGTTTGAAAATTTAAGGGGCAAGCTGGGTATTTGCCAATATGAGGAGTTATAGCAATTAACTTTGTTTAAGAAAAGTGATGAGAGAGACTTTTATTTAAAGT
The DNA here is from genome assembly GCA_021764765.1 of Vicia sativa. NCBI lineage: Eukaryota > Viridiplantae > Streptophyta > Magnoliopsida > Fabales > Fabaceae > Vicia > Vicia sativa. The sequence continues at coordinate 270,140,393 of CM038796.1, read as the reverse complement.
TAATTTTAATTGGGCAAATAACAAAGTTCCCTCTCTATTTCCAAATATATCAGAAGAGGAATAGACATATTCATACACCCTCTCTCACTGTCTGGACTATCACCCTCCATTCTCAAAAAAGAAAATTTAATCCTTGCCTACGCTTGCAATCTTTGTTCATCAAGATGTCACAACAATCTCTATCATCACCATCATCTCAGAAGATGACCTCTTCCTCATCTACTGACACGAATTCTAGGGCAAACATGAATCACAATGATGTTCTTGAGATTACACCACTTCGTGTGATGGCAGCTGACCCTACTAAAGCGAAGAAGATGAGAACTACGCATGCAAGAAGATCACAGACTTCATCTTCTGGTAACTTTGCTCAAACTTTATCTTCTGTTCCCCCTGAAATAGCTAATAGGGAGGGTACTGCTTATGTCCACCAGGCGATTTCTAGATTAATTACTAGAATCTTAAATGAAAACCATGATGTTCCTGGTGTTTCTGTACCTCTGAATCAAGAAACTGTTAGCCCTAGCATAGAGGGTGATCACAATGTCACTCAAAATGTTGAGACAAAGGATGACAACATTGACTCTTCTGCCAAATATGATGATCATCAGACTACTGCTGATAAGGCTGATGATACGCCTATTGTAGATGTTGATGATGATTATTCTGATAATGATCTGATTGCTACTGTTAATCTTAGCATAGCAAGGAGACTGATGACTATAAAAGAGAAACAAAGAGATGATCAAAGCCTCTCCAAAGGGAAGGCTGCTGAAGTTTATTCTTGGAAGGTTGTGCCTGAAAGAAACGCTGGTGTAGGTGCTGCAAAGAAACAATCAGTTGGCCCTTCAAAAGGAAAGGGTAAGGTGGAATCAAAGAGAGTTGTGGTTAGCCCTCCAAGACCCTTGAGCAAAATAGTCTCCAAGAAGAGGAAAGCCACTGAATCCTCTAGATCTGATGAAATTTCTGACTTTGATGTTGAGAGCGATGTCCCTGACATTCCTCTCAGGAAGATGCCCACAACAAGCAAGCTTGCTAAGGTTCCTGATGTTCCTGTTGATAATATTTCCTTCCATCATCCTGAGAGTGCTAGCAGGTGGAAGTATGTTTTCTTGAAGAGAATATCCCTAGAAAGAGAGATGACCAACAATGATCTTGCTTGTAAGGAAGTAATGGAACTCATCCAGTTTGCTGGGTTGATGAAAACAGTTGCTCAATTCTCTAGATGCTATGAAATTCTTGCCAAAGAATTTATTGTGAATTTGACTGATAGGTGTGCTGATGGTAAGTCAGAAGATTTTAGGTGTGTGTATGTTAGAGGCAGAAGGGTTAATTTCTCACCTTATGTGATAAACAAGTTTTTAGGAAGGCCTGATGAAGCTCAACCTGAGCTAGAAGTTACTGACAACCAAGTTTGTCAAGTGATCATTGCCAAGCAAGTAAAGAACAGGCCGTTGAAAGGGAAGCTGTCTGCCAGCAAGCTGAGTGTGAAGTTTGCTATGTTGCACAAGATATGAGCAGCCAACTGGGTCCCTACCAACCACAAATCTACCATCTCTACTGGATTGGGGAGATTTATCTATGTTGTTGGAACAAGAGCCAAGTTTGATTATGAGAGCTACATATTTGAGCAAACAATAAATTATGCTGAAAGTTATGCTATCAAAGGTTCTATAGCTTTTCCCTCCCTCCTATGTGGTATAATTATAGATCAGTATCTTGACATCCTTGTTGAAAAAGACTCTGTCTGCAAAATAGGTCATGCTCTTGGATTTCATTATAAGCTGTTTCAGGGAACACATGTCCCTGACATTGTTATGACATCTGCTGAGACATCAAATGTCAAAACTGCTTCCAAGAAAGCTGATGTTAGTGTTGGGTTAAGAGAAACCTGCAAAGAGCTTAAGGCTAGAAAGAGGTCACTTGAAGAGTTGATCACTGCCCTTGAACAGGAGAAGGATGACATAGAGGTTGAGGATGAGAGGCTGGAAGAGGATGCTGATGAAGAACAACATGATGACTCTGCAAGCAGTTCCACAACAGATGCTGCTGAAGACAGTGATTCCTTAGGAGATGATATTGCCTGAAGTTTCTAGTTGCTGGTGTGTGCAGATTGCTGATGGAGATTTCTTGTTGCTGAAGTTCTTATTCTGATGTTTTTGATTGTTTTTTGTTGATTTGGCTACTTGGAATTCTGTTTTCTGATGCTTGTGTAACTCATGAATACTGGGATTTTGTAATGGTTCCTTTGGCCCCTTTATGGCTAAAAAGGGGGAGAATTAATTAGGTTGAATTTGTCTTACTTGGGTGTTTGATAAATTTAGTTTAGTTATTTTAAATTTTGCTGCTTTAGTTGATCTCTGATAGTTTAGTTATTTTAGCCAAAAATTTGTCAAAGGGGGCGTTTGTAAGTGTTTTTGTGTTGGCTGTAATTTTTGGTAAAACCAGATTGATATGGCAATGTCCTGACTGATGTCATGACATTCTGGATTGAAGACAAATTCTGCAGAATGAGTGTTTTACAGGTACAACTCATAATGTTTGCAAAACACAATGAGTATACTATGATCAGATGTACTGGATTCTGCAAGATCAGTATGCAGAATGTGTGATGTCATGACCAATGTTAAGATATCCTGTAATGAATAAGTCATTGTGCAGGTTTTTATTTCCTGAGAGTTTTCAGGATTCTGTTGGACTGTTCTGAGCTAGATTATTATGTTTAGATCATATGCTCACGTGGATATTAGGTTAACCTTGTTTAACCCTAATTTGTTATGTTGCAAGCCCAAGACCAAGTCTTTAGGTTAACTTTGGTTAACCCTAGCTATCTTTGTGGAAGCCCAAGATGAAGTCTCTACTGCTTCTATATTATCTCACTAACCCTGATTGTGAGTGCTGCGCTTTTTGAGAGAAGAAGAAGAAGGGAAATTGTAACGAGTTGTATTAAGTGTTATTAGTAATTCTTGTGAGCCAAACAATTATCTTTTGATAAGTGCATTAGAGTAGGACTTTTCTGTAAGGGTAGTTTTATCACTCAAAGTTTTGAAGCACGAGTGTTGTGTCTCTTGATTAAAGCTTTGAAGCAAAATCAAGCATGTGTATTGAAGAATGTCTTCACAATTCTATTAAGTGTTAGATTAGTATCACTGTTGTGATTGAGGGGGAGTGAGTATGTTCTCAGGTCTAAGTAGGACTTATATTGAAGTTGCATTGGGTAGGTCTTAAGTGAAGGAGATAAACTGTTGGTTTATTCCAGAATTAATACCTCTTATAGTGGATTTCCTCCCTGGCTTGGTAGCCCCCAGATGTAGGTGTAGTTACACACTGAACTGGGTTAACAATTGATTGTCTTCTTTACTGCTTTTGATTTATTATGTAGATTGTTATACAATTTGTTAGATACCAGTGTCATAACATTCACTTTGACATCAAGTATCTGTTGCCAAAATTACAATTGGCATCAGAGCAGGCATCCTGCCTTTTTTCTGGGTGAGATCTAGGGATAGTATTTTCTGGCGCTATGGACAAGGAAGAAGGATTTGGGAGCAGACCACCCATTCTAGATGGATCAAACCAATCTCTGTGGACATGATACGATATAACCTAACCGTTATATATCACCCGGTACAAATAATACCAAACTCTTTACTTGCCGCCCTACCGCTGCAACAAAATGGCGCCGTTTCCAGGGATTGATCTTATTGTTTTTGTATTGCGATAATTCCGTTGTTTTTGAGTTTTATAATTTTTGTATATGAACTTGTATATTGTTACATGTACATGTTGTGTGTTTACTTTCCATACTTGTACATATGTGTGTTTTTCCTTGTTTCACGTATTATTGAGAATTGTCTCGTACTTGCAACGTTTGTTGTGTGGTTGTTAGGACACTTTCTTTTGGTTTGTGCGGTGTGGCAATACCATAACATGACGAGAGGAGGTTACTAGTGCTCACACAAGAAAGGCGTCGAGCTTACGACGTAAAATATGCATTTTTTGTTTATGTTTGTTCATGTTGTTTTGTGGCTTGTGTTTTAACAAGTTGAAATAGGACTTGTTCTTAACTTTAAATCTTCACTTTTCAATTTGTTAATTCATTTTCACCACGTTTTCGTATCGTAATTTGTTTTTGTTTTGTTACATAAATGTTATACTTCCGTAAGCTTGTCGTGTTTAGCTTGAGGAGTTTTATTGGTCGTAAATATTGTAATTTTACATTTTATTTTTCTAATTCTTTTGTTGTTGTTTGGACTCAAGTTTTGGTCCGGTAACTTGAAGACTTTTGAGGTGATTTTCTGAGTTTGATCGTTTCAACTCGCGGATATATGGTAATGATAGTTTCAAAGTTGGTACACGTCAGGTACTCGTTTATCACTTTCTATAACATAACATGTTTAGGAAATTTATCATTTGTAGAATTACCATGCCATTCATTCTTTTTGCATTACTTGCTCATGAATTGAATCACTTTAGTTTCTCTTTTTACCCATAAATGTGAGGAAGCTTTCCATTGTTTACATATGCTGAGAGTCCACATTCTTATTTTAACTGGATTTTATTATGTTTAATATTTTGTTTTGTGTTGATTGTATGATTGCATGAAAATGATTAAGGCATTTTGTTGATTTTGAGCATAACTACCTTGGCCAAATATTCAATTCACCTTGTGAGTGTGTGAACCTTTTTTTGCCCCTTTGAGCTTTTATCAATATCCATGTGTATTTGAACTTGATGCTTGTCTATGAGTGTCAATTCACCTTTTTTGTATGGATGTTGATTTCTTTGTTTCTTGAACCCTTAACTATATGTTGTTGTATGATTTTTTACCTTGCCTTAGAAAGTAGGGAGTATTCACACATTAATGTTGGTTGAATTCAAGTTGGGGAGAAGAATGTTTATGTACTTATATTGTGGTTGCTATGAAGTTAAGAGAAAAGAAAAGATTAGAAAAAGAAAGGAAAAAAAAAAAGAAAAGCTTTGAAAAAGAAAAACAAAAAGAGTAGGAATAATGTTATGTTAATAAGTGAGGTGTGTTTGGTGTACAATTTGTGATGAAGAATAAGTTTGATTTAAATTATATTGTTTGGAACTTTGTGAGTTGATCACTCCCTTAGGTTTAGACAATTTTTTGTTTCGATTAGCTTTAGGACTTATCACTTGTTTGTTAACCAAGCCACATTACAACCTTGAAAAGCCCTTGTGATTCTTGCATTTGTATTTTCAATAAGTTTTTGAATGAATGCATAATTTAGTTTATTATTTGCAAGATTGTGGAGGAGTATTTTTTTATCCCTCACCTTTGTGTGTTCTTCATCTACTGATGAATTTTCACTAGGTGTGATTCATGATTGAGTTTGTTTTGTTTTAGAACGTTTTGCATGATTTTTGTACTTAAGATTTATTTCATTTATATGTTATCGTTGTAGGATAGTGGTAAGTTTGTATTTTGTCGTGTAAGTTTTTGTTTGAACCATACATTTGTTTTTCGTTTTAAAAAGTTGTTGATTTGTGATTCTTTGATTATCGTCTTTTGTTTCTTTGAGTTATTTGACTTTGTTTGAGGATAAAAAATGTGTCAAGTTGGGGAGAGTTGATAAGTGCCAAAATGTAGTTATATTGTATATACTTTTTGTGGCAGTTATCCATTCTTTTGTTTATATTTAGTTGAATTATCCCGACTTTTTTGTTGTAAATACGTTTTATTACGTTTTGTGTACATATTGTACCGTTTGATTAGTTTTGTATATATTATGTGGGTATTTGTCGCATTATTGGAGCATGGAGAATAAAGTCCAAATGGAGCTCCAAGATGCGTTTTTATCGAATAAAGGAATAAGGCTTGAAGGTGGAAGCAATTTAGAAGCCACAAGAAAGCAACAAAAGTTGTTGCCTGGGCAATTTCGCCAGGCAAGAGCCCTGCGTCGCCGGGCGACGGTTATGTTAGAGGAAATATTGCTTCATTCTGACTTGTTTCACCGCTTGGGCGCTAGGCGAGGAAAAGAGAATTTTGCCGGGCGAAGTTAAGTTTCGCCGGGCGAAGGTAGATAGGTGTACAAGATGAGAACGTGGCTTAATTTGGGCCAAGTTAAATGAAGATTCATCGGGCGACTGTGCGGAACCAGATTTTCTTTATACTTTCATTTTCATTTCATTTTGTGTATGGTTTTGGGATGTGATATTCTTGCTCCCAATTCTATCACCCATATAGTTTTTTATAGTTTAGCTTAGAAAACAACACTAGGGTCTTGCTCATGGATGATTGGAGGTGGATTTCTCTTCGATAGGTGTTGACAAACCAGTGTAAATGGGTAGTTTATCTCCTCTATTCTCTTTGTATTTATCTATTGTGTTGGTTATGTATGTATATTTACTATGACACATGTATAGTTATCACTATTGGCGTTGTATAAAGTCTGCTTTATGAATCTGTGTTGGTGATTGTCTTAGTTTTTTACTCTATGTTAGGGATTTGAGCTTTGCTAGAGATAGATTGCTTAGATTCTTACCTAGGATGATTATATGTTAGTTTATGAATGCTAGAAATAGGTTTAGAGCTGACATTCACTATAGAGTATATGATCTTAATGCCTCTGCGTTGGTGAAGTTTGCCAGAGATGGGTATGGAGGTGATGCAGTTGACTTCTGGATGTTGAGAAAGGCCATACATGGCTATCGAGGTGATTCAGGAGGAATCTTAATTTGGGTTAGAAATAGCTTAGGTTGTGAGAGGTATGTGATGACACGGATGAGTATCGTAGGCTGAGTATGATATGGACGGTAGATTTAAGTTTGTGACAAGTAATGTGCATTCGTTTCGGACAAGCTGTCTATCCTTTATACTCTTTAGTTCATTTACTTTCTGTCTTTTATTTTCATCTCTTTTAATCCCAAACTCATTAACAGTAGAATTATCGAACGACGAATCAATAACCAATCTCTGTGGACATGATACGATATAACCTAACCGGTATATATCACCCGGTAAAAATAATACCAAACTCTTTGCTTGCTGCCCTACCGCTGCAACAGTGTCCGAGGTGGTTTGGAAGTCTGAGCTCCTTTTTTAACACTTGTTTTGGATTTTGTGGTTGGAGAATCCGAGAACATTTCATCGAAGACTTCGTGATAAGAAGGCGTACGCTTGGTTGTTGTCATACCCCAAAGTTTGCCCTCTTACTTCTCAAGACATTTCACAAGGATTTCACAAGGATTGATCAAACAAACCCTCTCCTACGCAATCAACCCAAACTAGGGTTTTGGCAATTCTCAAATCAAGGTGGGCTTCTAACACTTCAAGTGGTTATCATGCCTCATCATGTGCTTCAAAGAATCTCCATGTCAAGTTTCAAGCCTTACAAGTCAAGTTTCCTCAGACAATTGCTCAGATGGTTGAAAATCAGTTGTATTGGACAAAAAGTCAACTATGGTCAACATACAATCAAACTTCATAATTTTTGGTCAACATCAATATTTCAAAGTGATATTCATCATTTGATTAAGGGTTGATCATGATTCATCAAGAAAAGTCAAGAATTGATCAAAAGTCAAAGTTTCTAAATTGGGCTTTCTTAGACAAAAGTCAACAGAACTTTGACCAGGCATAACTTTCACATACTTTATCAGAAATTTTTCCACCACAACTCATTTTGAAGAGAATTCAATTCTTTACAACTTCATATCTCACAAGCTTGGGCAGAAAATGCTTCATTTGAAAGTTATGGATTAAAACATTACAGGTCCTTTTAAAAGTCAACAAAAAGTCAACTTTTTGTGAAGAAGTGTTCATGAGCATGGAAACTCCAATTAAGATGAAACCAAAGAGGCTGTTTATAGGACATCTTGAGCTTTCTAAAAAGTCCAAGAACACCCAAAAATGTTAAAAATTGAGCAAGATACACATTGCACAAGTTGAGCATTTTTGAGGAGGTGCACAAAGAGAAATACTTGACAAAACCAATTTTTTTGCAAATGGGCCTAACTTTTCTTGATTCAAACATGTTCCTTAGCTGAATTGGAACCTCCAAGCCCAAGGCCACAAATTTATCTTTTATTTTCTATTTATTTTGGATTTTTAATCATTTAAAACCAATTTAATTAAAATAAAAGATAGAAAATCAAAAATTAATTGCAAGGTGGATTTCTCTCTCATTCTTGAGATTCAAACAAGCCATACAAGCTGTCAATTTCGAATTTCATTGATTGGAAAAGGAATTGAATGAGATTTGATCAAAAAAGGCAATATTTGATTTCATTCCAAATCAAATATTTTCTCATTGATTGACATATAATTTCTTCATAATTCTTGACCTAATTCACTCTACTATAAGTACATGTTGCATCCACAAGCACAAGAGACGAAATTCTTGCCTCCAAGAGCCCTAAAAAAGGTTCAAAAAACCGTGTGATACAAGGAAGTGGCAGCCAGGTTTTTGGATCAATTCAAGCCAAACAAAGTGTTCCAACATATTCCTTGATACTCTCTGAAGCTTTTCCAATCATTACCAGCCATCAACAAGCCCAGAATCACGATATCCTACTCACGGTTTGCACACATTTTTCTCAATTTCGATTATGTACTTACATGAATTTTTAACATGATTCGATTGCATATTTGTGTTTAGGATGATATTTCGAAGCTATTTGAATCGTTCAATTGAGTTTTAAGTGCAGGAATACCATGATGCCATTGTTATGGTTCAGAAGCTTTAAATTGGGATCCTTCAAATTAGCCAAAATTGGACGAAACCAATGATCCCAGCATGTTCAGGGGATCAAACCGAGTTGATTCATGTCCCCATAACAAATTTATGTTGCATATTTTTGGATTTTGATTTTTGCAGGTGTTATAGCTACGGACAATCCGTTGGTTAAAGGTTTAGCTACGAACCAAAACCGTAGCTAAAAGTTTAAATATTCAAATGGGGAAGACGAAGTTCTTGGCGCGTGTTTTAAGTTTGGTTTTCAGAAAATTGATTCCCTTATAACTATTTCGTTTCATATTACTAGCAACTAAACACTCCAGCTCAGTTGGTAAGCAGCGCGCGGGTGTGAGGGAGAAGGCTTGGGTTCAATCCCTGGCTTTGTCAAATATTTTTTACACTATGCAGAAACTAACACTTTTTCTTATTTCCTTCATATTTTTCCTTTTAATTTAATTTCTTTTGAAACAATTTTCTAATACATCAAAAAATCACCAAAAAATAGTTTCTTTTTGCATTTAGGACAGAAAAATGTTTATTTAATTTTTGGCATAAAAATTAATATTTTTGCATGCATATTTTTATTAATTGTTAATTAACTATAAAATTGACTTTTAATTACTTTTCTTTTACTTAAACCAATCCAGAAAATTCCCAAAAAAATTGTTTTATCATCTAATTAGGATTACTAACCTAAAAACTTTTTCTTAACTCAAAAATCCTTTTTTACTAACATATTTTCTCTTATGCGAAATTCTTTTCTTTCCCGATTATTATGTATCTGCTTCGAGGTTGTAATAGTTAGGATTAATTTTCTCGCATTTCTTTTTTCCAATATTATGTAACTGCTCACGGGATGTAATAGTTTAATTAGGATTTACTTTCCGCACTCCTATATTATGTAACTGCCCCAAAGCCATGTAATAGCGTAGGATTTACTATCCGCACTTTACTTTCCGCAATTTACTTTCCGCACCCATATAAACTACTAGTAACTAGGCGTGTATGGCAAGATAAAAACGAACGTAGATCACTCCTAATTTCAAGATAAAATATCTGAATTCAACACACTCTCTTCACATATGCACCCCCTAGAGTATTCTCTCTCGTTGTCTATCGAATAAATGGTCAAGTCCCTCGAACGTAGAGGTATCCTAGCACCGTTGCCTACAAACATATCATCATAGTCCCTTCGATACAAAGATCATAGTCCCTCGACGTGGCCTACGAATACATGATCTCGTCCCTCGATTGTTGCCTACGAAAAGTGATGATCGTCCCTTCGAATGTGCTAGGATACTCCTACACGCTGCCTTCTATGACCATCCGATGTGCCTTCGAATGTCCCTTTACATCCAACGAATAGAGTTACCTACCAACTAATGGTATGGATAGCAATATTCTAAAGGAAAGTAAAATAACACGGAAACGACCGTTCTGAGTAGGTAATAAGACTTTTAGTTGCTTGCTCTATCAAAATACTTTTCACACCTCACACTTTTTTACAAAGTTAAAACACTTTTCAAAAATGAAACATTTCCAAACACTTCGTATACATTCCAGCGTGAATCATTACGAAGTCAAAGCGAAATGCCTTTTCAAAACATTTTTCAAACACACACACAGAAAACAATTTTAAAGTGAGTTAAAGCAACTAAGAGCCCGTAGATAACTACGGATGGAAATGGTGCTAATACCTTCCCTTTTCATAACCTTTTCCCTTACTCAGAATCTAACGAAGTTCTTTTTCTGTTCTTTTCACCTTCCCTTAATTGGATAAAAGAAAAGTCGGTGGCGGCTCTTGCTATCCACAATATTTGCGATCAAAAGCAAAACAAATTCCAAAGTCAGTTCTCCCACCGTATTACAGTTGTACTGTCAGCTAGTGAAGTTTTCACCTTTTTTGGCGCACCTTTTGTTTTCACCGATTGCGATGGAGGTTTCAAATCGGTTGTTTTCGAAAATGCAATTTTTCTTAATTGTTCTTTAATGTGCAACTTTATAGCATCATCCGTTTTTGACAAATGATCCACTATGACTTCCAAATTGGTTGTGATGGTTAGGTTGGATTTACCTTCCTTTGCGGGATCATAATCATTGAACCAACGCCTTTTCCAATGAGTACATACCTTATCCATTCGTATGGGGGATTGAGCTTAATTTCTTTTTGAAATAATACAAGCGCATGGAATCCCGCAAGTCTTCCTTATTGTACACCCACATTTCAAACTATCGGGTGCTGTTGTTTCTGCTCGTTTTGCTTCATAAAAAAATAAAATTCAATCCTGCCCGGGATATATTGTGAACCAACTGTGCATAAAGAGTGTTGTCTTTGAACCAGTGTTCCAATACAGTTTTTCTCATACCAAATATTGTTTGAATTTCATTATTTTGGTTTAGGAGCATTTGGTACACATCATCCCAATCTCTACAAAGGCCACCCTTACTATCACCCAACCACTTCTTCAAACCCGCACGTGCATATTCCACTATATTCGTTATTGTGTTCCCCAAATGTCTAACACGATACGTCCATGCACATACCACTTTATCTTTCACTTGATCAAGAATAATGGACTCAACATATTTCAAAAAATTGGGTTATTCCACACACAATTTCCTAAAGTAGATCAGATTCTCAGTATACATCTCTTCCGTAGTAGAATTAAGAATTTTAGTCCATGCACTCATAATCTTCTCTACTACAACACCGAATTTGACCACTTGTTCGTTTTCACCTTTCTACTCTTTGGTGCCAACCATGGGTTTTAGCTGTGCTGTTACATTTTTTGTGATGTGATACCGATATAGTAAAGCAGTTGACGATGGAAATACGATGCCAACCACATTCATAAGGGCGTTATCTCGATCGGTGACGATAACCATATGCATAATTGTTTGATCTTTCAACAAAGTCTTGCAAACACCAAACGCCCAAGTGACGTGTCTTCCTTCTCACATTCCAAAAAACCAAAACCAATCGAAAATGTCTTGTACGTTGAGGTAACACCAACAATTTCTAGAAGCGGTTGCCTATACTTATTGGTCTTGTATGTCGAATCAATCATTAGAACGGTTGAAAACGTGTTGAACAAATTGATCAACGAAAATTCGAAAACATATTCCTTCTCTTCTGTCTTAAGGCGACAAATAATAGGATTCCCGTGTAACTTGGTGTCCAACGCATGATTATGCGTTTCGTACATCACACTAAAATGTCATAAATTATCCACCCTACAATAACCGTGAAATTTGAACGGACACCCACATTTCCTGATCCCGTGCCTTCGTGTTTTATCTTGCAAATATTTGGAACATATGCTCCACTTCTCTCGCATGTCAAAATAACAAATGATTGTCGATTACTAGTCTCATTGTCGGACCTCACAATCACAATGCCAAAACCAAGTTTGCTAGCTTCTATTCTAGCATAATCAAGCATATGTTGACGAGTGGTGAAAATTTTGACATTTGGAAATTGATTTCCATGATCTATCACAACATCAATCGTTTTATCTACTTCTTTCACCACAGTCGTGTTATTGCCTGTGTTGACTTTGTCCGGAATTAGAACCTTCACCATATCTTTGACAATGTTGTTGGGGTGCACTGTATCTAAAATATCAAAAAACACATGATTTCTATTAAAACATAATTTTGTTTTTGTATCAGATATTATTTCGCAAGTGCAATTGCGAGTTTTTGCAGGTGGACTTTGCAAGTGCAAAGTGACATTGTTTTCTTCAACAACAAAACAACTACAATGCAACAAATGTAGATTGAGAGGATGAAAGTTTACCTCAGATTGTTGCTTCTAATTCTTACTTTTCTAGTCTCATACACTTTAAACTTGATTTGGAGACGAAAATTTCATTGACATTGGGTGATGTTGGGTTTTTTTTTGTTAGAGGAAGAGAAAATGGATGAAATAGTGTGAATAGGTGACCATGCAACATTTTAGTACGGAAATGGAAGTTTCATAAGTGCACTTACGAATTCACCTTTCAGGGTGTTTCGCAAGTGCATTTGAGAATTTACTTGATTTTTTTTCTTCAAATTCAACGTTCAGAATAATAAAACGTACAAAATTAGGTGAATTCGTAAGTGCACTTACGAAACATCCTGAAAGATGAATTCGTAAATACACTTACTAAGAATGTTTTGAAGTTTTCAGTGGCGTAGAAGAAACCCACTAGATAGGAAAAGAAATTCTCTAAATTTTACTTGATTTTGATTGTATAGCTAGTGCTCTCATACTAGCACATGCATTTTGTAACAAAATTTAGTGACTCAGTGTAGTACAAGAAAGTTCGAAGTGTTACCAAGGTGACTCTTATTTTATTTGGGGTGTTGAAGTTCATTATGATATATCTCGTTTTTGTGTCACAACCACATTAAGAATTAAGTCTTCTAACTTCCTAAATTAAGTAAAAGGTTTTGCGGTAACACCATTTTCCACATGAAAGTTTATGTTCCTCAAATGCAAAAATACTAGCAAAGGCAACTCTAATCTATTTGTAAAGCAACATTTGTGTATGTAAATTTATGATAAACAGAAAGTGAAGTGAATGTGTTAGAGCTTGTAGTTGAGAAATATTTAAAATTCAAAACAATATTTTCCATATCATGTTTCACTGCATATTCTATAACTTTACATACAACTTTTTGGGATCATGATTGTTTTTGGTAAGTTCTAGGTCCTAATACATTGGCCATAATTTATGTTTTCCAGTACTTTCATTACAAATTTCTTAAACTTTTCTTTTTTCAAATCCTCAAAATTGACTCTGGAACAAGTCTTCCAAAACTGCCTAGAAACTATATAATAGAAACTATATCATATGACACAGATTCTAAACAATTTCAAGTCCATTAGTTTTTTTTCCTAGAATCTTAGTTGATACCCAAAACTCTACTCGATTCATTTTTCTTGAGAATTTCAAAAATTACTTTTTGTGTGAGAGTGCAAGATCGTCCCTTAGTCATGAATCATCTTCTTGGAACAACATCTCTGAATTGGCAACACACGTAGAATCATTAAGTAGTGTACTAATAGGATTTTTCTTGAGAATTTCAAAAATTACTTTTTGTGTGAGAGTGCAAGATCGTCCCTTAGTCATGAATCATCTTCTTGGAACAACATCTCTGAATTGGCAACACACGTAGAATCATTAAGTAGTGTACTAATAGGATAACAGTGCTTTCGCACGAGTTGTTGAATGGTATGCACAATTTTATTTTCAAAATGTATTAAAAATATAAATAAAAAACAAAATTGATTTTATCAAAATCAATTTTTTTTTATTTATAAAAAAAACTTATTTTGAATAGAAAAACAAATTTGTTTTATCATAATTATTCTCGTTATTATTGAATACTCGTACGTTTACGTTGTAAGAATGTGTCACATGTGCATTTGTACGAATATTGGTATGACATGTATGCTTTTACATCAATAATATATATTTTAATTTTTCATATACTATCTAAAAATAATTATATCTTAAATTAAAAATAATTTTAAAATAAAAATAATTTTAAAATAAAAATAATTTTAAAATAAAAATATTAATAATATAAATAATTATAAAACATATTATTTTTCCCGTGTTTGAATTCATAAATGATTTTAAAAATATTTACTCATCTTTTCTTTAAATGCACTTAAAATGATGGAACTCGTTTGGATGATATTGGTGTGATACATACAATGTAATAAAAATAAAATGAAATAAAAAAAATTGTTAACCAAACAGTTTATTAATTTTAAAAGAGATAATAAATCGGTGCCTATAATTTTCTTCGTATATTAAAATAATTGAATCAACAATATATATTTTTGTCTATAAACATTATTTCTTATTTTTATATTATTTACTAAAATAATTGAATTAATAGTAAAATTATTTCCGTTATTATTCAATTTTATCAATAAATTCATTTTTTTAGTTTCATATAGTTTGCATATTAGAAGAAAATAAAATTTATTAAAATTTTAAATAAAACAATCATGTCGCACCAGATATACCACAAATGTCTCACAAGTTTACAACAAAAATAAATAGAACTTGGAGAAAATAGAGAAAAATGTAATAAGAATGAAAATAGAGAAAATGTAATAAGAATGTATATAATGTTGTGTATAAGTGTGAGTTGTTAGTTTCATATAGTTTAAAAAAGTGGAGGTTGAGCAGTGAGTGAGAGGACTCATACATCTATCACTTTAAAATTTTAAGAGATTATGTGGTGTGTCTCAACTGTTTGTTGCTCTCCATTCAATGTGGATGCTCCCCGAGATTCCCATGATAACCCAATATACTAATGTTTAAACAAAATAAATAAGAGTATTTCATATTATCATGTAATTTTAATAATATTTAATTCATACATTACTTATGTATATATTATAGATGTGTAATTTTGATACTATTTGTATGATTATTTATTTAATTATATAAATTTTTATAAAAGAAAAATTTGTTCAATAAAAAAAAATCGTGAGATACAAAAAGTGAGAAACCGAAAGGTTTTACATTGAAAGTAACCGAATTATTATTATTCTACCACATATAAGAAATGTTAAACAAAATATGTCAATTATACACTAAGCACGTTGTTATTATTAATATATAAAAACATATAACAAAAATTTAAATAATATATATATACAAATGAGATAAATATTTGTTAAAGATCAATACTTAGATAAGAGATTAAACCAAATCAAATTAGTTCCCCTTAAATATCTAACTATTGCGTAAAAAACAAATATTTTAATAATTATTTTGTTTAACTATTGCTTATTTCATTCAATTAAATCTTATATTATACTTTTATAATTAATTAAATATAAAATTTTAATTTCATCTAACATCGAGATTTATTTATAGAAAATGACATATTTGAAGTATAATGAGTATAACCACAGACAAAAAACTTTGTTTTAGGCGAAAATTCATCCGCATTTATTTCTGTTTCTCTACATTTACTTTAATATAAAATTAATATGATTAATATTCTTGACATCACTTCAAACTTAATATAAAGGATTATTTCACATAAATGTTGCTTGATATATATCACACTAGACCATTGGTACTACTGTTGTTTGATTTCACTTAAATATTATACAATTTTAAGTGTAATTAGAAGACATAAATAGTAGAACAATGTCAAGAACATGCAAAGTTTCCTATCAGTTTGGCTGCCTCCAAAAAGAGACCCAAATTGTGAAGTTCAGCATGTGGGGTAAGTTTAATAATAACTTTAAACTACATTTCCCTCCTGCATAAAATCAATTAATTAAATAAAATTAAAATAAAATAAATAGACATGATTGTATTATCACAAATAACATAAAAAAATGCAGCTTGGCAAAAAATGTACGTAGAGATTGAATTTAACAAATTACTATCATTTGAGTAGGATTTCCAACCAAAATTTTCTAACGGTAACACTCACAATATCCTTACTGCCGATATCTAAACATTTGTTGCATTATAAATAGCTACAGTGATAACAAGGGCATCATTTGTTGCATTTACACACCAAAAAATCATAATTGTTTGTAAAAAATAAAAAGATGTATTGTAAAAAAAATAAGTAATTGCGAGAAACCCATTCAAACAAATGATTATAATTATTTAGAAGCTGAGTTTATAACATATAACAGTAGAAGTCTACATATATATATAACATGAAAACAACATATGATCATAATTATTTAGAAGAGTTTATAAAAAATAAGTTAAGTTAGTTTATAAACAAACACAAATAATTTTTGTAAGCTATTTAAAATAATTTGTGAAAACAAAGTTAAAAATATTTTTTAAAGCTTCTCTAAATATTTGAGCGACATTATTTTTCAAATGTGTATTACTATTAAGTGATTGGTTTAAATTCTTAATGAACTCTATTTAATAATGATCTTTATTGCTTATGATTAATGAACCCATAATGGTTGATATATCTTCAATAGTTCTCCGCACTCCACATCGACAAATTGATGATGATTATAATTCTCCTCTATATATATGTGTGACTATGAGTCACACTCAAGTATTTTTTCTCCTTATAAAAAAAATGTATATTTTCTTTCTTATTTATAGGGTTTTATCTCATTCATACTTTGACTTGAGTATTGAACGGGTAACTTTGTGTAGTTACTGTTCCTGATCATTGGAGAACCATAATAATATACCACAAGTTATATCGTTGTGGTCAAAATCAACCACACATCTATATTCTGTGTAAGTATAAAATAGTGGTATTACATGTGAAAATCATCTTCCGATTCTCATGAATTTCATTTTAATTTTTTCAAACATTCTCAGTTGTGATGTCACAACCGTTTTTATCTGAATTTTGAGAAACTTTAACCATTTCTTAATCGTTTATCCACTCCTCTGATGGCTGGTTCGAAATCACCTCACACTCGAAGCGTCACCAACGATCTTAGATTAACTACCAATATACTTCACGTTAACGCTAAAGTAATTCTATTTACTGTTAATAAAGACCTCCAACCTTCACTTATGATTCCTCGACCACCAGTTCAAGAGACTCATCAAGTTCCTTCACCTAAAGATTCACATCCTCCATCACAATTTAAAACTTTTCGTCCACAACCTTACATTTTAATTCCCCCACTCTTTCATCTTCTCTAATATCTCCAAGGTCCGTTACTCACCCCAAAGACTAACGATCTTCTGGTGAACATTTTCAACCTCTTGCAACAACAAAATTTAGGGATTCATCGCGTAAAAGAAAACCATAATAAGTTTTTGATTTATATTGCAACATAGCTAGAGGTTTTTCAATGCAATCAATATTGAGTTATCCCTTGAAATAATATCATAGACGATTGTTTACAACCATCAAAAGCTCAAATGTTGTTAAGGTGGCACCATCTTCCTCATCGTGACAATAATTTGCCTCCATATGTTTGTGTTGGCGGAGATAATAGTCATACGCTAACTAAAAGATTACATGGAATGCTGTTTTGCAAGATAAGTTTTTAAGAGTAAACATGCTTTTGATGTTGACAACTATTAAAGATGAACATACTTCTGATAAGATCAACTGCAAAGCGGCTAAAGATGAAATCAAATAATTAGAACTTAATAAGTTAGATTATCTTATAACGACACCTAAACGGAATTTAACTCAAAGCTAATCTAAAATAAAAAATTAAGCAAGTATCTACAAGATAGAAGTATTTGACAAAGTCTTGAGTATGTGAAAACCTTCCCAAATGTGTCTGAGTGAATATATATTATAAATGCATTAAGGTTTCTTGTAAAGCATGCAGTTATTCACACACACACACATACACACACTAAAACATTTTATAAACCCTATTTTCTCAAGAAAATACTTTCAAAATTTCCTTGAGGTTGAACTAGATGAGTTGAGAGCTTTCAGAATAGGTATGGGAAATTTTTTATGCGCCAATCGATTAACACCTTATCCCAATCGACTGGGAGAGTTTAAAAATGCACCCTAAGCAATTGAGAGAAAACATCATTTCTTGAGAAGCCAAGTCCATAATGGAGTATTATAAGTTGTGCACGGTAGCACCCAAAAGCAACTAGAAGATATTCTGACGAAGGGTATCAAGACAAATCAATTTTTTTGTTTAAGGAATGGAATTGACGTTGTTAGTTTTGATTAGAAATTCTAAATTAAGGGATGATATTGATGGGTAATCAAGTATTTACTTGTTTGTACCTTTTAACTTAGTCATTAATTTTATCTTTATTAGGGCCTATGTGGCAATTTTACTTTTGTATAAATAGACTAGTCATAAATATCATTTATAACAACAACCCTATTTTTCTTTCATACTTTTATGTAGTCGTCATTTTGTTATTTTATCATTATTCTGTTATCATTGAATCTTGTGCACCAACAAAACTTAGGCTTGGCAAAGCCTAAATCGATCCAGCCTATTCCTACCCATATTTTTAACCCATGTTCTTGAAGTGCTCTTTGTTTGGAAGTGAGTTGAGTAATGTTTTTCATTGATTAAAAATTTTGACGACGTTATCTAACAATCTAGTCTTACATGCTCATAAATTTTGTGGTCTTCTTGCTCTTAAGAAAGAATGTTGTGTTATCTTATATTTATTTGGTTGATGAATTCTTTGATCATGTGATTTGAGCACAACACCAAGTTCTTCAGTCGCAAATCATTAGCTATGTACTAGATGCTTGACCGCATAGAGTTAAGGTTTGGTACGAGGATTAAGTTTAAAAACTAAAAAAGTGTTGTTATGTTTTAACACGTAGTTAACACAAATGTAGTTAACCTCAAGTGTGACTTACACATGAGAGAATAATACATATTAAAATAATGTATAATCTACACATCAATCATCTTTATAAGATGAATTTTAAGAGTGAGATTTTACTTCCTCATATGTAAATCACGCCTAAGAGGGTCAGTTCTCCATATTCGCTTGTTTTGTAACTATTATATTTTTCAGAACAAATATAATTTTAATGTAATTATTAACTATCATAATTTTTTAAATATTTATTCCAAATATATTTTAAATTAAAAACATTTATAAATATAAAAAATAAAAATTGAAGACATATAGGTAGAAAAATATTGAAGTAATAAATATTTACTAAAGCTATGACATTTTCTTAATATGATAAAAAAAAAACCCCTCAAAAAACACCATCTATGAAAAACAAATTGAGTAGTATTTGTTGATATTGTGATTTTGATTTGATTTGAGAATTTGATTTAGGTATTAAAAATGACAAGTATTCAAAATCAGATTCAAAATCAGATTCAAAATCAAAATCAAAATGAGTGTGAAACTGAACCCAAAACCCTAAACACAAACCCTTATCCTCCTCCAACTGCTCTCTACTCTGACCTTGTTCGTGATGCTGATCTCTTCAGGGAAAAGCTTCAATCTTTTCATCATTCTTTTGGTACCAAATTAAAGTTAGTATCTTTCTCTATTTCAATTTCAGTGTTTTACTGTATTTTCTCATAAAGGTTGGTTTTTTATTTCTGGGTTAGGTCAATTTTTGTGCTTTTGTGTTTTCTCACTTTCCTAGTTGCTGATAGAGAGAATTTAATAGTGATGATGGTGAAATTTGAAAAATTGTATTAATATAGTATTTAAAGTTTGATTTTTTAATATTAATTTAGTTTAATTTAATTTAATTTAGTTTATGGTGTATATTAGGTGTAGTGTAGTAGTATGAAGAGTTGTTGATTGGGAAAAATTTACTATAGAATCAGAATTGTCATTACATTTTCCCATTTTTAACTATTTGAGATTCCTATCGTGAGTCCGAAACCTATTTTTCGGATTGTGAATCGAGTCGTATGTAAATGCAATATAATACATGATCGATAAAATATAATAGTTTTAAATATAAAATAAGCGTAGGCCGATAAAATTCAAGATTTTTAGGTGAGAAAATCATATGTAGCAGTGTTATCAAATAGCAGCGCCATGGCCGCCACTTTGGAGGACATATATGGCGGTTTTTGAGCTAGCCGCAATGGAAAATATTGTCCGTTTTAACGGTGCCACAAAGCGGCTGGTATGTCGGGACTCATTGTAGTGAGTCGGGACTCATCGTAGTGAATAAAGAGTCATTTCCAAAGAAGATACAGAGAGCAATTCATATCTATTGGGTTCAGTTTTGTTTCGAATCGAGATTCGATTAGTGTGAATGTACGATCCTTATAATCATGTGTGTAGCTACAGCCTTCATCCTATTATAACATCATGTATATTTCTCAACTTTCATTCTCCTTGCTGATCAGTACATGCTTTCTACCACCCTCACTTTTCTTTCTCATTGAATTGTTACAATAGCAGCTAGTGATACATGAAATTTGAAAAAATATTTATTGTTTTACGATACACTATTTAGTACAACACACTGTCCAATAATGGCTTTAGTACTAGTGGCATTATAGCTTTGTTTCATAGGAGAGTTTGAAAAAATCATTAATTTCTACAATCAACTATTGACAACACTGCTTTTTCTTACGTTTATGTAGGTAATTGTAGATCGTAAATGGAAGGAAGTAATTATGACCTTCAACTTCCGGGATACCATAACAAGCGCATCATTCATGGTGCGCAGGTACTATCTATCATTGCTTTATCACTTTGAGCAAGCGTATTATTTGGGCAAGCAAGCCCCTCCCTCACCACCTAGTAAGTCATGATACTACCTTTTCCCCCTCTAATTGTGTGGTTTTGAAATTCTTATCGTTTACCAATCAATAATTTCGTATATTCAGGTGCTCTGAGTGGGAGCCTTGCCAATAGCGCCTCAGCCAACAAGGAGGGTGCTGCTACCAATGATTCACCTCGTCGGGGTAAGTACTTAAATCATTTAGATCTGATTAATTCTTCAATGCTTCAAACATTCATCTGTATGATGTATCTATGTTTCTTTTTACTTAAAGCAATGCCTCTACCTTCTTAGAATGATAGCAGTGGTCGGGGTATCGTTTGTGTCTTCTTCGGACAAATGACATGGATCAATGATACGGTTTTTGTGATGTTTGCTGACTTGTGATGGAATCATGGTTGTCAAGATCTCGATCTAGATCTTAAAATCTTACGATTTTGCAATCTCACTCACCTCCAACATTCTCAATCTTAATTGTAATCGTGTGTTGTAGCCAAATTATGAAAAAAAAAGCTGATGAATTGCAGGTATACTCGTAGAAACTCGCGAGTCTTTGGCGAGGTCAATGAAATTTTTGAAAAAAAATCCAAAAACAGACTGGGCCTCAATGGAAGACTGAAAAATAAAAAACCTAAGACACTTTTGTCTCTTCATTCTCCTTTTAAAAGTCACTCAAAGATAAACAGCTAAACAAATCTCCACCAAAGAGAAGAAGAACTATCTCGTCTCGTCTGTTCCTTCCTATGTGACAGCGTGCTCGCATTCTCTCGTCTCTTGCTTCTTTGTGTTTCTCGCTCGCGTTCACTTGTCTTTCGCAGTTTTGTGCTCTTCGTCTGATTTGTGTTTCATTTCGTTTTAAAATTTTTGGTAACAAGTTTATTATGTAGTTTGAAATTGGAATTTTATATGTTAATTAGTGTTCTATTATGTAAATGTCATTTGAAGTAATTTTGTATTTTCCTACTAGTCGAATCTACAGACCCTTCGCGAGTCTGACAACTTTGAAATTGGTACAAGCCGAAGCTTACCGATAATAAGTCTACAACCCAAATGTTCTTCGGTTTGTTTGAATTGACTTATTTTCTTTCTTATGCGCAGTTATTCCAGCTCAGTCAATTGGTTCTTCATTGCATGGAACAATTGACGAGAAATTCGACGGTGGATATATAGTTACGGTGGACCTAGGTTCTCAACAGCTGAAGGGTGTCCTGTATCATGTTTCAAGTAATGTATCTTAGAGTTCTTATGCTAAAGGTACGCCTATTTCAAAGAATCAAAAGAAATCAAAATTGTCATTAACTGATCCATCTGGGTCTAAATCAAATAGGAGTGGTTACAGTTTCATTTTTAAATGCAGGTTTATCAGGAGAGAGTTGAGAGATAAAGAAAGATACAAGATTGAAATGTTGATGTACAAATTCATCGGTTCATCTCAGATCTTTTGTTCTTGTTATAGTTGTTTTTATATTATGAAGAAAATTTCCTCACGAGAAAACCGATGGATTAGAAAGATAGCTTTTAGACAATTCTGATGTAAATTATGGTGAATGATTCTGTTAAACATCTTGTAGTAGTGTTCAGTTTGTTGTAGTTTTTTCATTCATGAATGATAAGCTATTCCACAAAAACAAAAAAACAAAAAGCTTATTCTATAAGTGGAATACTCTGCTCATTCCTGAAAAAGTTGTGTGGATCGAATTTCGTCTTAATTTCTGCCAACTTTCTAAAGTTTCCTTTAAAGTACTTTTTCCCCCAAACACTTGCTTCTGAGTAGCTTGTGTTTTGATTTTTGTTTCTACCTAAATCAAGATCCTTATAGTTGAAATAAGCAGTTCTTGGAGACTTTGAAACATAAGGAGTCATATATCTATAAAGCTTTCTCATCCATTTCATATGCCTCTTGGATTCTTCGATTTCGTTCGCATCCCACTTAACCATATATTGTATATTGTACAAGTTTCCTTTTCTGTGTGGAAAAGGGATTTCAGATTCTGATATTTCTTTCATTTTTCCACCATAAGGTTCTAATATCAGTAATGCGAATGAGTCTTCTTTTCGAAACATTTGCCATATACCGTCGAAACCTCTTTCTGGTATAGGTTTTTTCACATAATCAGATTTCGCTTTGAACGAGCTTTTGTAATTTGTAGTTCGGTTCAACAAAAGTTCTAAAGGATCTGATTTTTCGTATCCTGCGATATATAATGTCGATTGAATCCAACTCATTTCGACACAGTCTTTTAACTGTAATCCTAACTCGGGGAAACTCGAATTCATTATAGTGATCAACTTTTCTTTTCCTCCAAGGAATAGAGAGTTGAAAATTGCTTTAATGGTCTTTGAATTTGGATTTGGACTTGGACCATTGTTTTGAGCAAGTACTCTTATGAAAAGATCTTGATGAAGTTTGTGTTCCATGTATTGCCATCTATGTATGAGTTTGGTTGCTTCTTGTTCTGATGTTGTTTCAACGGTGAATGCTGTAACAAGAGATGGAACTTTAACTAACTTTATCTTCCATGCAAGAATGATTCCGAAACTAGTAGCACTACCTCCTCTTATAGCCCAAAATACTTCTTCTCCCATTGATTTCCTATCATGAGTTTTTCCATTTACGTCTATTAGGTAAGCATCAATAACATTATCTGCTGCTAGACCATGTTTCCTAGACAATGTACCAAACCCTCCTCCACTTATGTGTCCGCCTATTCCAACGCTCGGACAAGTTCCTGATTAGATAAATAACTTAATTAACCGCTTATCATATAACTGTTATGCATAACAAAGATGTCTTCACATTTTAAAGCGTCAGTGTCAAAAGTGTTTTAGAGATGCTAAAAAAACGTAGTTGAAGACCTTATCTGATGCAATATTATAGTTGAAACCGATTTATGAATAAGTCATATGCTATTTTTATGTGCTATGTCATATAGGTTTGCGAGTGTTTATGGTAGCGGATAAACTTAAATACGTGAAGCTAGTTACCTGCGGGGAATCCATGAACTCGACTTGTTTTGGAGATTTTATAGTAAAGTTCACCTAATGTTGCACCTGCCTGAACCCAAGCGGATTCATCAGCAAGATCAATATCAATCTTACGGATGTTGACGAGATCAATTAGGACAAACCGTGTCTTACAAATATAAGACAACCCTTCATAATCATGACCACCACTTATAACTCTAACTTGCAAACCAATGTCTTTGCTACATATAATAGCTGCTTGAATTTCTGATTCATGAGAAGGTGTAACAATGAGAAGAGGCTTGTTTGATGAACTCAACCATCTTGGATTTTGTTCCAATGATTCCAATACTTTGGGATACAATAAGGAAGATGAGTTGATAAACACTGTTTTTTCAATGGAGTTATGATAAACTCTTGTTAACATGCAGTGCATGAAACTCTTGTCAAGCAAAGTAGAAGAAGCTGCAAAAGAGATTGAAAGAGATAGAATCAGAAAGAGTCTAAGATTATTCATACTCTTTGTTTTTCTTCTCTACTTTCAAGTGATTTGAGTTATGTTTCATACTCTCTTTGATCTCATATATATATATATATATATATATATATATATATATATATATATATATATATATATATATATATATATATATATATATATATATATATATATATATATATATATATATATATATATATATATATATATATATATATATATATATATATATATATATATATATATATATATATATATATATATATATATATATATATATATATATATATATATATATATATATATATATATAATTATTTTATTCAAATTTTAATTTAACAAGTTTGACTCTTTTATATTTACGAAAAAAAAGTAATTAATGTTACATAAGTAAAGGTTTTCTTAAAATGATCACTTTAAATGCTTTAAATTTCTTCAAGTTTTTAATAATACTAGTAAAAAAGAATATTAAACTATGTTCCTAGTTACCATAACAACACAAAAATTAAAAAAGATGTGGCGGTGATATTTCCAAAGCAAAGGAAAAAGAAATATATTTTTGTCCTTGGCCTATTCTATGATTTGGCATCTCTAGCAAATCTAAGTATCTCATACTAAATTTAATACCATTTTTATTTTTGTAGGTTAATTTTAAAGTTTAGGTTCATCCTTAACTTTAAAAGTATCATGATCATTTTTTAATTCTTTAAAATATATTATATTAATCTTTTTACTCATACGTACTTCAAATTTCACCGGATTTTTTCTTAAGATTTATATTCACTTCAAATTTCATTAGATTATCTTAATATTTATGTTCATTTCAATTTTCACCAGATTTCTGAAGACTTATACTCACTTCAAATTTCATCAGATTTTCTAAAGATTTATATTAATCTCAAATTTCATCAGATTTTCTTAAAATTTATATTCACTTCAAATTTCATCAAATTATTTTAAGATTTATGTTCACTACAATTTTCACAAGATTTACAAAAGATTTATATACACTTCAAATTTCATCTGATTTTCTTAAGATTTATATTTTCTTTGAATTTCATCAGATTTTTTGAAGATTTTTATTTACTTCAAATTACTTTAGATTTTCTTAAGATTTATATTCACTTCAAATTTCATTAGATTGTCTTAAGATTTATTTTCAATTCAATTTTCACCAAATTTTCTAAAGACTTATATTCACTTCAAATTTAATTAGATTTTCTGAAGACTTATATTCACTTCAAATTTCATCAGATTTGTTTAAGATTTATATTCTCTTCAACTTTCACCGGATTTTCTAAAGACTTATATTCACTTCATATTTCATCAAATTTTATGAAGACTTATATTCACTTCAAATTTCATTAGATTTTCTAAAGATTTATATTCATTTCGAATTTCATCATATTTTCTGAAAATTTATATTCTATTCAAGTTTTGTTAGATTATCTTAAGATTTAAGTTCACTTCAATTTTGTCCAGATTTTCTGAAGACTTATATTCACTTCAAATTTCATAAGATTTTCTGAAGACTTCTATTCACTACAAATTTCATCAGTTTTTTTAAAGATTTATATTTACTTCAAATTTCATAAGATTTTTAGAAGACTTATATTCACTTCAAAGTTCATCAGATTTTTTAAAGATTTATATTCACTTTAATTTTCACCAGATTTTCCAAAGACTTCTATTCACGTCAAATTTCATCAGATTTTTAAAAAAATTTGTATTTACTTAAAATTTCTTCAGATTTTCGAAAGACCTATATTCAGTTCATAGTTAATTTGATTGTTTCTAGATTTATATTAACTTCAATATTCAACAGCATTTCTGAAGACTTATATTCACTTCAAATTTCATAAGATTTTCGAAAGACTTATATTCACTTCAAATTTCATTATATTTTTTTAAGAATTATATTTACTTCGAATTTCATTAAATTTTCTTAAGATTTATCTTCACTTGCAATTTCATCAGATTATCTTAAGATTTATGTTCAATTCAATTTTCACCAGGTTTTTATAAGACTTATATTCACTTCAAATTTCATCAGATTTTCCGAAAAATCATATTCACTTCAATTTTCATCAGATTTTTTTTAGATTTATATTTACTTCAAATTTTATCAGATTTTCTGAAGACTTATATATACTTCTATGTTCATCAAATTTTCTAAAGACTTATGTTCAATTCAATTTTCACCAGATTTTCTGAAGACTTATATTCACTTCAAATTTCATCTGATTTTCTTAAGACTTATATTTTCTTTGAATTTCATCATATTTTTTAAAGATTTATATTTACTTCAAATTACTTTAGATTTTCTTAAGATTTATATTCACTTCAAATTTCATTAGATTGTCTTAAGATTTATTTTCAATTCAATTTTCACCAGATTTTCTAAAGACTTATATTCACTTCAAATTTAATTAGATTTTCTGAAGACTTATATTCACTTCAAATTTCATCAGATTTGTTTAAGATTTATATTCTCTTCAACTTTCACCGGATTTTCTAAAGACTTATATTCACTTCATATTTCATCAAATTTTATGAAGACTTATATTCACTTCAAATTTCATTAGATTTTCTAAAGATTTATATTCATTTCGAATTTCATCATATTTTCTGAAAATTTATATTCTATTCAAGTTTTGTTAGATTATCTTAAGATTTAAGTTCACTTCAATTTTGTCCAGATTTTCTGAAGACTTATATTCACTTCAAATTTCATAAGATTTTCTGAAGACTTCTATTCACTACAAATTTCATCAGTTTTTTTAAAGATTTATATTTACTTCAAATTTCATAAGATTTTTAGAAGACTTATATTCACTTCAAAGTTCATCAGATTTTTTAAAGATTTATATTCACTTTAATTTTCACCAGATTTTCCAAAGACTTCTATTCACGTCAAATTTCATCAGATTTTAAATTTTTTTTATATTTACTTCAAATTTCATCAGATTTTCGAATGACTTATATTCACTTCATAGTCAATTTGATTGTTTCTAGATTTATATTAACTTCAATTTTCAACAGCATTTCTGAAGAATTATATTCACTTCAAATTTCATAAGATTTTCGGAAGACTTATATTCACTTCAAAATTCATTATATTTTTTTAAGAATTAGATTTACTTCGAATTTCATTTAATTTTCTTAAGATTTATCTTCACTTCCAATTTCATCAAATTATCTTAAGATTTATGTTCAATTCAATTTTCACCAGGTTTTTATAAGACTTATATTCACTTCAAATTTCATCAGATTTTCTAAAAAATCATATTCACTTCAATTTTCATCAGATTTTTTTAAGATTTATATTTACTTCAAATTTTATCAGATTTTCTGAAGACTTATATATACTTCAATGTTCATCAAATTTTCTAAAGACTTATGTTCAATTCAATTTTCACCAGATTTTATGAAGACTTATATTCACTTCAAATTTCATAAGATTTTCTTAAGACTTATAGTTACTTCAAATTTCATCAGATTTTCTTAAGACATATATATACTTCAGAGTTCATCAAATTTTTTAAAGATTTATTTTCAACTCATTTTTCACCAGATTTTTTGAAGACTTATATTCACTTCAAATTTAATCAGATTTTCTAATGACTTATATTAACTTCAAATTTCATCAGATTTGTTTAAGATTAATATTTACTTCAAATTTCATCAGTTGTTAAGAAGAATTCTATTCACTTCAAATTTCACAGATTTTCAGAAGACTTATATTCAATTCAAAGTTCATCATTAGATTTTTTAAAGATTTATATTCACTTTAATTTTCACCATATTTTCTGAAGACATTTATTAACTTCAAATTTCATCAGATTTTTTTTTAAATTTATACTTATTTCAAAGTTCATAAGATTTTCGGGAAATTTTTATTCACTTCATAGTTCATTAGATTTTTTATAGATTTATATTCAATTCAATTTTCATCAGATTTTCTTAACACTTATATTCACTTCAAATGTCATCATATTTTCTTAAGACTTATATTTTCTTCGAATTTCATCAGATTTTTTAAATATTTATATTTACTTTAAATTTCATTAGATTTTCAATACAGTTTTCACCAGATTTTCTAATGACTTATATTCACTTGAAATTTCATCAGATTTTCTAAAAATTTATATTCACTTCAAATTTTATTAGATTATCTTAAGATTTATTTTTACTTCAATTTTCATAAGATTTTCTAAAGATTTATATTAATCTCAAATTTCATTAGATTTTCTTTAGATTTATATTAATCTCAAATTTTATCAGATTTTCTTAAGATTTATTTTCACTTCAAATTTTATTAGATTTTCTGAAGACTTATACTCACTTCGAATTTCATCAGATTTTCTAAAGATTTATATTAATCTCAAATTTCATCAGATTTTCTTAAGATTTATATTCACTTCAAATTTTATCAAATTATTTTAAGATTTATGTTCACCACAATTTTCACCAGATTTACAAAAGACTTATATACACTTCAAATTTAATCAAATTTTCTAAAGACTTATATCCATTTCAATTTCATCAAATTTTTTTAAGACTTATATTCACTTCAAATTTCATCAGATTTTTTAAAGATTTATATTCACTTCAAATTTCATTAGATTATCTTAAGATTTATGTTCACTTCAATTTTCACCAGAGTTTCTAAAAACTTATACTCACTTCAAATTTCATCAAATTTTCTAAATATTTATAAACATTTCAAATTTCATCATATTTTCTGAAGACTTATATTAACTTCAAATTTCATCAGATTGTTTGAAGACTTATACTCACGTCAAATTTCATTAGATTTTTTTAGATTTATATTTACATCAAATTTTACAAGATTTTCTTAAGATTTATATTCACTTAAAATTTTGTCAAATTTTTTAAAGATTTATATTCACTTCAAATTTCATCAGATTTTCTGAAGACTTATATTCACTTCAAAGTTTATCAGATTTTTAAACATTTATATTCTCTTCAATTTTCACCAAATATTCTGAAGACTTATATTCACTTCAAATTTCATTATATTTTTTTAAGAATTATATTTACTTCGAATTTCATTATATTTTCTTAAGATTTGTATTCGCTTCTAATTTCATCAGATTATCTTAAGATTTATGTTAAATTCAATTTTCACCTGGTTTTTGTAAGACTTATATTCACTTCAAATTTAATCAGATTTTCTGAAGACTCATATTCATTTCAATTTCCATAAGATTTTTTCCGAAGACTTATATATACTTCAATGTTCATCAAATTTTCTAAAGACTTATGTTCCATTCAATTTTCACCAGATTTTCTGAAGACTTATTTCACTATAAATTTCATTCTCTTTTTTTAAGACTTATATTTTCTTCGAATTTCATCAGATTTTTTAAAGATTTATATTTACTTCAAATTTTATTAGATTTTCTTAAGATTTATATTCACTTCTAATTTCATTAGATTATCTTAAGATTTATGTTCAATTCAATTTTCATCACATTTTCTGAAGAATTATATCCACTTAAATTTCATCAGATTTTCTGAAGACTTCTATTCACTTCAATATTCATCAGATGTTTTAAGATATATATTTACTTCAAATTTCATCAGATTTTCTTAAGATTTGTATTCACTTCAATTTTCACCAGATTTTCTGAAGACTTATATTCACTTCAAATTACATTAGATTTTCTTAAGATTTATATTTTCTTCAAATTTCATTAGATTGTCTTAAGATTTATTTTCTATTCAATTTTCACAAGATTTTCCGAAGATTTATATTCAGTTTAAAGTTAATTAGGTTTTCTGAAGACTTATATTCACTTCAAATTTCATTAGATTTTTTTGAAGATTTATATTTACTTCAAATTTCATCATATTTTTAGAAGACTTATATTTACTTCAAAGTTCATCAGAATTTTTAAAGATTTATATTCACTTTAATTTTCACAAAATTTTCTTAAGACTTCTATTCACTTCAAATTTCATTAGATTTTTTAAAATATTTATATTTACTTAAAATTTCATCAGATTTTCGGAAGACTTATATTCACTTCATAGTTCATTTGATTTTTTCTAGATTTATATTCACTTCAATTTTCAACAGCATTTATGAAGACCTATGTTCACATCAAATTTCAGCAGATTTTCTTAAGACTTATATTCACATCAAATTTCATTATATTTTTTAAAGAATTATATTTACTTCGAATTTCGTTGAATTTTCTTAAGATTTGTATTCACTTCTAATTTCATCAAATTATCTTAAGATTTATCTTGAATTCAATTTTCACCTGGTTTTTATAAGACTTATATTCACTTCAAATTTCATCAGATTTTCTGAAGACTCATATTCACTTCAATTTCCATCAGATTTGTTTATGATTTATATTCACTTCAAATTTCACCAGATTTTCTGATGACTTATATTCACTTCAATGTTCATCAAATTTTCTAAAGACTTATGTTCAGTTCAATTTTAACCAGATTTTCTGAAGACTTATATTCACTTCAAATTTCATCAGATTTTCTTAAGACTTATATTTTCTTAGTATTTTATCAGATTGTTTAAAGATTTATATTTACTTCAAATTTCATTAGATTTTCTAAAGATTTATATTCACTTTAAATTTCATTAGATTATCTTAAGATTTATTTTCAATTAAATTTTCATCAGATTTTCTGAAAACTTATATTCACTTCAAATTTCATCAAATTTTCTGAAGACTTATATTCACTTCAATCTTCATCAGATTTTTTTAAGATTTATATTTACTTCAAATTTCATCAGATTTTCTTAAGACTAATATATACTTTAGAGTTCATCATATTTTTAAAGATTTACTTTCAATTCAACTTTCACCAGATTTTCCGAAGACTTATATTCACTTCAAATTTAATCAAATTTTTTGAAGACTTATGTTCACTTCAAATTTCATAAGAATTTTTTAAGATTTATTTTCACTTCAAATTTCATCATATTTTTAGAAGACTTATATTCACTTCAAAGTTCATCAGAACTTTTAAAGATTTATATTCACATTAATTTTCACCAGATTTTCTGAAGACTTCTATTCACTTCAAATTTCATCAGATTTTTTAAAATATTTATATTTACTTAAAATTTCATCAGATTTTCGGAAGACTTATATTCACTTCATAGTTCATTTGATTATTTATAGATTTATATTCACTTCAATTTTCAACAGCATTTCTGAAGACTTATATTGAATTCAAATTTCAGAAGATTTTCTGAAGACTTATATTCACTTCAAATTTCATTATATTTTTTTAAGAATTATATTTACTTCGAATTTCATTAAATTTTCTTAAGATTTGTATTCGCTTCTAATTTCATTATATTATCTTAAGATTTATATTCATTTCAAATTTCATCAGATTTTCATAAGACTTATATTCACTTTAATATCACCAGATTTTCATAAGATTTATATTCACTTCAAATTTAGTCAGGTTTTTGGAATACTTATATTCACTTCAAATTTGATTAGATTTTTTTAGGATTTATTTTTACTTCAAATTTCATCAGAATTGTTTAAGAATTATGTTCTCTTCAAATATCACCAGATTTTCTGAAGACTTATATTTACTTCAAATTTCATCAAATTTTCTGAAGATTTATATTCACTTCAAATTTCATTAGAAGACTTATATTCATCAGATTTATTTAAGATTTATATTCATTTCAAATTTCATCAGATTTTCATAAGACTTATATTCACTTTAATTTTCACCAGATTTTCTGAAGACTTATATTCACAATAATTTTCATCAGATTTTCTGAAGACTTATATTCACTTCAAATTTCATCAGATTTTCTGAAGACTTATATTCAATTCAATATTCATCAGTTTTTTTTAAAGATTTATATTTACTTCAAATTTCATCAGATTTCCTTAAGACTTTTATATACTTCATAGTTCATCACATTTTTTAAAGATTTATTTTCAATTCAATTTTCACCAGATTTTCTGAAGACTTATATTCACTTCAAATTTAATCAGGTTTTTGGAAGAGTTATATTCACTTCAAATTTGATTAGATTTTTTTAGGATTCATTATTACTTCAAATTTCATTAGATTTTCAGATGACTTATATTCACTTCATTGTTTGTCAGATTTTTTAATGAGTTATATTCACTTTAAAATTTTCATCAAATTATCTAAAGACTTCTATTCACTTCAAATTTCATCAGTTTTTTTAAAAATTTATATTTACTTCAAATTTCATCAGATTTTAGGAACACTTATATTCACTTCATAGTTCATTAGATTTTTTATAGATTTATATGCTCTTCAATATTCAACAGCATTTCCGAAGATTTATATTCACAATAATTTTCATCAGATTTTCTGAAGACTTATATTCACTTCAAATTTCATCAGATTTTCTGAAGACTTATATTCAATTCAATATTCATCAGGTTTTTTAAGATTTATATTTACTTCAAATTTCATCAGATTTCCTTAAGACTTTTATATACTTCATAGTTCATCACATTTTTTAAAGATTTATTTTCAATTCAATTTTCACCAGATTTTCTGAAGACTTATATTCACTTCAAATTTCATCAGATTTTTTAAAGATTTATATTCATTCCAAAATTCATCAGATCTTCATAAGACTTATATTCACTTTAATTTTCACCAGATTTTCTGAAGACTTATATTCACTTCAAATTTAATCAGGTTTTTGGAAGACTTATATTCACTTTAAATTTGATTAGATTTTTTTAGGATTTATTATTACTTCAAATTTCATCAGATTTTCAGATGACTTATATTCACTTCATAGTTCGTCAAATTTTTTAAAGATTTATATTCACTTTAAATTTCATAAGATTTTCTGTAGACTTATATACACTTCAAATTTCGTAAGTTTTTTTTAAAACTGTATATTTACTTCAAATTTCATCAGAATTGTTTAAGAATTATGTTCTCTTCAAATTTCACCAGATTTTCTGAAGACTTATATTTACTTCAAATTTCATTAAATTTTCTGAAGATTTATATTCACTTCAAATTTCATTAGATTTTTTAAAGATTTGTATTTATTTTAAATTTCATAAGATTTTCTAAGGACGTTTATTCTATTTGAATTTCATCAAAATCTTTTAAGATTTATATTCTCTTCAACTTTCAACAGATTTTTTGAACACTTATATTCATTTCAAAATTCATCAGATTTTCTGAAGGCTTCACTTCAAATTTCATCTGATTTTCTTTAGATTTATGTTTACTTTAAATTTATCAAATTTTCTTAAGAGTTACATTCACTTCAAATTTCGTCAGATTGTTTTAAGATTTTAATTCTCTTTAACTTTCACCGGAGTTTCGAAAGACTTATATTCACTTAAAATTTCATCAACTTTTATTAAGACTTATATTCACTTCAAATTTTATCAGATTTTCTAAAGATTTATATTCATTTCGAATTTCATCAGATTTTCTTAAGATTTATATTCACTTCAAGTTTTATCGATTATGTAAGATTTACGTTCACTTCAATTTTCTGAAGATTTTCTGAAGACTTATATTCCCTTCAAATTTCATAAGATTTTTTGAAGACTTCTATTCACTACAAATTTCATCATATTTTTTGAAGATTTGTATTTATTTCAAATTTCATCAGATTTTATGAAGACTTATATTCACTTCAAATTTCATTTAAATTTTTTAAGATTTGTATTCTTTTCAACTTTCACTAAATTTTAAGATGACTTATATTCACTTCAAATTTCATCATATTTTCTGAAGACTTATATTCACTTCAAATTTCATTAGATTTTTTAAAGATTTATATTTACTTTAACTTTTATAAGATACTCTTAACATTTATATTCACTTCAAATTTTATTAGATGATCTTAAGATTTATGTTCACTTTAATTTTCACCTGATTTTCTAAAGACTTATATTCACATCAAATTTTATCATATATTTTGAAGACCTATATTCATTTAAAATTTTATTAGATTTTCCTAACATTTATATTTACTTCAAGTTTCAACAAATTATCTTAAAATTTATGTTCACTTCAGTTTTGTCCAGATTTTCTGACGTCTTATATTCACGTCAAATTTCATCAAATTTTTTTAAGACTTATATTTTCTTCAAATTTCATTAGATTTTCTAAAGAATTTTATTCACTTCAAATTTCATTAAAATTTTTTAAGATTTATATTCTCTTCAACTTTCAACAGAATTTTTGAGCACTAATATTCATCTAAAATTTCATCTCTTTTTTTGAGGGCTTATATTCACTTCAAATTTCATCTGATTTTTTTAAGACACATATTTACTTCTTATTCATCAGATATTCTTAAGACTTATATTCACTTAAAATCTCATCAATTTTTTAAATATTTATATTCTCTTAAACTTTCACCAGATTTTCTAAAGACTTATATTCAATTCCAATTTCGTCAGATTTTATGAAGACTTATATATACTTCAATGTTCATCAAATTTTCTAAAGACGTGTGTTCAATTCAATTTTCACCAAATTTTCTGAAGACTTATATTCACTTCAATTTCATCAGATTTTCTGAAGACTTGTATTTTGATCGAATTTCATCAGATTTATATTCATTTCGAATTTCATTAGATTTTCTTAAGATTTATATTCTCTTCAAGTTTTATCAGATTATCTTAAGATATATGTTCATTTCAATTTTGTCCAGATTTTCTGAAGACTTATATTCACTTCAAATTTCATAAGATTTTACTTAAGTCTTCTATTCACTACAAATTTCATCAGATTTTTTTAATATATATATTTACTTCATATTTCATCAGATTTTCTGAAGACTTATATTCAATTCAAATTTCATCAGAATTTTTTAAGAATGATATTCACTTCAACTTTCACTAGATTTTCTAAAGACTTATATTCACTTCAAATTTCATCAAATTTTCTGAAGATTTATATTCACTTCAAATTTCACACGATTTTTTAAAGATTTATATTTACTTTTAATTTCCTAAGAAATTCTTGACATTTATATTCACTTCAAATTTCATAAGATTATCTTAATATTTATGTTCACTTTAATTTTCACCAGATTTTCTAAAGACTTATATTCACTTCATATTTGATCAGATTTTCTGAAGAGTATTATTCACCTCAAATTTTGTCATATTTTCTTAAGACATATATTCACTTTAAGTTTCAACAGATTATCTTAAGATTTTTGTTCACTTAATTTTTGTGCAGATTTTCAGAAGACTTATATTCAATTCAACTTTCATCAAATTTTTTTAGACTTATATTTACTTCAAATTTCATTAGGTTTTCTAAGGACTTTTATTCACTTCGAATTTCATCAAAATTCTTTAAGATTTATATTCTCTTCAACTTCAACAAATTTATTGATCACTTATATTCATTTCAAATTTCATCATATTTTTTGAAGATTACCATTCTCTTCAACTTTCACCAGATTTTCGAAAGACTTATATTCACTTCAAATTTCATTAGATTTTATGAAGACTTAAATTGTCTTCAAATTTCATCATATTTTCTAAAGATTTATATTCATTTCGAATTTCATCATATTTTCTAAAGATTTATACTCTCTCCAAGTTTTATCAGATTATCTTAAGATTTATGTTTGTTTCAATTTTGTCCAGATTTTCTGAACACTTTTATTCACTTCAAATTTCATAAGATATTCCATCATACTTTTTTAAAATTTATATTCACTTCAAATTTCATCAGATTTTTTGAAGACTTATATTCACTTCAAATTTCATCAGAATTTTTTAAGAATTATATTCTCTTCAACTTTCACGATATTTTCTGAAGACTTATGTTCACATCAAATTTTATCAGATTTTCTAAAGACTTATATTCACTTCAAACTTCATTAGATTTTTTAAAGATTTATATTTACTATAAATTTCTTAAGATATTCTTAACATTGATATTCACTTCAAATTTCATTAGATTATCTTAAAATTTATGTTCACTTTAATTTTCACCAGATTTTTTGAAGACTTATATTCACTTCAAATTTTATCAGATTTTCTGAAGACTTATATTCACCTCAAATTTTTCATATTTTCTAAAGACTTATATTCACTTCAAACTTCATTAGATTTTTTAAAGATTTATATTTACTATAAATTTCTTAAGATATTCTTAACATTGATATTCACTTCAAATTTCATTAGATTATCTTAAAATTTATGTTCACTTTAATTTTCACCAGATTTTTTGAAGACTTATATTCACTTCAAATTTTATCAGATTTTCTGAAGACTTATATTCACCTCAAATTTTTCATATTTTCTGAAGACTTATATTCACTTTAAATTTCATCAAAATTTCTAAAGATTTATATTCATTTAAAATTTTATTATATTTTCTTAAGATTTATATTCACTTCAAGTTTCAACAGATTATCTTAAGATTTATGTTCACTTAATTTTTGTTTAGATTTTCTTAAGACTTATGCTCATTTCAAATTTCATCAAATTTTTTGAAGAATTATATTTACTTTAAATTTCAACTGATTTTCTAAGGACTTTTATTCACTTAGAATTTCGTCAAAATTTTATAAGTTTTATATTCTCTTAAACTTTCAACAGATTTATTGAACACTTATATTCATTTCAAATTTCATCAGATTTTCTGAAGTCTTATATTCACTTCAAATTTCATCTGATTTTTTTAAGATTTATATTTACTTCAGATTCATCAGACTTTCTTAAGACTTACATTCACTTCAAATTTCATCAGATTTTTTTTAAGATTTATATTCTCTTTAACTTTCACCAGATTTTCGAAAGACTTCTATTCACTTCAAATTTCATCAGGTTTTATGAAGACTTATATTCACTTAAAATTTCACCAGATTTTCTGAAGACTTATATTCACTTCAAATTTCATCAAATTTTCTGAAGATTTATATTCACTTCAATTTTCACTCAATTTTTTAAAGATTTATATTTACTTTAAATTTCCTAAGAAATTCTTAACATTTATATTCACTTCAAATTTCATAAGATTATCTTAATATTTATGTTCACTTTAATTTTCACCAGATTTTCTGAAGACTTATATTCTCTTCATATTTGATCATATTTTCTGAAGAGTTTTATTCACCTCAAATTTTTTCATATTTTCTTAAGACATATATTCACTTTAAATTTTGTCAAAATTTCCAAATATTTTTATTCATTTCAAATTTTATTAGATTTTCTTAAGATTTATATTAACTTTAAGTTTCAACAGATTATCTTAAGATTTATGTTCACTTAATTTTTGTGAAGATTTTCAGAAGAGTTTTATTCACTTCAACTTTTATCAATTTTTTTTAGACTTATATTTACTTCAAATTTCATTAGATTTTCTAAGGACTTTTATTCACTTCGAATTTCATCAAAATTCTTTAAGATTTATATTCTCTTCAACTTTCAACAAATTTATTGAACACTTATATTCATTTCAAGTTTCATCAGATTTTCTGAAGGCTTATATTCATTTTAAATTTCATCAGATTTTTAGAAGATTAACATTCTCTTGAACTTTCACCAGATTTTCGATAGACTTATATTCACTTCAAATTTCATTAAATTTTATGAAGACTTAAATTCTCTTCAAATTTCATCATATTTTCTAAACATTTATATTTATTTTGAATTTCATCATATTTTCTTAAGATTTATATTCTCTTCAAGTTTTATCAGATTATGTTAAGATTTATATTCTCTTCAAGCTTTTGAAGACTTATATTCACTTCAAATTTCATAAGATTTTCCATCAGACTTTTTTAAGATTTATATTTACATCATATTTCATCAGATTTTGTGAAGACTTATATTCACTTCAAATTTCATCAGAATTTTTTAAGAATTATATTCTCTTCAACTTTCACCAGATTTTTTGAAGACTTATGTACACATCAAATTTTATCAGATTTTCTAAAGAATTATATTCACCTCAAATTTTTCATATTTTCTGAAGACTTATATTCACTTTAAATTTCATCAAAATTTCTAAAGATTTATATTCATTTGAATTTTTATTAGATTTTCTTAAGATTTATATTCACTTCAAGTTTCAATAGATTATCTAAAGATTTATGTTCACTTAATTTTTGTTTAAATTTTCTTAAGACTTATATTCATTTCAAATTTCATCTAATTTATTTAAGAATTATATGTACTTTAAATTTCAGCTGATTTTCTAAGGATTTTTATTCACTTAGAATTTCTTCAAAGTTTTTTAAGTTTTATATTCTCTTTAACTTTCAACAGATTTATTGAACTCTTATATTCATTTCAAATTTCATCAGATTTTCTGAAGGCTTATATTCACTTCAAAATTCATCTGATTTTTTAAAGATTTTTATTTACCTCAAATTCATCAGACTTTCTTAAGACTTACATTCACTTCAAATTTCATCATATTTTTTTAAGATTTATATTCTCTTCAACTTTCACCAGACTTTCGAGAGACTTATATTCACTTCAAATTTCATTAGATTTTATGAAGACTTATATTCACTTCAAATATCATCAGATTTTGTGAAGACTTATATTCACTTCAAATTTCATAAGAATTTTTTAAGAATTATATTCTCTTCAACTTTCACTAGATTTTCTGAAGACTTATATTCACTTCAAATTTCATCAAATTTTCTGAAGACTTATACACACTTCAAATTTCATTCGATTTTTTAAAGATTTATATTTACTTTAAATTTCCAATGAAATTCTTAACATTTATACTCACTTCAAATTTCATATGATTATCTTAATATTTATGTTCAGTTTAATTTTCACCAGATTTTCTGAAGATTTCTGATCACATCAAATTTTATTAGATTTTCTGAAGACTTATATTCACTTCAAACTTCATAAGATTTTTTAAAGATTTATATTTACTATTAATTTCCTAAGAAATTCTTAACATTAATATTCACTTTAAATTTCATCAGATTATCTTAAGATTTATGTTCACTTTATTTTTCAAAAGATTTTCTAAAGACTTATTTTCACTTCAAATTTGATAAGATTTTCTGAAGACTTATATTCAACTCTAATTTTTCATATTTTCTGAAGACTTATCTTCACTTTAAATTTCATCAAAATTTCTAAACATTTATATTCATTTCAAATTTTATTAGATTTTCTTAAGATTTATATTCACTTCAAGTTTCAACAGATTATCTTCAGATATATGTTCACTTAATTTTTGTGCAGATTTTCTGAAGACTTATGTTCACTTCAACTTTCATCAATTTTTTTTAGACTTATATTTACTTCAAATTTTATTAGATTTTCTTAGGACTTTTATTCACTAAGAATTTCATCAAAAGTTTTTAAGTTTTATATTCTCTTTAACTTTCAACAAATTTGTTGAACACTTATATTCATTTCAAATTTGATCAGATTTTCTGAAGGCTTATATTCATTTCAAATTTCATCAAATTTTTTTAAGATTAATATTCTCTTCAACTTTCACTTTAAAATTCATCAAAATTTCTAAAGATTTATATTCATTTCAAATTTTATTAGATTTTCTTAAGATTTATATTCACTTCAAGTTTCCACAGATTATCCTAAGATTTGTGTTCACTTAATTTTTGTTTAGATTTTCTGAAGACTTATATT
The DNA here is from genome assembly GCA_021764765.1 of Vicia sativa. Taxonomy (NCBI): domain Eukaryota; kingdom Viridiplantae; phylum Streptophyta; class Magnoliopsida; order Fabales; family Fabaceae; genus Vicia; species Vicia sativa. The sequence continues at coordinate 270,100,407 of CM038796.1, read as the reverse complement.
CATTTAAAATTTCATAAAAAATTTTAAGAATTATTTTTACTTTAAATTTCAGCTGATTTTCTAAGGAATTTTATTCACTTAGATTTTCATCAAAATTTTTTAAGTTTTATATTCTCTTCAACTTTCAATAGATTTATTGAACAAGTATATTCATTTCAAATTTCATCAGATTTTCTAAAGGCTTATATTCACTTCAAATTTCATCTGATTTTTTAAAGATTTATATTTACTTCAAATTCATCAGACTTTCTTAAGACTTACATTCACTTCAAATTTCATCAGATTTTTTTAAGATTTATATTCTCTTCAATTTTCACCAGATTTTCGAAAGACTAATATTCACTTCAAATTTCATCAGATTTTATGAAGACTTATATTTATTCAAATTTCATCAGATTTTGTGAAGACTTCTATTCACTTCAAATTTTATCATAATTTTTTAAGAATTATATTCTCTTCAACTTTCACTAGATTTTCTGAAGACTTATATTCACTTCAAATTTCGTCATATTTTCTACTTCAAAACATCTATACTCACTTCAAATTTCATATGATTATCTTAAGATTAATGTTCACTTTAATTTTCACCAGATTTTCTGATGACTAATATTCAATTCAAATTTCATTAATTTTTTTAAGACTTATGTTTATTTTAAATTTCTACTAATCTTCTAAGGTCTTTTATAAACTTAGAATTTCATCAAAAATTTTGAAGATTTATATTCTCTTCAACTTTCAACAGATTTATGGAACACTTATATTCATTTCGAATTTCATCAGATTTTCTGAAGGCTTATATTCACTTCAAATTTCATCGGATTTATTTAAAATTTATATCTACTTCAAATTCATCAGACTTTCTTAAGACTTACATTCACTTTAAATTTCATCATATTTTTTTAAGATTTATATTCTCTTCAACTTTCACCAGATTTTTGAAAGACTTATATTCACTTCAAATTTCATCAGATTTTAAAAAGACTTATATTCACTTCAAATTTCATAAGATTTTATGAAGACTTATATTTACTTCAAATTTCATCAGAATTTTTTAAGAATTATATTCTCATCAAGTTTTATCAGATTATCTTAAGAATTATGTTCAGTTCAATTTTGTTTAGATTTTCTGAAGACTTATATTCACTTCGAATTTTATAAGATTTTCTGAAGACTTCTATTTACTACAAATTTCATCAGATTGTTTTAAGATTTATATTTACTTCATATTTCATCATATTTTGGGAAGACTTATATTCACTTCAAATTTCCTCAGAATTTTTTAAGAATTATATTCTCTTCAACTTTCACCAGATTTTCTGAAGACTTATATTCACTTCAAATTTCATCAGATTTTCTGAAGACTTATATATACTTCAAATTTCATTAGATTTGTTTAAGATTTATATTTACTTCATATTTCATCAGATTTTGTGAAAACTTATATTCACCTCCAATTTCATCTGAATTTTTTAAGAATTATATTCTCTTAAACTTTCACTATATTTTCTGAAGACTTATATTCAGTTTAAATTTGATCAGATTTTCTGAAGACTTTTATTCACCTCATATTTTTTATGTTTTCTGAAGACTTATATTCACTTTAAATTTCGTCAAATTTTCTAAAGATTTATCTTCATTTCTAATTTTATTAGATTTTCTTAAGATTTTATATTCACTTCAAGTATCAACAGAGTATCTTAGGATTTATGTTCACTTAATTTTTGTCCAGATTTTCTTAAGACTTATATTCACTTAAAATTTCATCAATGTTTTTCAAGACATATATTTACTTCAGATTTCATCAGATTTTTTAAGGACTTTTATTCACTTCGAATTTTATCAAAAATTTTTAAGATTTATATTCTCTTCAACTTTCAACAGATTTTTTGAACACTTATATTCATTTCAATTTTCATCAGATTTTCTGAAGGCTTAAATTCACTTCAAAATTCATCTGATTTTTTAAAGATTTATATTTACTTCAAATTCATCAGATTTTCTTAAGACTTACATTCACTTCAATTTCATCATATTTTTTAAAGATTTATATTCTCTTCAACTTTCACCAGATTTTTGAAAGACTTATATTCACTTCAAATTTCATCAAATTTTATGAAGACTTATATATACTTCAAATTTCATCAGATTTTCATCAGATTTATTTTTATTTCGAATTTCACCAGATTTTCTTAAGATTTATATTCTCTTCCAGACGTTTTGAAGATTTATATTCACTTCAAATTTATAAGATTTTCTGAAGACTTCTATTAACTACAAATTTCATCAGATTTTTTAAAGATTTATATTTACTTTATATTTCATCTGATTTTGTGAAGACTTATATTAACCTCCAATTTCATCAGAATTTTTTAAGAATTACATTCTCTTCAACTTTCACCAGATTTTCTGAAGACGTATATTCACTTCAAACTTCATTAGATTTTAAAAAGATTTATATTTACTTTAAATTTCCTACGATATTCTTAACATTTATATTCACTTCAAATTTCATTAGATTATCTTAAGATTTATGTTCACTTATATTTTCACAAGATTTCCTGAAGACTTATGTTCACTTCAAATTTGATTAGATGTTTTGAAGAGTTATATTCACCTCAAATTTTCCATATTTTTTGAAGACTTATATTCACTTTAAATTTCATCAAATTTTCTAAAGATTTATCTTCATTTCAAATTTTATTAGATTTTCTTAAGATTTATATTCACTTCAAGTTTCAAAGTATTTTAAGATTTATGTTCAATTAATTTTTGTCCAGATTTTCTTAAGACTTATATTCACTTCAAATTTTCATCAATGTTTTTTAAGACTTATATTTACTTTAAATTTCATCAGATTTTCTAAGGACTTTTATTCACTTCGAATTTTATCAAAATTTTTAAAGATTTATATTCTCTTCAACTTTCAACAGATTTATTGAACACTTATTATATTCATTTCAAATTTCATTAGATTTTTTGAAGGCTTAAGAAATTTTTTCATATTTTTTCAAATTTCAAATTTTTTCATCAGATTCATTTCAAATTTTTTCATATTTTTTGAAGACTTATATTTATTTCAAATTTCATCAAATTTTTTATGACTTATATTTTCTTCAAATTTCATCAGATTTTCTATGGACTTTTATGAACTTCGAATTTCATCAAAAAAATTTAAGATTTATATTCTCTTCAACTTTCACCTGATTTTCTGAAGATTTATATTCACTTCAAATTTCATTTAATTTTTTAAAGATTTATATTTACATTAAATTTCATAAGATATTCTTAACATTTATATTCACTTCAAATTTCACCTCATATTTTATCATATTTTCTGAAGACTTATATTCACTTTAAATTTTGTCAAAATTTCTAAAGATTTATATTCACTTCATGTTTCAATAGATTATCTGAAGATTTATGTTCACTTCAATTTTCTCCAGATTTTCTAAATACTTATATTCACTACAAATTTCATCAGATTTTTCTAAAACTTCTATTTTCTTCAAATTTCATCAGATTTTCAAAAGTCTTTTATTCACTTCAAAATTTTATTAGAATTTTTTAAGATTTACATTCTCTTCAACTTTCACCACATTTTTTTCACACTTATATTCATTTAAAATTTCATTAGATTTTCTGAAGACTTATATTCACTTCAAATTTCATCTAATTTTTTTAAGATTCATATTTACTTCAAATTCATCTGATTTTCTTAAGAGTTATATTCACTTCAAATTTCATCAGATTTTTTTAAGATTTATATTCTCTTCAACTTTCACAAGATTTTCAAAAGACTTATATTCACTTCAAATTTTATCACATTTTATGAAGACTTATATGCATTTCAAATTTCATCAGATTTTCTAAAGATTTATATTCATTTCGAATTTCATCAGATTTTCTTAAGATTTATATTCACTTCAAGTTTTATCAGATTATCTTCAGATTTATGTTCACTTTAATATTGTCCAGATTTTTTGAAAACTTATATGCACTTCAAATTTCATAAGATTTTCTGAAGACTTCTATTCACTACAAATTTCCATCAGATTTTTTTATGTTCACTTAAACTTTCACTAGATTTTCTGAAGACTTATATTCACTTCAAATTTCATCAGATTATGTTAAGATTTATGTTGACTTTGATTTTTATCAGATTTTCTAAAGACTTATATTTGCTTAAAATTTTATCATATTTTCTTAAGACTTATATTCACTTCAAAGTTCATCAGATTTTCTGAAGACTTATATTCACTTCAAATTTCATCAGATTTTCTGAAAACTTGTATTCCTTTCAAATTTCATCAGTCTTTTTTAAGATTTTATTGATTTCAAATTTCATGAGATTACCTTAAGATTTATGTTCACTTTGATTTTCACCAGAATTCCTAAAGACTTATATTCGCTTCAAATTTCATCATATTTTCTAAAGTCTCATATTCACTTCAAATTTCACCAGATTTTCTTAAAACTTATATTCACTAAAAATTTAATTAAATTTTTTAAGATTTATATTTACTTCAAATTTTATTAAATTTTCTAAAGACATATATTCACTTCCAATTTCATCAGGTTTTTAAAGATTTATATTCACTTTATTTTTAACCAAATTTTCTAAAGACTTATATTGACTTCAGATTTCATCATATTTTTCTAGAGACTTATATTTACTTCAAATTGAATCAGATATTCTGAAGTCTTATATTGACATCAAACTTTATCATATTTTTTTAAGATTTATATTCACTTCAAATTTCATCAGATTTTCTAAATATTTATGTTCACTTCAAATTTCATTCGATTTTTGTAAAATTTAAATTCACTTCAATTTTCACCAGATTTTCTAAAGGCTTATACTTATTTTAAATATCACCAGATTTTTTGGTGACATATATTCACTTCAAATGTCATCATATTTTTTTAATATTTATATTCATTTCAAATTTCATCAGATTTTCTTAAGATTTATATTCACTTCAAATTTCATTATCTTAATATTTATGTTAACTTTGATTTTAACCAAATTTTTTGAAGACTTATATTCACTTCAAATTTCATCAGATATTCTGAAGACTTATATTCTCTTCAAATTTCATCATATTTTTTTAAGATTTATATTAACATCAAATTTCATTAGATTTTTTAAAGACTTATATTCCCTACAAATTTCATCAGATTATGTGAAGATTTATATTGACTTCAAATTTCATCAGATTATCTTAAGTTTTATGTTCACTTCAATTTTCACTTGAATTTCTGAAGACCTATATTCACTTCACATTTCATCAGATTTTTTAAAGATTTATATTCCTTTCAAATTTCATCAGATTATGTTAACATTTATGTTGACTTTGATTTTCATCAGATTTTCTGAAGACTTATATTTGCTTCAAATTTTATCATATTTTCTTAAGACTTATATTCACTTCAAAGTTCCTCAGATTTTCTGAAGACTTATATTCACTTCAAATTTCATCAGATTTTCTGAAAATTGTATTACCTTCAAATTTCATCAATCTTTTTTCAGATTTATATTCATTTCAAATTTCATGTGATTATCTTAAGATTTATGTTCACTTTGATTTTCACAAGATTTTCTGAAGACATATATTCGCTTCAAATTTCATCATATTTTTTTAAGTCTCATATTCACTTCAAATTTCATCATATTTTCTTAAACCTTATATTCACTAAAAATTTAATTAAATTTTTTAAGATTTATATTTATTTCAAATTTCATCAGATTTTCTAAAGACATATATTCACTTCCAATTTCATCAGGTTTTTTGAGATTTATATTCACTTTATTTTTAACCAAATTTTCTAAAGACTTATATTCACTTCAGATTTCATCATATTTTTCTGAAGACTTATATTCACTTCAAATTTCATCAGATATTCTGAAGTCTTATATTGACATCAAATTTTATCATATTTTTTTAAGATTTATATTCTCTTCAAATTTCATCAGATTTTCTAAACATTTATTTTCACTTCAAATTTCATTCAATTTTTGTAAAATTTATATTCACTTCAATTTTCACCAGATTTGCTAAACGCTTGTATTTATTTTAAATATCACAACATTTTCTGGTGACATATATTCACTTCAAATGTCATCAATTTTTTTTAACATTTATATTAATTTCAAATTTCATCAGATTTTCTTAAGATTTATATTCACTTCAAATTTCATCCGATTATCTTAATATTTCTGTTCATTTTGATTTTAACCAGATTTTTTGAAGACATATATTCACTTCAAATTTCATCAGATATTCTTATGACTTATATTCTCTTCAAATTTCATCATATTTTTTTAAGATTTATATTTACATCAAATTTCATTAGATTTTTTGAAGACTTGTATTCCCTTCAAATTTCATCAGATTATGTGAAGATTTATATTGATTTCAAATTTCATCAGATTATCTTAAGATTTATGTTCACTTCAATTTTATCTTGATTTTCTGAAGACTTATATTCACTTCACATTTCATTAGATTTTTTAAGACTTATATTCACTTCAAATTTTATCTGATTTTCGGAAGACATATATTCACTTCAAATTTCATCAGATTTTCTGAAGACTTGTATTCACTTCAAATTTCAAATTTCATCAGATTATCTTAAGATTTAGGTTCACTTTGATTTTCACTGGATTTTCTAAATACTTTTATTCGCTTCAAATTTCATCAGATTTTCTGAAGACTCATATTCACTTCAAATTTCATCATATTTTATTTAGACTTTATACACTAAAAATTTCATTTAATATTTTTAAGTTCAATATTTACTTCAAATTTCATCAGATTTTCTAAAGACTTATGTTCACTTCAAATTTCATCAGATTTCGTTTTAGATTTATATTCACTTCAATTTTAACCAAATTTTCTAAAGACATATATTCATTTCAAATTTCATCAGATCATCTGAAGAGTTATATTCACTTCAAATTTCATCATACTTTCTTAAGACTTATGGTCACTTCAAATTTCATCAGATTTTTTAAAGATTTATATTCACTTCAATTTTCACCAGATTTTCTAAAGGCAAATTCACTTTAAATATCACCGGATTTTTTGATGACATATATATACTTCAAATGTCATCAGATTTTTTTAACATTTATATTCATTTCAAATTTCTTTAGATTTTCTTAAGATTTAAATTCACTTCTAATATCATAAAATTATCTTAAGATTTATGTTCAGTTTGATTTCCACAAGAGTTTTTGAAGACTTATATTCACTTCAAATTTCATCAGATATTCTGAAGACTTATATTCACTTCAAATTTCATCATATTTTTTTAACATTTATATTTACATCAAATTTCATTAGATTTATTAAAGACTTATATTCCCTTCAAATTTCATTAGATTATCTAAAGATTTATATTGACTTCAAATTTCATCAGAATATTTTAAGATTTATGTTCACTTCAATTTTCACTAGATTTTCTGAAGACTTATATTCACTTCAAATTTCATTAGATTTTTTTAAGATTTATATTCCTGTCAAATTTCATCAGATCATTTTAAGATTTTTGTTCACTTTGATTTTCAATAGATTTTCTAAAGACTGATATTTGCTTTAAATTTCATCATATTTTCTTAAGACATATATTCCCTTCAAATTTCATCGGATTTTCTGAAGACTTATATTCACTTCAAAATTCATCAGATTTTCTGAAGACTTGTATTCACTTCAAATTTCATCAATTCTGTTTAAGATTTACATTCATTTCAAATTTCATGAGATTATCTTAAGATTTATGTTCACTTTGATTTTCACCGGATTTTCTGAAGACTTATATTCGCTTCAAATTTCATCAGATTTTCTGAAGTCTCATATTCACTACAAATTTCATCAGATTTTCTTAAGACTTATATTCACTAAAAATTTCCTTAAATTTTTTAAGAATTATGCTTACTTCAAATTTCATCAGATTTTCTAAAGAGTTATATTCACATTAAATTTCATCAGATTTTTATATAGATTTATATTCACTTCAATTTTAACCAAATTTTCTAAAGATATATATTTACTTCAAATTTCATCAAATTTTTTGAAGAGCTATATTCACTTCAAATTTCATTAGACTTTCTTAAGACTTATGTTTACTCAAAAATTCATTAGATTTTTTGAAGATTTATATTCACTTACAATTTCATCAGATTTTCTAAAGAATTATATTTTCTTCAAATTTCATTAGATTTATTTAAGATTTGTATTCACTTAAATTTTCAGTAGATTTTCTAAAGACTGATATTCGCTTCAAATTTCAACATATTTTCTTAAGACTTATATTCACTTCAAATTTCATTTGATTTTCTGAAGACTTATATTCACTTCAAAATTCATCATATTTTCTGAAGACTTGTATTCACTTCAAATTTAATCAATTTTGTTTAAGATTTACATTCATTTCAAATTTCATGAGATTATCTTAAGATTTATGTTCACTTTGATTTTCACCTGATTTTCTGAAGACTAATATTCACTTCAAATTTCATCAGATTTTCTGAAGTCTCATATTCACTACAAATTTCATCAGATTTTCTTAAGACTTATATTCACTGAAAATTTCATTAAATTTTAAAAAAATTATATTTACTTCAAATGTCATCAGATTTTCTAAAGACTTGTATTCACATTAAATTTCATCAGATTTTTTTATAGATTTATATTCACTTCAATTTTTACCAAATTTTCTAAGGACATATATTTACTTCAAACTTCATCAGATTTTTCGAAGAGTTATATTCACTTTTATTTCATTAGACTTTCTTAAGACTTATGTTTACTTAACATTTCATCAGATTTTTTTAAGATTTATATTCACTTTAAATTTCATAAGATTTTCTAAAGATTTATATTCACTTCAAATTTCATTAGATATTTTTAAGATTTGTATTCACTTCAATTTTCACCAGATTTTCTGAAGGCTTATATTCAGTTTAAATATCATCAGATTTTTTGATGACTTATATACACTTCAAATGTCATCAGATTTTTTGAACATTTTTATTCATTTCAAATTTCTTAAGATTTTCTTAAGATTTATATTCAAATCTAATTTCATCAAATTATCTTAAGATTTAAGTTCACTTTGATTTTCACCAGATTTTCTAAAGACTGATATTCGCTTCAAATTTCATCATATTTTCTTAAGGCTTATATTCACTTCAAATTTAATCAAATTTTCTGAAGACTTATATTCACTTCAAAATTCATCAGATTTTCTGAAGACTTGTATTCACTTCAAATTTAATCAATTTTGTTTAAGATTTACATTCATTTCAAATTTCATGAGATTATCTTAAAATTTATGTTCAATTTGATTTTCACCGGATTTTCTGAAGACTGATATTCGCTTCAAATTTCATCAGATTTTCTGAAGTCTCATATTCTCTACAAATTTCATCAGATTTTCTTAAGACTTATATTCACTGAAAATTTCATTAAATTTTTTAAGAATTATATTTACTTCAAATTTCATCAGATTTTCTAAAGACTTATATTCACATTAAATTTCATCAGATTTTTTTATAGATTTATATTCACTTCAATTTTAACCAAATTTTCTAAAGACATATATTTACTTCAAACTTCATCAGATTTTCCGAAGAATTATATTCACTTAAAATGTCATCATATTTTCTAAAGATTTATATTCACTTCAAATTTAATTAGATTATTTTTAGATTTATGTTCACTTTGATTTTCAACATATTTTGTAAACACTTATATTTGCATTAATTTTCATCATATTTTCTTAAGATTTATATTCACTTCAAATTTCAACAGATTTTCTAAAGACTTCTTTTCACTTCAAATTTCATCAGATTTCGTTTTAGATTTATATTCAATTCAATTTTAACCAAATTTTCTAAAGACATATATTCACTTGAAATTTCATCAGATTTTCTGAAGAGTTATATTCACTTCAAATTTCATCAGATTTTCTAGAGATTCATGTTCACTTCAAATTTCATTAGATTTTTTTAAGATTTGTATTCACTTCATTTTCACCAGATTTTCTTAAGGCAAATTCACATTAAATATCACCAGATTTTTTGATGACATATATTGACTTCAAATTTCATCAGATATTCTGAACACTTATATTAACTTCAAATTTCATCATATATTTTTAAGATTTATATTTACATCAAATTTCATTAGACTTTTTAAAGACTTATATTCCCTTCAAATTTCATCAGATTATCTAAAGATTTATTGTGACTTCAAATTTCATCAAATTATCTTAAGATTTATGTTCACTTCAAATTTCATCAGATTTTCTGAAGACTTGTATTCACTTCTAATTTCATCAAATTTTTCTAAGATTTATATTTATATCAAATTTCATGATATTATGTTAAGATTTATGTTCACTTTGATTTTAACCAGATTTTCTAAAGACTTATATTCATTTCTATTTTCATCATATTTTCTAAAGATTTATATTTATATCAAATTTCATCATATTTTCTAAAGACTTATATTCACTTCAAATTTCATCAGATTTTTTGAAGACTTTTATTCACTTCAAATTTCATCTAATTTTTCTAAGATTTATATTCATTTCATATTTCAGGATATTTCTTACGATTTATGGTCACTTTAATTTTCAATGGATTTTCTGAAGACTTAAATTCTCTTGTAATTTTATCAGATTTTCTAAAGACTTATATTCACTTCGAATTTCATAAGATTTCTTTTTAGATTTATATTCACTTCAATTTTAACCAAATTTTCTAAAGACATATATTCACTTCAAATTTAATCAGATTTTCTGAAGAGTTATATTCACTTCAAATTTCATCAAACGTTCTTAAAACTTATGTTCACTTCAAATTTCATCAATTTTTTTAAGATTTATATTCACTTCAAATTTCATCAGATTTTCTAAAGATTTATTTTCACTTCTAATTTCATTAGATTTTTTTAAAATTTGTATTCACTTCAATTTTCACCAGATTTTCTGAAGGCAAATTCACTTTAAATATCACCAGATTTTTTGATGACTTATATATACTTCAAATGTTATCAGAATATTTTTACATTTATATTAATTTCAAATTTCTTCAGATTTTCTTAAGATTTATATTCACTTCTAATTTCAATTGATTATCTTAAGATTTATGTTCACTTTGATTTTCACCAGAATTTTTGTAGACTTATATTCACTTCAAATTTCATCAGATATTCTGAACACTTATATTCACTTTCAATTTCATCATTTTTTTTAAGATTTATATTTACATCAAATTTCATTAGATTTTTAAGGACTTATATTCCCTTCAAATTTCATCAGACTATCTGAAAATTTATATTGACTTCAAATTTCATCAAATTATCTTAAGATTTATGTTCACTTCAATTTTTACTAGATTTTATGAAGACTTATATTCACTTTAAATATCATCAGATTATTTTAAGATTTATGTTCACGTTAATTTTCACCAGTTATTCTAAAGACCTATATTCGCTTCAAATTTCATCACATTTTCTTAAGACTTATATTCACATCAAATTTCATCTGATTTTCTGAAGACTTATATTCACTTCAAATTTCATCAAATTTTCTGAAGACTTGTATTCACATAATATTTCATCAATTTTGTTTAAAATTTAAATTCATTTCAAATTTCATGAGATTATCTTAAGATTTATGTTTACTTTGAGTTTGATCGGTTACTGAAGACTTATATTCACTTTAAATTTCATCAGATTTTCTGAAGCCTCATATTCACTACAAATTTCATCAGATTTTCTTAGGACTTACATTCACTAAAAATTTCATTAAATTTTCTAAGATTTATATTTACTTCAAATTTCATCAGATTTTCTAAAGATTTATGTTCACTTCAAATTTCATTCGATTTTTTTAAGATTTATATTCACTTCAATATTCACCTGATTTTCTGAAAGCTTATATTCACTTTAAATATCACCAGATTTGCAGATGACTTATATTCGCTTCAAATGTCATCAGACTTTTTTAACATTTATATTAATTTCAATTTTCATCAGATTTTCTGATTATTTATATTCACTTCAAATTTCATCAGATTATCTTAATATTTATGTTCACTTTGATTTTTGCCAGATCTTTTGAAGACTTATATTTAATTCAAATTTCACCAGATCTTTTGAAGACTTAAAGTTACATCAAATTTCATTATATTTTTTAAAGACTTTTATTCCCTTCAAATTTCATTAGATTGTCCGAAGATATATATTGACTTCAAATTTCATCAAATTATCTTAAGATTTATGTTCACTTCAATTTTCACTAGATTTTCAGAAGACTTATATTCACTTCAAATTTCATCAGATTTTTTAAAGATTTATATTCCATTCAACTTTCATTAGCTTATTTTAAGATTTGTGTTCACTTTTATTTTCACCAAATTTTTTAAAGACTTATATTCGCTTCAATTTTCATCATATTTTTTTAAGATTTATATTCACTTCAAATTTCATCAGATTTTCTGATGACTTATATTAACTTCAAATTTCATCAGATTTTCTGAAGACTTGTATTCACTTAAAATTTCATCAAATTTTTCTAAGATTTATATTAATTTCAAATTTCATGATATTATCTTAAAAATTATGTTCACTTTGATTTTCACCGGATTTTCTAATGACTTATATTCGTTTCAAATTTCATCATATTTTCTGAAGACTCATATTCAATTCAAATTTCATCAGATTTTCTTAAGACTTTATTCACTAAAAATTACATTAGATTTTTTTAAGATTTATATTTACTTTAAATTTCATCAGATTTTCTAAAGAGTTATATTCACTACAAATTTCATCGATTTTTTTATTGATTTATATTCACTTCAATTTTAACCAAATTTTCTAAAGACACATATTTACTTCAAATTTCATCAGATTTTTTGAAGAGTTATATTCACTTCAAATTTCATCAGATTTTCTGAAGACTTATATTCACTTCAAATTGCATCAGATTTTGTGAAGACTTGTATTCACTTCAAATTGCATTAGATTTTGTGAAGACTTTATATTCATTTCAAATTTCATGAGATTATCTTAAGATTTATGTTTACTTTGATTTTCATCGGATTTTCTGAAGATTTATATTCGCTTCAAATTTCATCCGATTTTCTGAAGTCTCATATTCACTAAAAATTTCATCATATTTTCTTAAGACTTATATTCATTAAAAATTTCATTAAATATTTTAAGATTTATATTTACTTCAAATTACATCAGATTTTCTAAGGATTTATGTTCACTTGAAATTTCATTCAATTTTTTAAAGATTTCTATTCACTTCAATTTTCACCATATTTTCTGAAGGATTATATTCACTTTAAATATCACCAGATTCTCTGATGACTTATATTCACTTCAAATGTCATCAGACTTTTTTAACATTTATATTCATTTCAAATTTCATTAGATTGACTTAAGATTAATATTCACTTCAAATTTCATCAGATTATCTTAATATTTATGTTCACTTTGATTTTCACCAAATCTTTTGAAGACTTATATTCACTTCAATATTCATCAGATATTCTGAAGACTTATATTCTCTTCAAATTTCATCATATTTTTTTAAGATTTATATTTACATCAAATTTCATTAGATTTTTTAAAGACTTATATTCCCTTCAAATTTCATCAGATTATCTGAAGATTTATATTGACTTTAAATTTCATCAGATTATCTTAAGATTTATGTTAACTTCAATTTTCACTAGATTTTCTGAAGACTTATATTCACTTCAAATTTCATCAGATTTTTTTAAGATTTATATTCCTTTCAAATTTCATTTGATTATTTGAAGATTTATGTTCACTTTGATTTTCACCATATTTTCTAAAAACTTATGTTCGCTTCAATTTTCATCATCTTTTCTTAAGATTTATATTCACTTCAAATTTCATCAGATTTTTTGAATACCTATATTCGCTTCAAATTTCATCAGATTTTCTGAAGACTATATTCACTTCAAATTTCATCAAATTTTTCTAGCATTATTTTCATTTCAAATTTCATGATATTATCTTTAGATTTATGTTCACTTTGATTTTCACCGGATTTTCTGAAGACTTATATTCGCTTCAAATTTCATCAGATTTTCTAGAGACTCATATTCACTTCAAATTTCATCAGATTTTCTTTAGACTTTATTCACTAAAAATTTCAATAAATTTTTTTAAGAGTTATATTAATTTCAAATATCATAAGATTTTCTAACGACCTATATTCATTTCAAATTTCATCAATTTGTTTTTAGATTTATATTCACTTCAATTTTAACCAAATTTTCTAAAGACATATATTAACTTCAAATTTCATCAAATTTTCTGAAGAGTTATATTCACTTCAAATTTCATCAGAGTTTCTTAAGATTTATGTTCAATTCAAATTTCATTAGATTTTTTTAAAGATTTGTATTCACTTCAATTTTCACCAGATTTTCTGAAGGCATATATTCACTTTAAATATCACCAGATTTTTTGATGACATATATACACTTCAAATGTAATCAGATTTTTTTAACATTTATATTCATTTCAAATTTATTAAGATTTTCTTAAGATTTATATTCACTTCTAATTTCATCAAATTATCTTAAGATTTATGTTCACTTTGATTTTAACCTGACTTTTTGAAGATTTATATTCCCCTCAAATTTCAGCAGATTTTTTGAAGACTTATATTCTCTTCAAATTTCATCATATTTTTTCTGATTTATATTTATATCAAATTTCATTAGATTTTCTAAAGACTTATCTTAAGATTTATGTTCACTTTGATTTTAACCAGATTTTCTATAAACTTATATTCATTTCAATTTTCATCATATTTTCTTAAGATTTATATTTACTTCAAATTTCATCAGATTTTCTAAAGACTTATATTCACTTCAAATTTCATCAGATTTTTTGAAGACTTTTATTCACTTCAAATTTCATCAAATTTTTCTAAGATTTATATTCATTTCACATTTCATGATATTTCTTAAGATTTATGTTCACTTTAATTTTTACTGGATTTTCTGAAGACTTGAATACGTTCCAAATTTCATCAGATTTTCTGAAGACTCATATTCACTTCAAATTTCATCAAATTTTCTTTATATTTTATTCACTAAAAATTTCATTAAATTTTTTGAAGTTTTATAATTACTTCAAATTTTATCAGATTTTCTAAAGACTTATATTCACTTCAAATTTCATCAGATTTCTTTTTAGATTTATATTCATTTCAATTTTAACCAAATTTTCTAAAGACATATATTAACTTCAAATTTCATCAGATTTTCTGAAGAGTTATATTCACTTCAAATTTCATCTGACTTTCTTAAGACTTATGTTCACTTCAAATTTCATCAATTTTTTTAAGAGTTATATTCACTTCAAATTTCATCAGATTTTCTAAAGATTTATGTTCACTTCAAATTTCATTAGGTTTTTTTAAGATTTGTATTCACTTCAATTTTCAGAAGATTTTCTGAAGGCAAATTCACTTTAAATATTACCAGATTTTTTGATGACTTATATATACTTCAAATGTTATCAGATTTTTTTTACATTTATATTCGTTTAAAATTTCTTCATATTTTCTTAAGATTTATATTCACTTCTAATTTCATTATATTATCTTAAGATTTATGTTCACTTTGATTTTCACCAGATTTTTTGAAGACTTATATTCACTTCAAATTTCATCAGATATTCTGAAGACTTATATTCACTTTAATTTTTATCATATTTTTTAAGATTTATATTTACATCAAATTTCATAAGATTTTTTAAAGACTTATATTCCCTTCAAACGTCATCAGATTATCTGAAGCTTTATATTGACTTCAAATTTCATCAAATTATCTTAAGATTTATGTTCCGTTCAATTTATACTAGATTTTCTGAAGACTTATATTCACTTCAAATTTCATCATATTTTTTTTAAGATTTATATTCCTTTCAAATTTCATCATATTTTTTTAAGATTTTTGTCCACTTTGATTTTCACCAGATTTTCTAAAGACTTATATTCGCTTCAAATTTCATCACATTTTCTTAAGAGTTATATTCACTTCAAATTTAATCTGATTTTCAGAAGACTTATATTCACTTCAAATTTCATCAGATTTTCTGAAGACTTGTATTCACTTCAAATTTCATCAATTCTGTTTAAGATTTACATTCATTTCAAATTTCATGAGATTATCTTAAGATTTATGTTCACTTTTATTTTCACCGGATTTTCTGAACACTTATATTCGCTTCAAATTTCATCATTTTTCTGAAGTCTCATATTAACTACAAATTTCATCAGATTTTCTTAACACTTATATTCACAAAAAATTTCATCGAATTTTCTAAAGATTTATGTTCACATCAAATTTCGTTCGATTTTTTTAAGATTTATATTCACTTCAATTTTCACAAGATTTTCTGAAGGCTTATATTCACTTTAAATATCACCAGATTTTTTGAGGACTTATATACACCTCAAATAACATCAGATTTTTTTAAAATTTATATTCGTTTCAAAATTCTTCAGATTTATATTTACTTCTAATTTCATCTGATTATCTTAAGATTTATGTTCACTTTGATTTTCACCAGATTTTTTGAAGACTTATATTCATTTCAAATTTCATCGGATTTTCAAGACTTATATTCACTTCAAATTTCATCGGATTTATGAAGAAGATATTCACTTCAAATTTCATCAAATTATCTTAAGATTATATTCACTTAAATTTCACCGATTTTCGAAGACTTATATTTCATATGATTTATTTTAAGATTTATATTCACTTTGATTTTCTGATTTTTGAAGACTTATATTCACATCAAATTTCATCAAATATTCTGAATTCTTATATTCACTTCAATTTTCATTAGATTATATGAAGACATTTATTGACTTAAAATTTCATCAAATTATCTTAAGACTTATATTCACTTCAAATTTCATAAGATTTTCGAAGACTTATATTCTTTTCAAATTTCATCAGTTTGAAGACTATATTCACTTAAAATTTCATGTATTTTTTTAAGATTTATATTCATTTCAAATTTCATGAAATTATCTTAAGATTTATATTCATTTGATTTTCACCATTTTTAAGACTTATATTCGCTTCAAATTTCATCAGATTTTTTGAAGTCTCATATTCACTACAAATTACATCATATTTTCATAAGACATATATTAACTAAAAATTTCATTAAATTTTTTAAGATTTATATTTACTTAAAATTTCATCAGATTTTCTAAAGACTTATATTCACTTTAATTTCATCAGATTTTTTAAGATTTATATTCAGTTCATTCTTAACCTAATTTTCTGAAGACTTATATTCACTTCAAATTTCATCTTATTTTCTTAAGACATATATTCACACCAAATTTTATCATATTTTTTAAAGATTTTTATTCACTTCAAATTTCATCAGATTTTCAAAAGATTTATATTCACGTCAAATTTCAATTGATTTTTTTAAGATTTATATTCAGTTCAATTTTCACCAGATATTCTGATGACGTATATTAACTTCAAATGTCATCAAATTTTTTTAACATTTATATTAATTTCAAATTTCATCAGATTTTCTTAAGATTTATATTCAATTCAAATTTCATCAGAGTATCTTAAGATCTATGTTCACTTTGATTTTCACCAGATTTTTTGAAGACTTATATTCACTTCAAATTTCTTCATATTTTCTGAAGAGTTATATTCACTTCATATTTCATGAGATTTTTTTAATATTTATATTCACTTCAATTTTCATCATATTTTCTTAAGATTTATATTTACCTCAAATTTCATCAGATTTTCTGAAGACTTATACTCACTACAAATTTCATCATATTTTTTGAAGACTTTTATTCACTTCAAATTTCATCAAATTTTTCTAAGATTTATATTCACTTCAAATTTCATCAGATTTTCTAAAGACTTATATTCACTTCAAATTTCATCAGATTTTCTTAATACTTATATTCACTTCAAATTTAATCATATTTTTTTAGAGATATATATTCTATTCAAATTTCATTAGGTTTTCTGAAGATTTATGTTCACTTCAAATTTCATTAGATTTTTTTAAGATTTATATTTAGTTCGATTTTCACCAGATTTTTTGAAGGCTTATATTCACTTTTGATACACCTTAATTGATGACTTATATCTTACTTAAATTTCATCGATTTTTTAAGATTTATATTCATTTCAAATTTCATAAAATTTACTTAAGATTTATATTCACTTCAAATTTCATCTTATTTTCTCGAAGACTTATATTCATCAATTTTTATCATCATTTTTTTAAATTTATATTCACTTCAAATTTCATCAAATTTTTCTGAGACTTATATTCATCAAATTTCATCGATTTTCTTAAGATTTATATTCACTCTTCATTTTAACCAGATTTTCAAGACTTATATTCACTTCAAATTTCATCAGATTTTTCTAAGATTTATACTTACTTCAAATTTCCCATATTTTCTAAAGACTTATATTCACTTCAAATTTCAGATTTTTTAAGATTTATATTCACTCAATTTTCACCATATTTTGAAGACTTATATTCACTTCATTTCTATCACCATTTTATGAAGACCTATATTCACTTCAAATTTCATCAAATATTTTTTAAGATTTATATTCATTTTAAATTTCTTCCATATTTCATTAGATTTTATATTCACTTCAAATTTCACTTATTATCTAAAGACTTATATTCCTTTGATTTTCAATAGATTTTTTTGAAGACTTATATTTGCTTTAAATTTCATCAAATATTCTTAAGACTTATATTCACTTCAAATTTCATCCTTTTTTTTTAAGATTTATATTACTTCAAATTTCTAATGTCATATTTTATAAAGACTTATATTCCTTTAATTTCATCAAAATTTTTGAAGATTTATATTCACTTCAAATTTCATCATTATCTTAAGATTTATGTTCACTGATTTTCACCATATTTTCTCAAGACTTATTCACTTAAATTTCATCAAATTTTCGAAGACTTATTCACTTCAAATCATTAGATTTTCTTAAGACTTATATTCACTTCAAATTTCATCAAATTTTTAAGATTTATATTCACTTCAAATTTCATAAGATTTCTAAAGACTTATATTCACTTAAATTTCATCGATTTTTAAGATTTATATTCACTTCAATTTTCATCAAATTTTCTAAAGACATATTCACTTCAAATTTCATCGACTTTCTCAAGACTTATATTCACTTCAAATTTCACGATTTTCTTAAGACTATATTCACTTAAAATTTCATCATATATTTTTCTGAAGATATATATTCATTCAAATTTCATCGTGTTTTCTCGAAGATTTATATTCACTTCAAATTTCATTAGATTTTTAAGATTTATATTCACTTCGATTTTCATCGCATTTTTTGAAGACTTATATTCACTTTAATTACCTGATTTTCTGAAGACTTATATTCACTCAAATTTCATCGATTTTTTGAACATTTATATTCATTTCAAATTTCATAAATTTTCTTAAGATTTATATTCACTTCAAATTTCATCATCAGATTATCTTAAGATTTATGTTCACTTGATTTTCACCAGATTTTCTGAAGACTTATATTCACTTTCAAATTTCATCAAATTTCTGAAGACTTATATTCAACTTCCAAATTTCATATTAGATTTTCTAAGACTTATATTCACTTCAAATTTCATTTTAATTTTTTGATTTATAATTACTTCAAATTTCATAAGATTTTCTGAAGACTTATATTCACTCAAATTTCATCAGATTTTTAAGATTTATATTCACTTCAATTTTCATCAAATTTTCTAAAGACTTATATTCACTTCAAATTTCATTAGATTTTCAAGACTTATATTCATACTTCAAATTTCATTAGATATTTTAAGACTTATATTCACTTCAAATTTCATCACATTTTTTAAAGATTATATTCATTCAAATTTCATCAGATTTTCTGAAGATTTATGTTCACTTAAATTTCATTAGATTTTTTAAGATTTATATTCACTTTAATTTCACCAAATTTTTGAAGACTTATATTCACTTAATTTCCTAGATTTTCAAGACTTATATTCACTTCAAATTTCATCAGATTTTAAAGATTTATATTCATTTCAAATTTCATAAAATTTACTTAAGATTATATTCACTTCAAATTTC